>CM054793.1:10147500-10747500 GCA_028984075.1 Pieris mannii | reverse complement strand
ATGTTTCAAACACAAATTGTTCCAATTTCTCAACTTTTTAAGGTCTCCATCCTCCCGATTCCACGCACGAACTGGCAAGCACAAGGGATCTTCGTAATCAGGAATTCTTATGTCTAATTGTCGCCTAATTTTCAAATCGTATTTCGAAGTTCTTTCATTTTCTCTCTTAAAAATAGGACGAGATGGTCGCATTTTTCTTTTGAAACGTTGACGATATTCTTCTGACGGATCATAGTCGGAGTCCTCTTCCTCCTTCTTTATTTTCTTTTTAATGCTCTTGTCAGGTTTTTCTTCTAGAAGTGACGATGACTCTAAAGGTTCTTCTTTAATTTTAACGAATTCCTTAGAATCGTCTAATTTTAGGACGTATTGCTGGATAATTTCAACGTCTTCATCTAGGCATTCTATTTCACAGTCCATATCCATTTCAGATTCAGACATCGTGTACGAAATGTAACTTGTAAGTTCAATAAAAAATAATGTAACAGTTTGTTTACTCTTAGAGGTTATAATTTGCAGACAAGATTCTGATAAACGTCGAGGTAAATATAAAGCTACATATTATAAACATTTAAAAAGTTAATTTATTATTTTTAGAATTTCCTTTCTAATGATTTTGGTTTTCATAAGTTTCACTGTATTCACTATCACTATTAACTAAAGAAGTAAAGAGATTGTTGAGTGTAGACAACAAACATACAATTTTAGTTGATATTATTTAAAATTTTACGAGTTACAACCACAGAATACATATATCTAATTAGTCTATGATTCCGTAAAATATAAAAAGTATCTTGAATCTTTGTTCTACTCTCTATTTAGTCTATCCTCTATAGTCTATTCCTAAGAAGTATTTTGACAACATGTCGGATAAGTTAGTATTTTTATAATTTATTTATTTTATTTATTGTATTTAACTGCCCCTTTATAACAGTTTTGAAATCTCAATTTATATACTTGTGTTCATACAAATTTACATTCATTATGCCAGTGAATCATAAATTACAACATAATCGATAAATATGTCATACATCCATGTGTCCTAAAGAAAGCTTTTTCTTTCAGCGAAGACATATTAGGTGAAGATTTAGGTGATCACAGCCTTGCGGATTATAATCTCGGAAACGAAGAGGAGGAACAGTTGCTAGCTGATGACTACGAAGGGAATTCTCAAAACGTACCGTCTGGTGGACCATATCGTGAGCGTACTAGTGTGCCTGCTGATTATAATGAAACCAATGTTCAATATACGCCGGTCAGTCTTGTTCGTCTGTATATTTTCGAGTTCTCTTTAATTTTAATATTGTACCGGTCTGCTTTGATGTAGTTGATTGATTTGTTTTGGGATATTATTAACATCAGCTGAATTCTTCTTTTTATAGCCAGCTGCATATACAGCACCAGAGACTGAGTGTGTGGTACCAAACATTACAGTTGAAATACCCGGTTCAAGAGCTGATCATTGTACATATGCTCCCTATGAACCATCATATGAAGCTGAACATGCTGTACCACCCGCTATTGTAAGTAGCTATAACCCTATACTATTTGTATAAATTCTATATTGAATGAAAATGAGCATATCATACCTGCGTTATGTGTTTTTCTATTGTTTGTGTAAATTTTTTGTATGTTTTTGGTGGTTAGTTTCATGTGGTTTCACCAACATTAATTTAAAGTCCCTCTTGGTCAACTTAAATGTTACCATATAACCAAATTAATTGTAAAAAATTTTTTGTAGAGATTTTGTTAAAATTGAATTTGTGTACCTTTGACAAAAACCATATTTACGCATTTGTAAATGCATTAATATCATGATTATAAAAACTTCAAAGGTTCAAGTATTATTCCCATATCAAATTTATTTTGAGGAAATTCTAAAATATTCTTTGAAACTTTTAAAGAAGAATTTTACCATAACAGTTTTTCCATCTTTTGCTGTTTACTAAGCACACAATCGAATCTGTATAATATGGAATAATGATTGTTCTTGTATGGTTTGATGTCCCCAGCAATCTTTTGACACAAAATGTTTAGTTAATGTTAATGAGTATTTACTACTGTTTTTAATGCATATAGTTGGTTTTGTGATGTAAACATTTAACCAGACCTACCATTGCAATTATTTATTTATTTGTTGATATCTCTCTCATTTTATTATTCTTTAATAATATTTTGTGTAAAAGGTAATATAACATTTAGGTTATAGAGATATTGATACTTTAATCTGAACAATGATTACATACTTTTGTGAAAATAAAATTTTAATTTCAGCCAGCGGCACCAATTGAATCTCCACAAATTGTACCATCAGAAATTTCACCAGCTGCAAGTTAGTACAATAATTTTTTTAAGAAAGTGTCTTATTCTTAATTCAGAATTAATGTAGAGTTGATTGTTATTATTAAATTTTTTCAGGTATAGAAACCAGTCGAGAGAGATTTATATCAGAGAGACCAGTGGGTGCTCGGACACCACAAGTCAGAAATATACCAGACTCCCTTGGTAAGATCTCTTTGTAAATCTGAGGTCAGAGCTCAGGACATACTATTTTGTAAAAAATTAATGGAAAAGGGAAAAAAAGAAAATGTAGCTAATAATTGATTTATTTTTAGATAATGTGTTTGTTCCCCGCGGTCGTAATAACTCCTGGCGCGCACCGCACTACCGACATAACCATCCTTACCGGCGACACAACGCGCACTACCGGGTGAGTTTGCGATGATTATTAATTCTCATGCCATCTTATATTCAAAACTTGCATTTTATTTATTATGAGATGTTTAATGAGTCAAGTGGACTAGTATAAATCTTAAATAAATTATTTTCAGGGAAACTTTGGCCCTCGTCCCTCTTTCCCACCACCTCAACGCGTAAGTCCACCGCATATTCGCCCAGAATTAGACAGTCGTCCCGACTTACTTCCCGAAAGGCAAATATTACCCGAGCCTCGGGAGAATTTTCCCCATTTTCAAAGGTTTCCTTTTCGCCCTGAAGAGAGACCCAATTTCATCCCAAATCAGCCCTTCGAGAGGCCCATGTTTCCATTTGGCCCTTCGAGAGAAATAATTCCACACAATAATATCCCCCAAGTGACGATTCGCCAACCCTTACCGGGGTTGCCGGCTAAAAGCTTAGAACCCGAAGTGAGAATGTTGCCAGTTTTGCCACCGAATTTGCCAGGATTGACAGGGAAGAAAGTGTTGATTAATCCACACTTCAAGGGAAATTTCCAGCCACCCGTTGAAGGTAATTTTAATTCTATTTAACTTTGTAGTATTTGGAATAGGAAGCGTTCAAGTACGTCACGCAATTTGTGGAGACCCCCTCCGTGTAAAGCGCCGTAACGTACTTGTGTACCAAATAGTCAAACGCTTCGTTACCACTCAGGTACTTATTACTCCGTAAAGTTGCCATTTATGTGGTGTAAAGTATCGGAAAGTTGAAAATAATATTAACAATAACGCATCATTCAATCCCCACCCCACATCGTAACGTTTTATTTCCCGTCAAATTCGTTACATAATACTTGAACGCTCCCATAAATTGACATTGAGTATATATTACATTCTCGTGCGTCCTTAAATGAACAGTTCGCAGTTATCGGTAATGCCGTGGTCTTTTTTATGAAAAAAAAATATTTCTTGTAGTAAAATTTAAAAAAATATATAAACGTTTTACTGAAATGGCAACACTAATGCCAGTTTTGTAATAGGGTTGCCAGCGTACATACCGACGCGCATACAAAAGTCGCCTCCGCCGATCGCTCCGTCTCTGGAACAGAAATTCGGTAATTTTCTTTACAGTGGGGCCAATTTAATACATCTTGTTTGACGTCTGGCAGTTTTAATTTAATGAATCGATACAGATATAATATGTGAATGGAATAATCGAAAATATTTAGTTATTATAAAAAATGGCGGACAACTGCAATTTAAATTTGTAAGTTTTAGGAGTAAAAAAATAAAATATAGTATTTATTATTTATTCAGTTTAATAGAATAACGGAGAAATATTGTATTTCATGTCATCGTCGCATTAGATTTTTAACAAAGTTTAATAAGAAAACACGCAGAAATGGCTCAGAGTAGTTTATCGATGCAATTAAATAGTAAAATTACCTGCTATTGTAATTATAACGTTAAATATGTAATCGGAATTGAAAAAAGTCGAGCACTGGGCAAATTCCTATCTGTCAAATGTGATCTATTCAGTTGGCCCTAACGTTCGTAAGTGCATGATTGGAATCAGTTATTGGGTAGGAGTTGCTTATGGAAGTGTATATTTGTGAGATGTTTGTTGCCAAATATTCGTAGCACCCCTCACATATTGCAATTTAAAAAAAAATATAAAAAATTCTTATTTCTTTTGAATATTTGTAGACAGATGCATGTGTTTGGATGTTTTTGTGTGATTGTATTTATTTTTATTTGAGTCTGCACATCTTAGTTCAAGGCCGTTTAAAAACAATATGGTCGTATTGCTTCACACATCCGCATGACGAACAATGTCTGTTCTATTTCAGGTCCAATAAAGGACATTGACGACGCCGCGGAAAGGTTTATCGCCGAACAACGGAGCGCTTTGGCCAGAGCCGCCACTCGCAACTTGGCTAGACGATCTCCGCAGAGGTATTCCATTCGTTCCTCGCGCGACGGTGATTTGGCATATACATATATAAATGTACATTAAATCTAATTAAATTGTGATCATTTCAGATTCATCGAAAATACAACGATAGAGATAGAGAACGAGTTGGCGCGCAGCAAAAGAAGTGAGGACGAACTCTTGCGCAAGCAGGAGGAGTTCATTCACGCAAATAGGGCCGGTCTACGGAGACGGTAGCTATTTGCTTTTCTTGCTTCGTCCCACGGTACTCTAGTTGTCTAGCATTTCGTGAGCTTTACTAAAATTTAATAATTTATATTCAGCATGAGGACTCCCTCTCCGCGTCGATCCCGCTCTCCGTCCCCCCTCCCCAGAGATTCTCGGGAACCCCGTGACGTCCGGGACTCTCGAGACGTTCGGGATACGAGGGATCTTAGGGATCGGGAAAAGCGGGATGAACGCAGACCGAGGCCACAGGACGATGAGGTAGGTGACTTTTCCAAAGATATTGATTTCTAATAAAACAACAAATTACTACAAATTTGATAAAGAAAAAACTGACGGACGAAGATTTAGTAACTTAACTATTTTTATATTTTCAGGACAGTGAATACAGAAGAAGAGTTCGCGAACAAGAGTCGATGAGAGAGAGAGTTCTAAGAGCAAAAGAAGTGAGAAGGAGAAAGAATGCAGTCGCACTACAGAAGCAGTTGCAGGATAAGTTAGTGTCAGTTTTGTCCTCTTGACTATTCGGTAATGTTTAAACTAATAAACTGCATCACAAATATGAACTCATTCAGGCCCACCTTTTTGTCTATCCGGGAATCGGCTAATCAAGTATAAATATTTTATTTCCAAAACTTAGGGAACGCGAGAAACAAGATAAGAAGGAAGAACCTAAAGTAGAAATAAAAGAAAATCCATCCAGCACTCGCGAAGAAGAGGTGAAACCGGATACTACCAAGAAGAGTCCCGAACGAGTAGAGAAAGAGATAGAGAGAAAAGAGAAGACGTCCCCTCTGAGGGACGAAGTCGAGGTTAATTCTACTTGTGGTGAGTCGAATACGACTAACTATTGTTTTATTTTGACACCGTAGTCTACATGTCACCGATAATTGTTTTAACCCGCAGAGGCGCTGACACCTCCCCGCGGCCCCTCGCCCCTGACGCCTCCGCTGCCTCCTCCCGTGACCCGCGGAGACAGCGACGACGACCTCGACCTCATCCTCGGCGACATCGACGGGATCCTCTCTGAGGACGAGGACTCCGCTCGCCCCGAAGACGACGACAAGAGGTAGGAGGAAAGTGCTCTGTACTGCACCGGCATTCGGGTCCCTTACTGTTCTGCCGATCCTCTTTGAATGTAACGCATTCGGGACGATTATTCTTCCAGAGTGGAGTCGAGCAAACCCCAAAGCGACCTGCGCACCAAGTTGCCGCCCAGGAGCGAAAAGAAGCCTCCGAGCAGACAAAAAATCATATTCACCGCCGACGAGGAGGCAAGAAAGAAAGGTCAGTGTTCGGAATAGAATCATTTTTAGTTTATAAAATTAATTGAGGGTCATGAGGGTGGTCCCAAAAATATTTTTAACTCGGCTGATCCGCGCATACGCAGTGCGAAGGAGTCGTGGTTGAACATTCGTTGCGTAAAGTTAGATGCAATTTTATATATAGTGTTTTTTGTGCATTTCTTGCTAATAGTTTCGTCCTCCATTAAAACCTATAGTGAGTGTTTTTGTGCGTGAACTATTATTGTAAGGCAAGTTCAACATCAGTCTAACATTTCTTGTTCCCAAAACTAACAATCTCTCCATCCTTACGGCTGACGTTTTTTTTGTGCCTTTCGCCCTAATAAGGAGCAATACATTGAGGTATGTACTCAGGACTTATTTTAGTATAAGATTACGTATCGACGGCCACCGAACCGTTCTTTGTGATACAGTCTGATATTCATTTGACTTTGACTCGCTTCTGTCTTTACAATTTTAAATATTAACGCTGGGTTTAAAATTAAAAGGCCCTGAGGCGATTCGTATTTTCATAGAAAATCCTTTTTCAGAAAAATCGCCTCTTCGCCGCACAACAGTCTCGAGCTCCACTAAAGTCGTCGAAAGTATCGAGAAGCCTCTCGATAAGGAAAAGGTGAGATTCTCCATCTCCTCGCCCTGACTAATGCTACCCACGTCCGTCTGTGCTTGATAACTGAGAAATATATGTCAATTTACTATTTAAGTAAAGTTTTTAATTCGTGGTTTCTTTGTTTAAAGGTGAAACGGCACCAGCTCGAAAACGCCTCCGGCAAGTCCAGACAACGAATCGTGTTTGAAACTAAAAAGGTATCTTTATCTCTACTCGCTCTTCTCTCTCTCTCTCGACTCTCTCGAGTGTAGCCCTCGTTTGGTGACCGACTTAGAATAATATAAAATAATTTCAGGTCGAAAGAGCCGACGAAGACGTCTCCCAAAAGTTCAGCAATCGTCGCGTCATACTGCAGAGGAAAACGACGGAGAGGGACAAGTCTGTCTTCTCGCGTATCGAAAAGACGGACCCCACGAAGCCCAACCCGGGCATCTTCAACCGGGCGTTCAAGACCGCCGTCGGCTCGGACAAGATCGACGGCAGGAAGAGGGCCCGTGACGTCAGGAGGGTCGTCGGGGCCGTCGAGAGGGACGACGAGCCGAAGGTCGAGTACGAGAGCGGCTCCGACGAGGAGAACCTGCAGCAGAAGACCGGTTCGACGGCCGCCGTCAGGAATCTGCCGCACGGCATCACCGACACGCGCCTGAAGACGTTGGCCGGCGAACACGTGCAGGTAACTGACCCTTTGGGGCGCTTCGAGGTGCCTTTTTCCTCTTCACTCGGCTTTGTCAGGCAGGCCACGCGGTCGCCCGAGGGTAAACACTCGACTCTCTTTTATGGTGGGTTACAGAGATAGAGAGAGAGAAGTAAATTAAATTAAATAGTAGAAAATGGGTCTCTAAAAATTGAGTCTCGATCTTAACGTCCGTCTCTTGCGGTTCTCCTACTCGTCTCCTACTCCTATGGAGAGAGTCTCTTGCGGTTACTCTTCGGCGACTCGTTTCAATTGCGATGCAAACTGTGATATTTGTGTAAGAATTCATTTTACTCGAATTTATGTTGTATGTGTGACTGACAAGTATTTTTAACTTTTAGTGAGGGCTTAACGATCCTTCGAGATAAACCTATGTTTGTTAATAATGTTTTATGTTTATAAGTCATAAGTAAGAAAGATTCTGATGTTGATTTACCTCTGAACCTGTAAATACTGAATGTCTTCTACGGACAATAGAATAGAGTTTCGTGGAAGCGTTCTTGGGGCGGAATGAGGACGAGAGGTTCGCGAGAGTTCGCAGTGAGAGGAATTGAAGACGTCTTGGGGTTAATGTTGCAGAGTTTGATATTGGATAAGGAGACCAGATCGGCGAAACTCACCTTCAAAACTTCGGCCGCCGCGGAAACCTTCAAGAGGAAATTCCATAATAAGATGGTCTCCGCCAGTCAGTTGATCGTTACGTTACAATAGACTATTCTACTACTCTCTTCTTGAATTAAATCTTCAAAGTTTAAATCGTCGGAGCTTTCACCTTCGGTCGCTGCAAAGATTCCAAACGTACATAAAAGTTTTTAGCCGATTCGCTTATCATCCACGAGAAATGGAGCTAAATGAGGCTTATCACTCTATGCCATGTATAAATCGTAATTGTATTTTTAGTTCTATTTCATCCATCAGTTCTGTTCTAGAAAGTTTCTAGTGTGTGAGGTCTGCTTTGGGAATACAATTCATGTTTTGATAGTAGTTATTTGCATTTGTATCCGTGTAGTTGATTGAGTGAACGTAAGAAGAAAACGTGTTTAACTGCCGTTACACTTTATAAATCATCGTATAATTGTAAATTAGCTAATTATCTCTATCTATCTCGATGTAAACTATCGAAAAACTGTGCTTTCCAGTGAAACTTCTTTAGAATCGTTTCAAACTGGGTGCAACGGAAAAAGTGACAGTAAAAGGAGAGAGAAACATAAATTCATAAGATTTAACGTGGAAAGAATTTAAATAACTGTTTTATTTTCTAATTAATATCTGAATAAAAAAATAGATGTGCAAAAAAAAGTCAAAATGTAGTTCAATTATAAAATTAGATGAAAATTATCAATTTTATTTACATATCATTAATGATAGAAACTTTTTGAAATGAACACTTCTTACTACACTTTAATAAAAGTCAAATCTTATGAATTAACGTGTCCGTCTCTTTTAACCGTCGCTTTTTCATTTCGTCGAATTTCAAACTTTTATTATTTTCGTTTTTAACAAATGAAAAATTGATGTTAAACTAATAATATAAAAATTCAATTAATCCTACATTTAAATACTGAAAAAAGGCTAATTTATATATTTTTAATTATAAAAACTTAGTTTTTAAAGGTTTCACTTCTACCACGTGTGAATTGCACACATGTTTTTTTTTCTTCAAAATTAGTCTATGTCTTCGATGAAACATAATTATGTATGATGAATGATGTTACGGATCATAATACCGCGAGATATATTGTTATCAATTTATCGATGACCTACTCACTATTACACTATTATACTGTAAACACTAATCGTGAGAAACGAAGTGTAATTCCTTGAAACTTTTAAATTGTTAACTATAATTAATGTATAATTGCTTAAATATTTACGAACATATGTCGACGTCTTTCGTGAGATCGCGTAGGTGTTTCATGTGTCAACGTGTAAAACGGGCTAAAATCTGTATATTTTTCACCAAAGGGTGCGTTCAAGTATGACGTAACTAATTTGGGGGGGGGGGGGGGTGTTTAAAACGTTACGATGCGGGACGGGGATTGAATTATGTGTTATTGTTAATATTATTTTCGACTTTCCGATACTTTACACCACTTAAATAGCAACTTTTAGGTTTAATGAGTAACTGGGTATTTAACAAACTGTTGGGTACAGAAAAACGTTACTGTCAAGAATTGCGTGACGTAATACTTGAACAATCCCAAAGCTAAATCTATGTATCTAAATTTCTGAAAAATGTAAAATCTGGAGTGCCTCTGCTATTAGCAATCTAATATTTGTATAAGCGAATAAATGAATGGTATGAAGCGTATTTTTAAGTAAACTGAGGCACGAATTCGTGTATTGTTTATTAAACTATACCAAACGAGTGCATTTGTGCTGTCAGAGGCTGACATTATCGTGTCGTGTACGTCTCGACAAAATCACCGAAGTTTTCCTTTTAAGTGGGTTACGTTTTGTTGCTTTTTGCGGAAAACAATTATACATAGTATAATTTTTAATAAATATCTAAAGCTAGAATTGTGTTAAAGCTATCTGAGATTGCTGAGCGACTAGTTTGTTCTCTTATAAGTAGATTATTATATAACATACCCTTTTATTAGTTAGTGCGACGTGACTGCTGGTATTTTACATTGTGTAGTAATGTCATTTCTGGTAGTAGCCAGTGAGCCCAAAACAACTAAACCTAGTTTAAGTTTTCTCAAATAAATGTGTAAGATAATTGTTATTTTTTTTACTTTCGGATCTCAAATAAAGCACCACGAGTTTAAAAGATGTTGCATTTTTATTTTATTGTTAAATAGTGTAAAACTTTTGTCTGAATAAAAACGTCGACATTAAAAGTTATGTTGTTATGGCTTTAGTGTAAGTACAAATGCGATCAAAATTAACGAAATATTTATTTCGCTGATTTTGTGGTTTCAGAAGACTGATTTTTTAAATAAACCTTTTTTAACCAACTTTGTCTTTTATTTAAGTATTAGGTCCTTGTTACACCGACGTTTTGTATGGGAGAAACAATAAGCAAATTTTTTAAATAGTGTAATTTTTTAATTAATCAAAATATACCATCGCTATCTAAGCACTTTTGCCACTTATAATATAGTTAATTGATCTCTTTTATAATAAAAAAACATTCGGACGAGAATCAAACAAAATATTTGAACGCGGTTTCAACTGCCCCATCAAAGTTGAATTTCTTAACTTGCTTTTCTAACTAATCCCAATTTAAAAAAAAAAAACTTATTTGGAGTTAACTTTCGCTTGGGGCACGATTTTGGTGGTTTGGCTGGGCTGAGCCATTGCAATTATCGCTTCCGATTATCATACCGGATCCACTTTATGTATGACGAATGGTACGGATGGAATAAGGGTTGGATGGACGATCGGCTCCGAACCTGGAAATGCAGCCGAGAGATTCCGAGCAGTCCCGTTACCTCCTTATATTGGAGCAATTCATATCCAAGCACTAGGATCGTTTAAATATTTATATCATAGTAGGCACACAGATTAACGGGATTTATTAGTGCCTAATTAGTTTACCACTAATTAGTTTTGGAGAACCTCTCCGGGTTCGCAGGTGTCAATCGGCGTCCCCCAAGGCTCGATTCTCGGGCCTTTCTTATTCTTATCTACATAAACGACCTCCCATTCTTTGTCAACGAAGTTCATGAGATGGTATTGTTTGCTGATGACACTTCACTTTTATTTAAAGTGAATCGGAAAAATATATTATTGAACGATGTAAACAATTCCATCTCTCGTATAGTTAACTGGTTTAATGTGAATAACTTACTGCTTAATGAGAATAAAACAAAATGTATTAAATTTACAACTAATAACGTAAAGCGAGAAATTGGTAACCTGAAAGTCAAGGGCAGTGAACTAAACTTTGTTGACAAAACTGTTTTCCTAGGCATAACAATAGATAGTAAACTCCAGTGGGGCCCACACATAGAGACTCTTTCGAATAGGTTGAGCTCTGCATCATATGCAGTAAAGAAAATCCGACAGCTTACTGATAAGGACACGGCTAAAATTGTGTACCATAGCTACTTTCACAGCGTTATGTCGTACGGTATTCTACTGTGGGGTGCTGCTGCAGAGGTTCAATCAACACACAATCACAAATATGTTGTGTTGCAGAAGCGGGCTGTTCGGGGTATTTGTTGTGTTTTCCCGAGGGAGTCGGTACGGAATAGATTTAAGGAACTAAATATTATGACATTATCCGGTTAATATATTCTTGAAGCCTTGTTGTATGTACAAAAAAACTTAAACGATTTCAAAACAAATGGTGACTTTCACCAGTATAATACGCGTAATAGAACTAATTTGAGTGTGCGACCAACCAGGCTCCAGAAGATAAACCACTCCTTATTTGGAAATTGTATTCGTTTTTACAACTAACTCCCAAGCGAAATTAGAGAACTGTCACTAAATAAATTCAAAGCCCTTGTTAAAAGTAAATAAATTAAGAAAGCCTTTTATAAATGTGACGAATACTTAAATGATCCTAATCCTTGGGATTGATTTGCTCCAGTTCAAACAATTTGTATTAAAAACTTGGCGATTGAAAAGAGTGGCGGAAAGTTTCCTGCCAGTTCTTTTTGCCCGCTCGACGCCCTTGACTTGCGAACTGGTTGTAAATGTAAATTTACAGTTAATTTAATTTGTTTTTCTTGTCGTTCATAAGTGTACATGTTTACCTAAATGAATAAAGATATTTTGATTTGATTTATTAATTCTTTACTTTGTTTTTCCTAATACTCCATATGTTTATTTTTTATTTAGTGTTTTATTGGTGTACTCTTGTCGATGTAGGGTGATCTGTTAGGAAAGGATTGTGTTTTTTGTAAATAAAAAAAAAGACATCACTTTCTTTACGAACTTTATTGAATACCAATAGTATTAATGTAAAAAAATACAACTATCTTACAACTAGAGCAACAAGTGTAAAACTTCGTTCATATAAAACAACCAATTCTTACAAGTTTAATTAAAACCTTTAATTTGTTACAACCCACTTATAATCTCCATTATTACCATTGAGTGATTGTTAAAAGTGCAGATATGACAATGCACACTGATAAAATGTAAATGACCCAATTTGCGAATATCTTATTTAAAGTTTTTGTTCTAAAAGGAGTGATTACTTCTCGTAACTACTCGATGGCGCTATTTTAAATACTTAAAATGACGTCACACCTCAAGCAAAAACTCATAAGAATGAAAACCCAAACGTACCCTCAAAACTCATAGTTACTCTTAAAGCAGACAGACGGCGCTATGTTGAAGTACTTCGGCGCGGACTCGATGAGTCTCTTGAAAGCCGGAGTGAGACCTTCGGGATCCTGCAGCTGGTGAGCGTCGTGGCTCATCCGCACGAAGGGCTCGGATTGCAGATCGCGCGGTACCTGTCGCCGGACATCCCAATTTATATAATTACTAAACAAATACATTTGAAGAGTCTACTTCAATAAAATTTATCAATATCCAACCATTTACCCGAAGCATTCGGGGAATCTCTTCTCTTCTTCTCTCGTACTACCGACGAACCAGACCAATTAATACCTTCGAAATGACGCAAGTGGAACCGGAAACCGGAATTCCGCTAACCTAAGAGAGGCCGAGAGATACTCACGATTAACGTCAGGCTGAACACCAGAGGCTCGAAGGAGAGGCTGAAAGTGGCCGTGGAGTGGGTGACGAGGAACACGGGTCGGTTCGAGTGGAAGAACGAATGCTTCAGTGGGGACGAAAATGACCAGCCGTTCAGGGTCACGTTGGGGAAGGGGTCTATTATGAGCGTGTTGTGGGGCGGACCTGGAACGGTACAATTTTTATTTATTTGTTTAAGATTAAATCGTAGTATTACGACTCAAGTTAAAGAATGATTTACCGATCATAATAAATTGCATTCTGCAAACGTCTCCCACGCAGGTCCGACTGGTCAGGCGGAGGGAGTGCTCGAACTTATTCGGGGGCTCCATGAACAAGAAGAGGCCGTCTTTTCTGGAAATATATATTATTACTATATAAATTTAACAAACCTTTGTTTTGTAATTGTTCCACCATAGAAAATGTATTAATAGCGTTGTTTAAAAAAAACATACCTTGGTCTTTAAAAAAATGAAAAACTGCGTGCCAATACATCAACCCATGTATTTATTTCTTGATCTCCCTTACTCTCTACTAAATCGATCTCAATAGCTCTCTCACTTTTCTTAGACAAAAACGCTGCACATCTTCGTGACGTTTCGTAAAATTTTTACCCTCACAATCAAAAGTTATAAATTAAAATTTAACATTAAAATACATTTTTTAACCTCGATTTTAATCCTAGTTTAACCCTAGATAGTGAAAAAAGTCTAATATCATATTATTAATAATAAAAACTTTTGAAGGTTCAGACGTGGTAGAATTGCAAATAGGTTTCTTTATTTTTATCTTTTGATTATTTTTATTTTGTGTGTTTCTGTGAGTGTGTTTTGTTAGTAATAAATATTGTGTCTACGTCTATCTGTCAGGCTACATATCCAAACCCAGGTTAGCACTCACAAATACTCGCCCAACCTCGGCCTGTACAGAGGCAGATTGCAGAAGGGATGTCTCTCGCAGTCGGCCTTTAAGTCTCTCTCGTTGAGGCCGCTGTTCCTCAAGGCATCTTCGGCCAAGCGGATGTTGTGCGTGTCCCACTTGGTGACGAGGACGCCGGACGTCCGCTCGACGACCGACCCGTTCCGATCGTACGAGACGATCTCCGAGTGCTGCAATTGTTCAGCATTTATTATTACACGGGGACATGAATTAAACGATAAGAAGGGCGATATGACGCGTACTTCAAACCTTCAGGCTTGATGAAATACTTACGAACCACGTGTGCCTCTGAACGGCGACTCCGTCCTCCTGGTAAGGGCTGAACGGGACGAACATGATGACCACGCAGACCAGCGACGTCGCCCCGGCGACGTACCACAGACGCTTACGGGAGAACAGGAGTTCGACGCCCGACTGAAAACATGAGTTCGTTTTCAGTACCGAGTTCCGGACATAGTTTATTTTAGACTAGATCAATTGGCCGACGATAGCTTACCACACAAACGGCACTGAGCACGCACAACGAGCAACTGGCGGCGGCGATGACGTAGTCGGGTTGGCCGTTCGGCAGACGTCCCATTATCGGCACCAGCAAGGCCGACAACCGCACCGCCAGAGGAAGCGCGAACAACAGAGCGGGCGTCGAAAGCGACACTTCTAGTAGTAAGTGTTGCCAGCCTGGTAAGAAATAATTTATAAACATTTTTGTTTTTGCCCCCAAACATTTTTCACGACAGCCACGTCATTTCGAGGTCTCCTGAGAACTCACCCGAAAGTCGAAAATATCTCAACAGAGTGAGAAGAACGAGGCTGGAACAAGTCGAGAAGAAAAGCGGGACGGTCAGCAGATATCTGACGGCGGCCGTGTCGGGCGTCACCAGCAGTGCCGCCAGCGCCGCCAGCACCGCGAGCCTGGTGGCGGTGGACGCTTGGCTCGCGCGGATGCTGCGGTTCAAGCCCGTCTGAAACAAATATTGAATTTAAGAACCAAAAGCAAAATACAACGGGTGATGGAAGAGTACGACGAAGATACCTTCTTAGTTCTCCACGAGTCGAACAGATGAGCCGCGGCGGTCGCGGCTACGATGTACGGAATCCAGTACATGGCTACTATTATCCAAGGCTGAGAGAGATATCTGAAGGTATTAGAAAAGGAGCATTTATTATGGACACAACGGTAATGCAATTTCATTTGGAAAGAAAATGGAATACTATAACTGAGAGATGTACAGATAAATGAACTCCAGACCTCATCTGAGTCGTGGTGGCGACCGTGAGCACCGTGCAGAGGGCGACCGCGAGCAGCCCGCAAACGGAGCACAATATTCGGCCGCCCAACGCCCAGAGCAGCTCTTGTATCGTCGACATGCCTGTGAGCAATAGCTTTTTAGAAATACTCTCAATAGTTAGCAGCTGCCCGAGGTAAAGCTATATCTTATCAACTTGTGCAATTATCATTATTTATTTATTTTTTATTCATGCAGTATTTTTTCTTTGATAGTAATTAAATCTACCACTCTACCAGAATCAGACTAACATCCCTATATATTCTGTCTCACTCTAAGTCGTAGCGGCCGCACGTATATTGTCATCGTGAGCTATATACGTTACGGAGTTTCTTGATTAGGTCGCCCCGCTCAAAGCCCGCGATAAAATCTATACAATGGCTTAAAATTGGTCACGATGAGAGCCAATTCTTTCACGGTGTATTTCTTCCAACGAACGAGTGTTAAAACAGAAATTGAATCATGGCTCGGGAGATGAAGCCCTACGCCAACACTGAGGTTAACATGTGTTTGACTAAAAAACTCACGAAAGCCGACGAGCCAGATGTAGTACAAGACAGAGAGAGCCGCGAACAGACACACGAGCGTGTCTACGACGTACGCGGCGTTGTTGGAGTACGTCACTAACACCGCGTTCATGTAGTCGAAGTACACTGCGCTGGAGGGAGGTTTCTGAAATTAAATTCTTTATTAAAAATTGTGTCTGAGAAACGAAGGATAATGTGAGTGAGCTACTCAAAGGTGCCATAAAAATACTTTTTCTCAAGAGTGAGTGTTCAACGTCTTATATAAAAGAATTAAATATTTCCTCGATATTCACAACTAGTCAGGAAGCTAAAATGGGCTGACCGTTTCAAGAGAGAATTGAAATTTACGTAAAACTAACTTTAACAGTCCTGATAAAGCCTGAATCCCGTTTTCATTTCATTGAATTTCATTGAATCGTACGATTAGAATAGAAAACCAACCACACACGACCACACCCAGAAAGTACTCGAATGTCGTTCACGATTGTTCGCAAGGATGCAAAAGCCGAACCGTGATCAACCAACTGAGGCCCGATCGAGTTCTCTGACAATGTCTTGGACGGGTAATTACTTTATTTTAATTCCTCTTTGTTTATAAACTCTTGAAAAGACTTTTCTATCCAATCCGAACCCGGAAATATAAAATTCATCACCATTTGCTTGTATGCATCGTCGTCGGACAACCGGATGATCAACTCCAACAACATGTCTCCGGCGCACTGGACCACGCCCGGCTTCACGTGCTCGGTGCGATCGTTACGAGTGTGGTACACGTGGCCCCATTTCACGAAAGCTATGTCCAATCCTGAAAGACATAAAACAAGTCGATAATACTACGATTGACTGTCGTAATGATTATCATATCTTTCGGAGACGACATCGAGGCGAACTTACCTTGGACGTTCCCGAAGTCGCGCCATATTCTAAAATCCGTGTCCGATGGAATAATGCCGGTCGAGAAGAGAAACTGTCCGACGCTCTGTCCGGCGGGCCGATTTGTGCGTCCGTACGCGGATAGCATACGCGGATCTGTGGCCTAAAGATATCGCGGAAGATTATAACGAGAAAAGTTTACATTGCAATCATTCTTGGCACAAAAAAGAGAAAGAGAAGAAACAAACGCTAACCTGGAACACTTGAGCTTTCCCGTTCATTCCAGCCGAATCCAAATTGATGACATTCGTAACGCCTTTGAACCAAGGATGAGAAATGAAGCCATGGCTGCCCTGAAAATATCTTAAATAAACTTTTTATGACCAACGGCTAAGCCAACTTTACTGATACATGCTCGCATTCCGAATATCTATTCCGCAAACCTATAAAGAAAGATTATTCGAACTTTTAACTGACGAAACGTCTACGTTTAAAGAAAACATCTTGGCCTCAGATTTCTGAATCAGGAAACGATCATTTGTTAGTTCTTTTAAGGTTTTTGAATCGAAGGCAAGCCGATTACCACACGACGTTTTCTTTCACCGTTCGGAACTAGTGTGAAATGCCCGAAAAAAAAACATTTGAGTTTTTTTTAATAGAATGAACGATATGAGACTCCACTGATGTAAGCTCACCCTGCTTCAGCCAACGAATGTTTTGTTATCTTTTACCTGCAAAGGATTTTCTTCGGCTCCATTAAATAGAAACACAATGTTGTGTTTGAATCTCTTCTTTCGTCTCGACAATCGCACTAACACTTCCACCATCACCGCGCAAAATATACCATTATCGGATGCTCCTGCAAAAGATTCAGGAGATAATAATGGGGTATGGGCGTGGGGTACGATCTACGAAGCCTATTTGTATGGTTCAATTAAGTTGGGTATTTTTTTTTACAAAATAGTATGAAAAATATCTCACCTATCGCATAGGGGACAGAATCATAATGGCAGTTGACCAATAATGATTCTCGTGTACTCCCGTCGGGATTGAACCCACTGTCGCCCTCCAACACGGCCGCTATGTTCGACAGGTTCTGGTACACATTGGCGTGTGGGATTTTAAATTGGATCCAGAAGTCACCTGTAAAGAAAGCTCGGTTCATGTAAATTGAGATACTAACATAACAAACGGTTGGTGTTAAAGATATTATAGATAATAAGTCAACGACTTACCAGAGACGAATTGCCAATCCGTTCTAACGGGTACGCTTGCTTTACTCGCAACATCGTCCAACATTTTTTTCAAATCTTGAGCCTTTTCCAAGTGATACTTAGTACCGGCCACCCGTGGCTGATCCCCCAGAATAATATTTAAATATCTCCGTGCGGATTCCTCGCTGAACGTGTTTGTGTTCTGAAAACAAGTTATACATTAAGTAAGAATGTTTTCTTTCTATTTTCTTATTATTATCTAAGTAAGAATGTATTCTAACTGCATCTCCTACAGCCGTATTAACTATACAATATAATTAAACTGAAAAAAAGTAAGTAATATAATTATTGGATGATATTCAGATAAAACTACTTACATTGGCCGATATTTCTTTGTCTCTTATTACAGCAGGCATGGCGTCTTCTACAAGTTGAGCGCAGTATCCCAGTAGCAAGTAGAAACCCAGTAGAAGTAATATATAGGGACTCGGTACCTAAACACCAAAATGTAACCAAGTTTTTTTATTATAATAAGGAGCGTTTTCTACGTCTTCATTCAAATTTTACTTGTACTCTTTTCTTTCCCTTCTTTTTTAGAAAGGGGTATGATATTTTATCAGTAGGCCTAAAAACTATAACTTAAACTAACATTTTGGCTAAGAGCAAAGACATTGCGGGAACCGGCGTCAAATATTGGTTCCAGGCTTTTATCAAAACTAAAGGAACTAGGGAAGCTAGTCAAAGGATATCAAATATTTACAACGAAACGAATACACAGAACACTAGCAAGACATCCACAAGGCACCCTAAATAAGGATGTTAAGAAGGAAGAGAGAATAAACATTCAGATAAGCAAAAGCAAAGTTTTGGAAAGAAACCTTCTGTTCTGACACATCAGATTTTATTTCAACTTTCACATTAACAATTCAACACATAATTATCCTTACAGGTCAATTCACCAAAAAACTACTTACAGCTTTCACCGGCTCGTATAAATGCGTGCCTTTTTTCGCCAAAACATCTATCGCCTAGAACATTAAAATATAAAACCTGTAAAAATAATTATTGACTTGACATTGCCAAACAAATCCAGATATTATTATTTTATAATGCCAATTATGCATCTTTTGTGCTTAATGAAAGGCAGAAAAAGTCTTCTTTTTACACCGTATAACCTATAAACCAAGATTTATTTGGTTATTATGTTAGTGAACAATATTAAGAAAAGCCTTTTTATAATATATTTATAATTTATAAAGAGCAACCAACATAAGAATTGCCTATAATAACAATTAACTGCAGCCAGCAACCAAATTGTTAATTACAGAAAAGCCCAACAGGACTGATCAACACATAATATGTGCTACCCGTTGCCTA
Source organism: Pieris mannii (assembly GCA_028984075.1). Classification (NCBI taxonomy): domain Eukaryota; kingdom Metazoa; phylum Arthropoda; class Insecta; order Lepidoptera; family Pieridae; genus Pieris; species Pieris mannii. Next base: position 10,728,182 of record CM054793.1, on the reverse strand, counting down.
ATAACGTAAGTAGTCTGCTTTTTCATTTGAAACAAATTGTAAATTAATAAATTTATGTAAAGCCTGGAACAAAAGCTAGCTACAAATAGTTTTGGCTTAAAAACATCACAACTAATGCAGGTACAGAAATTAACCCGCTGCCATGGCTTCTCCTGCTTAGCCTCATCATAGTCCATTGAGGGAACACCAGCGTATGGCTGCTTAGCTGTCTGCAACAAACCAATCAATTTTTTATCGGAAATCAAGTTTTTGATATGTTTTTTGTAATTTTAAAATGCCGTTTCCAATACAAATATTGTATTTTATCATATTTAAGTAAACAACAAAAACTATTTCTGACTTTAAGTATCTAACAAAGGAAAGAAAATTGTTGAATAAAATGTTAAAGATATGTAGTTAGCAATAAAAAAGAGAAAAGAATATTGTTGTACAAAAAACTTACAATGGTATTTTCAATGTCCATTTTAACACAATAAACTAAATAATCTTGACTGAAATGCTATCAGATAAGTTAATCTTAAAATATACTTGTTGAAATAAGACATTTATAACTGGCCTAAAGATAAAAAGAATGTGTCATTTTTTTAGTATGATACAATAAATGTGAATATTATTAAAATTGTATTTTTAGTAAAGATTTTGAGTAATCTAGAAGTCTGAGTTTATATGGTGAAGAAAAATATTATAAGGAAACCGGCATGCCTAAGATACAATAATTTGACAGCATGTATCGGAGTGATTACCAACTTTCTTATATTAGATAAATATAAGGCTGCAACACTAATGAAATCAATTGTATGATTGTTCAAGCTCTTAATACAAGTAGGTTACAATTTTAAAATTCCCTCCTTTGAAATTTATTCATTTGCACACATTAAAATTGTATATACTGTGACATTCAAGCTTATAAGAAGCAATATTTTTACCCCACTCAATTTTACAGAACTTTATATTGAGCACTGAATTATCTAGCATAGTGAAGTTTTAATTACAATCCAACAGAAAGACCCCGGCTTATATAATTATATCTATATATTATATATACATTTTGGAATTTAATATAGTGTGAGAAAACATAAAAAAAAATTATTTTCTCTAAATTTAACAACTAATAATAAAAAGGCTTACCAGCGATGTTCGGATGCTTTTAAAATTTCCTCGTTCGACAGACATGGTTGATTTCTATTTATTGTTATTATACTATCACCGCACAACTCGATGAAGTTGTAACATTATGACATAATTTAAGCGTCAAATATTTTACTACTTTTATAAATTAGAATTAATATATTTCTTTAAAGGCAATGTTTTTATTTACCTAAAAAATATATATATATATAAATTGGAATTTGAAGTTCGGAATCACAGAGTAACTAATTTATGAACAGATGAGAAGTAAACAGTATTGACTTACTATATCACTATTAGTATAGACTATGTTATTACATTTAAAATTAGTTTTTTTTATATATTTTTTAGTAGATCTATATAAATTATATCCCCAAAAAAATCTAACTATGGGGCTAAAGCAAAAAAATGTTGTAACCTATATTATTATATACATGCATTAAATTGTTGAAGGCCTTAGGGTGACCAACTATTTTATATACAAAAAGAGTACACTCAAAGTATTTCATAGCTGAAAAAAAAGAAAAAAACCAATTATTTTAAATATTTTAATTAAAATCATATTTTTCTTCGGAGTGTTTTTTTTTGCCAAATTAGCATATGGTATGTGTAAATGGTAATAAGGTAGTATGGGGCCGTTCATAAAATACGTTACACTAAAATGTCTGTGTCCCCCCCTAGAAATATTTCGTTACAAAAACTGAGACCTTTCCCTGCTGAGATGAAACACAAATTCTAAAAATTAAAAATATTTATTTAGTAATAATAACATTTAAATAAATATCTTTTATAACGAACATATAAATAATAAATAATATTTCTATTATTCAGAAGTCCGAGAATTTTCTAAATGGACCGAATATCTACAATGGTGTAATACCATCTTCTTGTTCACCTTCAAAACTACCGTGTACTTCATCGTCATCTAACCATTCTGCATCTTCCGTTCCATCGTTTTCATCTCCTATTATGCTTAACAGCTCTTGAGCTCACCGAGCTGCGATACGAGTTGGTTGTTTTCGAGTTGTTGGTTTTTTAAATGCTAAGGTTTTTGTAGATGTGTCTACGGGTACCAAGTAGAAACCTGAGGCTTACGTCTAAGCTTTTGGATGTACCGCGCGCACATTCCAACTTGGTTAGCAAAGCGCCACTCACGCGAGCAATACAGATCATTAACGAAATTTCCATTGAGGTGGACCTATTTGTTTGTACGCTGGCTGACAAGAGTTGCTTGCTATATTGTTAGTTATAAGATTTAGGAATTTAAGTTTAATTTTTTAATGTTTGTATGTAGGTTAGTTGGTGTGGGAAATATATTGGAATTCTATCGCATTAGTTGTAACTGTTAAGATAGGAAAATTTACTGGAAATAAATAAATAAATGTGTACCTAATATAGGCCACATTCTTTGATTGACTAGAAAACCAATTTTTTTAATACTTTTTTCTTTGTCTGAATACTTTTTTTAAATCGGGATAGTATTGATGTAATCCAGATGGTATAAATTATAAAAACAAGGTACAGAAGAAAATTCTTGACTTACCTTAAGACTTATGAAAAACGTCAAATTTCTAGCTTGGTTCTGGGTTATTGTTTGATTTAAAGATTCAATATTATTCTGAATATTCACTTCAAATTGCTTGGCATCTCTTTTGTAGTCTTGCTTGAGATCGTTCCAAATCTTATTGACATTTTCTTGTACGATCTTGCATTTTTTATTCGGATAACATTTTTAATAAGTGTAAAATAATTTTTGATAGAGTTCAGCTGTTATTGATGTCATTGTTTTCTTATATTATGTATCTCAACTATTAAAATCAGAAGTAACAAATTTCGCCGATAAAGAGTAGGTATAAAGTAATTTACTGAAGAGCATTAAATTGAGAAGATAAAAAAAGCGTCTGTATTAGTTCACAGCTAATAGAAGTGAACTGAAACTTGAAATAAATTTAAATCGTACATTAAAGTAAAACTGCCTATTATACTTAATATAAATGAATATTTAAACGATCATAGTGCTTGGATATAAATTGCTTCAGTATAAAGAGGTAACGAGACTGAATCTGTCGGCTGCATTTTCACACTATGGGGCGATCGTGACATCTACGACTTTTTTAAATGTAAAGTGGGAACAAACTGTGAGCCATGTGGTACTAAATTATTTCGGTGTAATTCGTATTATTATTATTTTCTTATGTAGCCATGTTCACATTTCAAGGATCGTCATGCTCAATCAAATGTCATTGCTTGTGGCGGCGTCCATGCGTCGGGTTGTCTCTCTCCCTAAAATATGGCGAGGGGGCCGATGGCTGGCCATGCCTCATACTCGTGAACGGGTGCTACTTGTGGTGACTGGTCGTACTTGAATTCGTGTATGCGGTGATAATAGTTGTTTATACTACGTATTTGCGTGTTGTTCTCACGAGTATGTAAGTGCGTGCTCCTATTTCACCATGCCTCCTGCTGATAGAGGACAAATCTTTGTTTTTAATTTATTTTATTATTCTTGGTTACTCAAGGTGTCATATGGAACATGGTGTAATGGTTGCAGCTTCTTACAAACGATTTGTAAAAAACTTTGCGATTAAAAAGATTGGCGGAGAGTTTATTGTCAGTTCTTCTCTTCAGTTCTACGCCCTCGATTTGAGAACTGGCAGTAAATGTAAATTTACAATTAATTTTTTTTGACGTTCATAAGTGTACTTGTTTACCTGTATGAATAAAGATATATTTTTTTTTGTAGCCGAACAACTTTCATTTTGAATGTTTTTGCGGCTTCTCACTACTACTATATTCATTGGCGTTGGATGGCGTAGTTTTGCTCTTTCGCGAATTTTGTAAACGTTTTTGACATTCATAAGCATGCGTTAAGTCGCATCTAAACTGAATAAATAAATTTTGATTTGATTTGATTTGATTCCCTAGTGAAAGTACCCTTTCAACAGCAGCATTAATGCCTGGACTACATAAGGAAAAAATCATGTGGGATATGTTCTACTCTAAAATGTTTAAAGTTTTCCACCCATGTTTTGTCAAGTTTTAATTTCTCATCGTTCCATTTTATCAATTTTTATTCAAATATATTATATAAAATTATACAAATGAGTACTTTCAGTGAATAGTATTTGAAAAGAGTACCGTTTGCGAAAAAACGGAGTACCTACGTAACTCTACATGATAAATTATCGGATAATTCGACGGTGCCTGCTTGGTTTGGTTTTGTGGTTATGGTTACATAATGACTATTACATAATTACCTTTCAACTCGTAATTTGGGGCTTGCTCTATGTCTTAAATCCTGAGTTTTAACTCTAGATGTCGCGGGTTGGCGCGGTAAATACAGTGAACCTGGTTAGGAATGGGCGTGGAAATAATAAGGATATATGTATTTAAGGATATAGGTAGCTGGAATACTTAAATTTAAGAAGAGAATATCGCGATTTTTATTTGCTTTGTATCTCTTCCACAACACATCCCATAAAAATAAAACAGCATATTGGTAAAAGTTTCATAGCAATCATATTACTCAAAACTACTAGCCGATACAGCAAAAAGCAATTTATAATCGTAATATCATCTCGCAAACTCCTGTATTAATAGGTTTTGACTAAAGTTATGGCTATTAAATAATTTAAAGCACCTACCGTGCGTCGTAGTTCGTATGTGCAATTTGTTGTTTACACATTTAGATTCGTGTTACACTCTTTAGTGCCTCCGTTACACTAAAAAATACGATACAATTTGCGCAAATTTGATTGTTTCAATTAGTTTCCTAATTGTCTCAAGATAGAGATGGGGTATAATTTGTGCAGCTTGCTACACGCCTCTTGAGAGAGTGCATAAGAAAATAAGAGGTAAGTCGAAAGGTACTTGATGTTTTATTTTATATTATGCTCACAATCTAAATACAGTGTATATTTAACTACAGAATAAATTAAAATCTGGTATTTCTATGAAATATTAGCATAGCACACCACCCGTAGCTTAACAAGTTCATAGTCTTTAGATCGCACGAAATGATTCAAATATGAAATAACTACTATAAACATTTACAAAAACCATACTTTACAGATTTAATATTCGCTTGTCATTCATTCATTCTTCAAAGCTATGCAATAACATATAACGATTAAATGAATATTTTAAAATTGATGATTTTAGAGTTAGTATTTAGATCGCTTTAATAATAAGTAGTCCTTCAATATTATTTACATACAATAAAGTTTTAGTACGTTCTATAAATGTAATTAGGTTCGCTGCACAATATTAATACATATATTTTAGCTAAGATAATAATTAATATTATATAATACAATCTTTTTACAAATTATTTACACTTAAATTAAAAAAAGTAATTTTATAGATACACTTGATTACACTTTATAGCTAGTGGTAAACTTTTAATAACAAATTAAACAATATTTCTATTCTAGCACAATTGTCAACACTTTGAAACGATTAAGAATAATTTCATTAATAATGTACTCTGGCAAGTCACAGCAGTTGTGTGATACGTCTCAAGAAATTGTTTTAGGTGTTGTGAAAGGTTAAGAAATAGTAAACGTTGCATACAAATTACAATACACGTTGAACAGTGAACACATAAGAACAATAAATTTTTCTTTGACTCTAAATTTAGTTAGAAATGGCGCGTTCCGTTTGACAGTGATTAGCGCGTCTAGTCCCATTTGAGACAATTGACAATATCCGTCAATCCGTTTGATTGCGTCAAACGGATTGACGGAAACGCGTCATAATTTCATCCTTCGTTACAGTTTGTCTATGACTTTTGTTTTTAAGGGTCTAACACGGCCAGGTGCACTGAGACGTCTTCAATTAATAATTATATTCATAAATACATAAAAAAAACTTACACAATCTTATTCTATCGACTTTTCCGTTTCGAATTAAGATCATTATTTTCATCTTTGATAATATAAAATCACAAAATTATTTTCACAGTTGAAATATTAAGTTAGTTCGAGTCCCGCCCTTGGGGGGGTTAGGAGAGACGGCACTAGGGGGAGGGGGGCAAACTGTCGTCGCTCTCGAGGTACGTGACGTAGTTGTCTTCGGTAGAGTGCGGGGGCCGCGGAGGGGGCAGGGAGGGCATGTCGTAGCCGTGCATCTGGAGACGGAAAGGCGAGTGTAAAAATTTACAAGGAGTTTCTTGCTTATTAATATTTATTCAGATTATACTTGTATATTTGATTGAAATCGAGTTGAATGATATACCTGATTGACGAGATGCTGGAAGGCGGCGCTGTGATGAGGAGCCCTGTCTAAGTCAGCGTGAAGGGCGAAATCCGAGAGGGCCTTCCAAGGGGGCTGGTAGGCCGTCACCTGCGACCCAACTCTTTTTATATTTATTTGCTCGTCTTTGAGAAAGTGGTCAATTTAAAAGATTACTAAATTTTTACCATACAATTATTCAATTCATTTTTTGTATTCTAATAAATCATAATATAGCTCTCGACGTGTATGAACTTGTCTACTGGCAAAGACAGAGAGTACATTTACCTCGAGCGCCAAAGCTCCGGCCGCAGCGGCGCCCGGCTCGTGCCGGACGGGGGAGCCAGCCACCAGAGGCACGCCCATGGACATGTAGCCCAGGCGACGACCTTCCTGCTTGGGTATTAAGCGTCATCAAAATAATGCCACTCAAATATTCATCTCAGTGATCAAGGCAAATACTTCCAATAATCAAAATTACTAGAATTTTTCTTAGAGAGGTGCAGTGCAAATTTTATTAAAATCACTTCAGTGGTTTTTGACATATGAGTATATTCAAGTATAATTAATGTTATAAATTAATCATTAGTGCTATATTGTTTGGCAAAGCTATGTTAAATATATTATGAACAATAGACTCACGAAGATGCAGCTTTTGAACCTGTCAATCTTCAAATGAACCGTATTTGAACCTAGATTTAAGATGAATTCGTGTTCCCGAGTTAAAAAGGCAATTCTAAGTGACACAGCAATTATCAATCAACTCACCTTCTCCTGTTGCATCTGCATTTTGAGCTGGATGGTCTTCTTCTTGTCCTTACACCTCTTGTTCTGGAACCACACCCGGATCACCCTCGGACTGAGGCCTGTCATCTCTACCAGCTGCTCCTTCATCAGTGCGTCAGGTCTAGGGTTGGCTGCGTAGCAGGTTCTAGAAGAGTAATTATTTAATAAGGACCGAAGTCTTTATACTATTGATTCATCAGGTAGTCATTAATTATTATTATCTATACTGGGAAAGGTCCTTCTGATATAAAACAATATTTAATGGTATTTTTTCAAAGAAAAGAATAGATAAAATAAAGAATACGCCATTAAGAGGAACAACTAACTAAGCAGATCTTACAATAACAATTAAACTGAAGTAGGAATGGGCGGGACACATGGCAAGAGGAACAGAAAAGTGGACCAAGAAAATACTTAACTGGCGACCAAGGCACACTAAATGCTAAGTAGGAAAACAATGTATAAAGTTGATAGACCATATTAAGGTAACCGCAAATGAATGGAGGAGGCTAAATTCAGGATTTGATAAAAACTAAAAAGAATAAGTAAATATAAAATAATGTGTAATTATTAATTCATATCGGATAGTAATATATTAATATACTTTTCATATATTTTCAAGCGCAAGTATAATCTTAATGTGATCTCACCGAAGTGTGTGCAGTTGCTTCTCATTGAGTACCGTCCTAACTCGCGTGGGCTTCCCGTCGGCCGCGCCGCCCGCCCGCGCTCTGCCGCTCTTGTGCGATCCCGACTCGCTGCCTGAATCTGAAATAATACAAGTTCCCTCCCGTTAATTCAATTAATAAGTATAAATTATACTTTATTAACGATTCACTAATAAATAAATATTATCACACTAATTCGTAAATAGCAGATATCAGCCGGTAGATAATAAATTTACTTTGGTTCAAAATAATTTCAATAGAGCGAAAATGTACTATTTTGTGTATCGTATTAGAAATAATTGTTAAGATAAGCCATAATCACACATAAACAAATACGATTAGATATATCCTATGTTGATGATTTGAAAAGCTTTAGAAGTGACCAGCTAAGTACAGAACAGAAGAGCCATGAATAATTAACGCACACTGGTCCTCGGATAGGTGGATTAACTGTAGCCCCACTTCACACCTGGATAATCCTCACCGGACCCTAATGATTAACTCGCGATTATGTATTCACTTTGATATCCTTGGACATAATTTGCATTAGCTTATTGCAATATTGACATTAGCTTTTCTGACAGAGAATTTCATTGTTTTAATTGTCCGATACATAATAAAAATCTACCAAAACGCATCCCTAGCGAAAAAGAATTCAAGTAACTATGTTCTTATTTGTGGCTTATATTAAATGGCGAAAAAATAACATAACTATGATTAAAACAAAGTGTTCAGGAAGATATTTTATGAAGATTTGCATTAATGTTCAGTTTTTTCAAGTGTGTGGCATTTTTTTTAGATCAAATGCAGGTTAATGAAAGTGCCTTGTAGGCCTTGAGTAATATGATGCCCAACTAACCGTCTAGTTTTTGAACCCCCAGTAAAACGTGAAGGTCGCAAAACTAATTGCGATCGATAAAAAATAACTGATACTTTGACGCGGTACAATTAAACGGAGCGGCCTCTTTGGCGGCGCACTTCAAACATTGATAGCAAACAGTCTGTCACACAAGTTGAGACTAGATTTCACCTATTTCGAAAAGAGGGATCCAGTTTTATGATTTTTTGTCGTAATGTTTGTAAAAAAAAATCAGAACGAGGTGTTTTTAGGAAAAAAATATTCTAAAAACATTAACAGTATATTATACGAATTATAACCATAATAAGGTTAGTTTTGTGTACTATCAGTTGATGAAGGTCTTTCCTATATGCCAATCGAAGTCCAATTCAAAAAGTCCTTTATTTCGCTGGCTAATAGCAATGCAACGATATGATATAGCGAGTTACCTTTTACTGAGAGTTCAACTAATATGAAAAAATTACACAAACATACAATTTTCATAGCTTTACACGTTATTCATTTAAAATAATACTCTATACGGTGAGTATAACATACTAATTTTATAAATATAACAGTACTAATTTTAGACCTTTAAAAAGTACAGTGACTGATAAAGCCGCGTCGCCCAGTGTACCCTCAATCACAGTCCGATCGTGCGTCGATTATCATTGTAAACCAGAATCCGTAGTGATAAGCTGATAACGCGATATTACTCGCAACGCTTGTATCACAAATTATTCCTATTTCAGTCCAGCAGACTGAGAGGGGACTGAGTTGAAGGTCGATAAATATTCCAGTCTAGATGCAGTAGTGTTGCCCAAAATCGGTCTTGGTCTTGCAGTCTTGGTCTTGTTCTTGCATTTTTGCAAGACCAATACCAATACCAAGACCGCCTTATCGTAGCAAGACCAATACCAAGACTGAAGCCTGCAAGACTTGAGCAAGACAATACTTAAGCCTGCAATACTCTTGCGTCTTGCAGTTAGGACAAACTGAGATTTGGGCGTTATCAAATTTCTTTAACAGATTTTCAACTTTATCCCTAGAGTTTTAAGGTTCAAGGTTGATTGGGTAAATGTGACGTTCTGCGAATAAACTATTGGTCGGTCGGTGTATTATATACCTACTTATTAGATAATTTACCGACAAAGACGCCGCGGTTTGCAACAAGTGTATCACAGCATTTGACACTGTTTGAGCGCCGCATTCGCCGACAAAGAGTACGGACAGAGGCACACAAAATTGTTACCTATTTTGGTAGGGTTGGTACAGGAGGATAAAATTAAATGACCGTGAAGATGTCTAGCAGTAGGTAGGTATAAATTAAATGCTCTGAGTTTCTTGTACAAATACATTCTCACACTGGCTGTCGGGCGAGATGATAATTAATAACTAAGTAGGTATTGCATCTATTGAATTGCGAATATTTTGATTTAGAAATAATCATTGTTAATATCGGTAAATGATAGATAGTGAGTGATATACCTAGGTACTAAAGTGTGAGCAGCAACATTGAAAATTGTATATGCCATGTCAGTGCTTTCGTTTTATTAACTTAAGTTTATTTTAAAAAAGCTCTCAAGTAAGATTTAGAGTTTACTAGTCAATTACACACAATAAATTATTGAAAAACAAAAAATTATGAAAAATATATTAAGACTGAGTACTTAGGGAATTAGTAGAAAAAATATTCTATCGTGGATACCTAGTTATTAAAAAAGTGATAAACGTTGTGTTTACTTAATTTTATTTTTCTGTGCTAATGCCAACATTGACAATCCTACCAAAATAGGTAAAAATTTAGTCCTAGACTTTGTGTTGCCGCCGTCGCGTCGCTTTCATGTCAAAGGTGGCCGTCACTGCCTATGGTTCCAAAGAATAAAATAGGTTTTTGGGTGCTCAGAACGGACGTAGATTATGTTGTCCTCGCAAGGAAGATTGTAGTCGTAAGGATATAAAAAATTTAGTTATAATAATATACCTAGTTTATATTATTATTAATACCTATTATACCTTTTTGAAGGACATTGCACTGCAAATTTGGAAGTGGGTGATTTAAACATTAACTTGAAACGTGGAAAAACTCCAAATATGAGCGACGTCATATTGCTTTACGCATTTGGTTTTAAAATCACACATTTCCAAAAATCGAGATTTGCAGTGTCGGTTTATCAACTTCTATCGTATCTACTCTAGTAGCTAGTAACCTCCATAAAAACAGCAGGCAACGTACAGTTCCAATAAAAAAGGAACATAATAAACAATATTATTTGCATAATTATCTACACTTTATTTTTGCGTAGGCACAAAACCTATCTGATTTTGATTCTGATACTTCTGTTTTTTAATCTTTCAAAGATTTATTCTATCTATCAAAGAATGCCGCATTTTTCTTTGTCGGTCTTCGGCTTGTGTGCTTATAAATATGAGTTTTTATTTCAATTTTAGTCATTTCCAATTGAGTTTCTCTTCGAGTCTATCTTATTTATTATTCTCGCTCATTTACCTAGCTAGATACTCTAAATTCTTATTGCTTTCGGAGTGAATGTTTACAATTTGACATGAGTGACGAATAAATAGCAATAGGCTAATAGGTATTTACAAGTCTTGCGAGACTTGCGAGACTCTTGCTGCAAGATCAAGACCAAGACCAAGACTGAGAGCGCAATACCAATACCAAGATCAAGACTAGGTATATTGACGCAAGACCAATACCAAGACTGGTCTAAGTCTCGTCTTGGTCTTGCATTTGGGCAACACTAAGATGCAGGGCCAACCGGCTTTTAGATTCCCTGGCATTTAATAAGAAATTTTTGGTTTGGCTGGTGAATTAAGTTAAATCACTTGCATCTGTTTATTGGCTACTTCCTCACATTCTAGGATGGCATGAGAGACGAGTTAAGTGTCCCTGACGCCTGATAAGTGTTTCATAGCCTTAGTTTATTCTTTAAGTACTAATATAATTTATAATTAATACACGCTAAGTGGTGAATCGTTGTGTTCTTAAATAACTGAACGCAGCAAAAGAATCAACGTCAATAGTAATAAAGAGAAGTGGGTACTGACCGCTCATAGAGCCCAGCTCGGGCGGAAGGTGTGAGTTGTTGTTACTGAGTGTGGTGTTGTTGTTGCTTTCTGCGTTGCTGTTACTGCTGCCGCTTGTGTTTGCACTCTAGAAACAGACACATCTTAATCATCACATTTAGAGTTTATATACAGCGGTAACAACGGATTGCCATTTAAACTCCTATCTTAACGGGATAGAAGCATTCTTCTTGACTAGTCTAGATTGGTTAGACCTCAAGTTCTCATCAGTTATCTCAAGTTAAGTCTTCTGTCCCTACACGGAGAACAAGACATAGCACTTTTTCTCGTAACACTCCCAGCGTTTAGATTATTTGTGCACAGTATAATTATTTATTTGCTCAATTTGAAATGATATACAAAATGGTATATTAACTAAATAGTCTCACATATTCTCTCACACATACAAACATGCAGAAATATAAGACACATACGTGCCACAGAAGACCGATCACTCTATTGCAAGCAATTGAAGTTTGATAAATATTTTGTTATTTTATACAAGTTTATCTACCCATCAGTTATAAAATGTTCTTGGCCAAAAATGAAATCAATGAGTGGAAAGAAAACAAATTGCTTGAAACTCAATCAGATGTATTGAGTATTCAGATGAATAAAATTACCTTTTCTAAAACATCGTGGTCTTCTCGACAATAAAGGGCGCCTCCTTCTCGCAACGCGAACTCGTCACCTGAAGTCAAATGTTTATATGTTACAAAGAGCTCATTTTAATCCCGTCATAATAAAATATCAATAAATAATGCTAATGGCTCGCGTGCCTAGATTGGCGCGTGCACTACCAATATCAATGTTGCTAGGCTAAAATAATAAGTTAAATATTTGGTTTAATTTCATATTAACAAATATTTAAGACTCATAGACAACAATGACATATTCAGTAACTTATAGATAAGGAAAATATTATATTTAAGTTTAAATAAATCTCTCTACCTAACGAAAGTAGTTACCTATTGGTCATAAAACTCATTTTATACGAATGAATAAATACAAACCAGGTATTAATTGTCTAGCGCAGGCGCAGCATCTAAAGCAGTCGATGTGGTAGATTTTCGTTTTCGCTCGCATTACAAAGTCGTTTTTACTAAAGGAAGCGCCGCATTTGTCGCATTTTGTACCAAATAACCTGGAAAACAAATCTTACATAAAAGACCCAATTTTATTTTACTTTTTTTAAGGTTTGTACAATTAGGATGAATTCCGTTTATGGTTCATCTTCCAACGTTCAAACTGGAATAGTCACTATCTATGATTACGTGTGACCACTGATAGTAAAGCAACGGATGGTGCAGGGGTTGAGGTTGCGCAAAATGGGTCTAATTGATCAGGTGAACATTTACTGTCAAACATATAGGTTGTCAGGTATTAAAAAAAACTAATTTAGAAACTATATACAAGAACAGTTTGAAACGTAACCATTACCTACTTACCGTAATAATCTCGATAATACGTACATAAAACCTACATTAGTCTCTTACATGAGCTTAGCTAGCTATAGCTAATGTAAGACACAATACATATAAAGCCTGGACAATTGTTACATATTCATGCAGCCTAGGTTATATTTTTAATTTAAACATATCTCAAAAATATAATAGTCTTCTCTTAATTACTAGCACAGTCTTGCACGAGCAATAAGATAATCATATCTCCCTTAAAAGGTTAGTTTAAATCCCTAAAATGCATTAGCGATTAAAAAGTGGAACTAGTCTACCTAATACAAACAACCGTACAGTCTACACCTATAGCGAATGCTTTTAGCGAGATTGGAGGGTGTGCCGGTCAATAACCCCCGGGGGTTTTCAAAATGTACTTATGGATTTTCAGGTTACATCCCCTTCTAGAGAACTTCATTTAAGGGTAAATGGCGAAAGGTTTTTTAAGACGAGACAAATTGTCAACTTTAGATCCGTGTATCCAACTTACGTGCATTTATTAACTGCGCTTTATTATCATAACCGCTCGCGATTCGTACGACGAAATAAAATTATTTGTTATATTAATTATTTTCATATATGGTAGTTGAACTAACAATAATTTTCAACAACTACATTTGCAAGAATTTAGCCTAGTTTAAAAGATAAAGGAATTCCTATCATTTATTACTAATCGAGCTCCAGATGTTCTAAGGATATAAGGATAGGAAAGAAAGTATACTTTATGTACGTGTACTTTAGTGGATCATTAACTTTTATTCAAACTGGATCAACTGAGTGAAGCTCAAGTATTGGAATAATGCAAGATTTTTATTATCTCCCGTAAGTAGGGCTGATTGTTAAAAAATAACAAGAAAATCAAGAAGTATTTATTGGTAACTGCCAGGTGTAGACTTTTCATTTGATACCTTCATGATTATCTATTTTTCTGTATTCTATTAGGTACTTAAAGTTTAACTAGATTGTAGATACTTGAACCTAATAGAATATATACGTGTAGATATTGGCAAGAGAAATGACGTTATTTTCGGTAAATGTAAGGATATCTAATTACGTGGAGCAAATACATCTGTTGAGGCACTACAGCTGCCGGACCACACACATTCATATCGTGCGGGAGAAAAATTATTATCACAATCATAATATATTTTCATTATCTGAAAAGTAATTGATGGCACTTTTCTATTCAATTTTTAAATATGAACGCGTGGAGGAGTCGTGGAAAACTGCTTGACTTAACTTGCATACGATTTTAATTAAAGGTATACTGTATTTGTATGAAGGGGCGAAAAACTGAAACATAAGTTAAGTAAGTAATTAAAGTATTATCACCATTAAATGACTCTCAAAGTCTAATATTTAATTTGTATTTTAAATATAGGTAAATAATAAACGTTTAAATATTTTAAAATCAAATGTCAAGGATAACAACAGTACACCCATGCGACTGAAATGTACCACTATTTATTTTAGTGCAGAAACGTGGGTCAAACGTCAAAAATTTCCCGCCTAAGCGCGGGCGGGCGCCATTAGCACGTGTCAAAATATTATTTATCTGTGCCCGGCTGACGGTAACGAGACACGGCTGGAGAGTATCTGGTTTCGCTAATTGAACCTCATTTTAGGGTTAGAATTTAGATTAAATAAAGAATTTCACTAATTTAAGACAATATTACTAACTCAAAGGGAGAAAATACTTAGATTGCTTATTATAAAATTTTAATAACTTTATTTAATAGCTTGTTAAGTGACATAAGCCTTTATACGAGATGTACATTTATCTATAAATGAAAACATATATAAAATAAACTTAGGTAGTACTAATTAATACTGAAAATTAGGTAGCATGATTACGACCCGCAAAAGAGTCAAAATCTGTTAAAATTTTAGTCCTGGAAAAATACTCACCTATCTGCACCGTATACTTTTAGGCATAGGTGTGCTTAAAAAAATGTATGGTTTAAGTTAGCTCAGATATTATGAAATTATTACACAACTACATTACATATTAGTATCTTATTACAGCATATTTTTGTTTAAAAAAATTATCCCAGACATTATCACTTACACTTTTGGAGGAAATCCTAAAGTACTATAAAACCGGTATTTTAAATCATATTAAATTATTAAAAAATTGCCTCAATGCCAACTTCAATATAAATCGAGAATATATCGCTTTTGGTCCTGTTAACAAATAATTTACATGTTTTTTGCCATCAAAATGGCTGCCGAGTTATATTATTATCAATAAGAGATACATAAATTAAATTTATACGGACTTTGCAAGCAAGTTTCCATGTAGGCTGCCTTGTTGAATTGAATATCATTTATTTTAAATTAAAAGTACATACAAATACTTGTTTTAAAATAAGATCATTCCTCATTAAATATGTAATATGAGTAAATTTTGGTTAAATAATAACTGTTCGAAATTATTAATTTGAAATTAAATTTGCTACTTAGTTGGTTAATTATATTGTTTCTCAGGAATCACTCATTTTACTAAATAGACATTTAGATATGACTTTTATTAAATATGTGACCATAATTGGTCCAAGTGTGGACCTTCAAGCAAAAGTGTCGTTATCAGAAAGACTTTTTTTAATTAAACAAAAAAAAACATTTAGAAACGAGTTGAGGTGCGGCCAGTCTTCAGGTAAAACCACTGGCTGTGAATAATCTCTAGTAAAAATATTATTTTGTATTTTACATCGGCTAGCTGGTGTATTATTTAATCATTCATATAATATGGTGTTGATAAAAAAAAATTCTACTAAACACTTTACTTTCTGTCAAAAAATATATATTTGTGTCTAATGTTAAGCATACAAATTTTGTTTTTCCAAGAGTTTAAATCATTTCCATTTGTATAACGCACTCACACCATCTGAATAAATCAAGTTAAAATTACAAATGTAATAAATATTAACTTAATTGTTTTTCTTATTTATAACGATTACACAAAGAGAAAAATATTGTGATACATATATGAAACCTACGAAGATCAGGTAAACTATCTCCGGGGACCTACTACTTACGCCCAAGCCCAATAACCTATCTCAATCCATTTTTATCCATCTGAGATACACATCTAAATCCAAATATTGAAAAAAGTGCCAATAACCAATCGAAGGATTGTAATAGCCATCTGTCGATACAAGCTATGCATGGTCATAGGTCGGATAGGTATATGGATAGACCATTGTAAGGAAATGACATCCTATCTTTATTACGATTTTAACTTTCACCAGTTTTTAAAACAATTAAAAACTGTTTAATATGTTTTAAACATAGACATGTATATTAAAATATTATTTTTACGGATTTATTTACTTTATTTTATACTGATAATCAAATATGAGTGTAAAGAGCGAAAAGATTGCATTCTATCCGTCGCAAAAGATGGATTGTTTTTAAAGGTTATTGGTTGGTTTACAATCTGAGATTGTGGATAAATTATTGGGTTCGGGCGTTAATCGGCAGAGATAACTACGAGTGCAAGATTGAAACAAGGAACTCGAGGCTATAGTTTTTTTTCAATTTTATAAAAAAAATAACGATTATTATTATACACCGGATAATTAATGAATTGATACGTCCTTCCTCTCACCGGATTTATTAAAATACTTATGTTTCCGATGTTTACACAGCCAGACATACGATACCCAGGCGAATGTAAACATGGCGGGTTGTATTTCCTTACGGAAGGGTTAATTTTAACAGGTAAAAAATAGTTTACCGGTCTGTCAAATAAGTATTAGGCACGTGAAAAAAATCTCTCTATCCATATAAGGTAATTGGTTCAGTGTTACTATGTTAGCTGATATAATATATATGCCTTTGATAACGTAGGTAAACAATATAAAGCAATGCATCATTGATGATTGACCCAGTAGGATTAAAAAATATGCAAAATACCAGGATTTGCAAAACCTGATATAATCGTTAAAAATCTGTGACGCATTTATGATTTCTTGTTTAAATTTTGTTAATAATATGTATAAATTGTAGAGTAATAAAGGAATAAAATAACGTGGCGCAGATCAATCGAGATGTGAATGAATGACTGAACCGTGAGAAATACGCCTAAAATAAACGTTGAACTAATAAAAACAAATAGTACATTACAAAAAGGAATCGAACGGCTTTTCCGATAACGCACAAACATATAGACATATCGAGTTCCAGCCGCCCGCCGCGCTGTCAAACTGACGTTTGTTTTAACGCCAAAATACATAGACTCAGTTTGTTTTTCTCGGCGCATAGAGCAAAGACAATCCCGATATACAGCCGTATTAATACCATCGATTGCTTAGGGAATGTGTTCTCTGTTACTAGAGCATTAGAGGCGTTCGATTCGACTGCAGACTAAGCTGTTTGCTAATGTGTAATTCTATATTTTAGCCGCGAGATAGAAGGGTGGAAATGTAAACACAAGTTATTTTAGATGATGCGACTTTGTTTAAAAATTGGCGCCAACGTTGACGTGAGGTTATGATTTTTTCGTGTTTTATTGTAAACTATGATCTGAAATTGGAATTGTTGAGTTTATAATTGGATTGTTATTGTTTACACGTCTGTCGGCTGAGGGGTTAACGACTTTTCAATGGTTTTGTGTTAATAAAAATTGTCAATGAATGAAAATGTAACCGTACATCATGATTCATATTTTGAAGTGCTTTGTGGGAAATCCACTTGAAAATAGCAAATACGTATTGAGTACTTTATAACAAGTACTTATGAATATAAAAGTAAGACGACAAATACTTATAAAAACTCGGCCAATATTTTTTTTATTATTTAAGGAGTATACTTGTTCGTGTAAACTAGGTATAGTCACGATACGATAAGTAGCCGAGAATTTCTTCTCGTCCAATCGACAGCCTTAATTTGATTAGTAATTCTATTTAAAGAAATGATAATTGGTTGTCACAAAATGTAGATAATACATAACTTAAGCTTATAAAGCAGCATTAACTGTTAAAAAGAAATTACGAGACATTCGCGGGCAAGTGCTAATTAAGCCTAAACAGCTGATCATACGCACAAACCGGAACACGCAAGATATTGAATCATTGTTTATTACTTATTCACGGATTTAGTTTTATTTATAGCCATTGAACTGTGGTTCAGTGAGTCACAGAGGTTGTTTACTCTATAGCCCTGGGGACGATTCTAACTAAGCTTTGCGTCAGAAGACACATGAACGTAGATCACCTACTTTTATAACGTAATTATAAAAATACTTTTGAACGAACACCAATAAACTTGGCTACACAGGAGTGTGTGAAAGGCTTTTCTGACCGCAAGATTTCTTTCGTAAATTACATAAGAATCTCGTGTTAAGTTAAAACTAAATTTGTAATAAAATAAAGTTTCAGGTAGGAACAGTTGGTACATAAAGCCAATATAACTCTGAAACAACATTCGAAATGAATTTTTTATAGAACTGGGGAAACGGGTAGACGTTTCAGTGATGCCCAGGATCACTATCAATACCAGGGGGCTCGCGAGTGTGTTTCCGGTCTTTGAAGAATCAGTAGGTACGTTCCTTTCTTGAAGAACCGTAAATCGAATTGGTTCGGAAATACATTTGTGGAACGGCGGACGTCGAGATGATACATACGGGTGGAAATTCATCTTTGCTTCGACGGCCGATGATGGAACTGAGTAGATATTCATCCAAACTCCTCTGAACACTCCTCGTGGTTAATGCAGAGTGACATGACATTAATTTTAGGAAAATTCGTTTTAATATAAACTTAGCCGCTTACCTAGTGTAGTCTCGTTTGCAATACGTCTTCCCGTCCCTGACGAAGCAGGTACAGGACTCGTCCAGGAACTGTCTGCACTCCTGACACTTGAGGCACGCGGCGTGCCACTCCAAGTCCGGAGCCACTCTGAGGATGTACTGGTCGTGGATCTGACCGCCACACCCCACGCATAGTGATAGCCGGAGTTTTTCTGTAAATAAAATATTACGTACATAATGTATAAAAGAATTTTTTTTTGCGAACTAGCTAACTGTGGAATCAATTCACTGAGATTCCACAGTTGGGACCTCCAATTGTTTAAAGTAAGCGTACCTATACTCCTCTTTAAATGGCCGGTAATGATGCGATGACTGCCCTTTTTATTTATTTATAAGCACTAAAACAACATGTACCTACTTATACAGATATGCCCCCTATACTATTTAAAAAGGAGAAAAGGAAAAAAGATTATATAGAGAAAATATATATTTTAAATTTTGGTCCTTATTAAATGACGAACTACTACTACTTAAACGGGCAGGATGCCCTCACCTGACTTATCTGATTTAAAGTGATTTCACCCATGAATAATCTCAATGCCAGAGCGCTCGCAAGTGCGTTGCCGACCTTTTATGAATTGGTACCCTCTTGAATTGTTTATGAGCTTTGTTATTAAAGTTACCTAATTACTGAGGAGTTAAATTAAGCTTCTCTATAGTCGGATATTCATAATCTTCCTCTCTGGATAGTAAATTCAGTTTACTTCTGTTTCCATTTATATGCAGGGACAGTTAATGGTTAGCACGCTGGTCGAGAGCTAACTGGTTTTATAAGAAGAAAAGTTACCATAAATCTGAAGGTCTACGCTGCACTTTTAATTACTTAACTTCTTGATTAATTTCATTTGAGACGCTCATTATTACATATATAAAAGCTAGTTACACCAATAATTAATACCTACCTAGAGCAGAGATACTTACGTTTAGGTACATTCTGGTTGGCTATAAATCATGTTATACAGTTAAAAATGAACTTTAATGCTCTGTTATTCACGGCAGACAAAATAGAAGAAATATGAATAAATTATAATTGTCAGAAATCGATACAGACGGGGCGTGGTCGAGCCCCGCCCAATCGTAACTGGGAACCTATGTCTGTCGCTATTGTTGCTTACTCTCTTACACTTTTTTATGGGATTTGAGAGTAAACAATAAATTCTAAGTCATGGGTGTATTATTACCCAATTGTAGTAATGTCTATAAGGTGAAGAGAATCGACCGAGGCCGTTGTGGTCTTATAAATCAAACTGACGAATATTTTCACTCCTTAATCATTCAACTTATTCAGCTACTGTCATCCACTTTTACGGCCGTAGAACGTATGCTAATCAATAAAATCCACCTGATGTAAAATCAAAATATCAGTTATGTAATGTAGGCAATGTACAATTGTGAACGTTACGTTAAAAATGTACTAAGAAAAAAAGGTACATTTACCTACTAGCAGTTCTCAAAGCAAGTGTAGATAGAGGAGAGCTGGAAATAATCTCCCCGTAACTCTTTCAAATCGCCCAGACATTTTTACAAGACGTTTGTAACCAACCGTTTTTTCATGTTCCTTATGTTAAAGCAGTTAATTATTGTAAATAAATAAAAAAGATAATCAAAAATGTAACTTCTATCAGCAAGCCAAACAAAATCATGCACTCAAAACATTACTGTGTGAACAACACGCACACAAATAAATCCTGGCATAATTTCATTATTGAGGCATTTTAAAAAGTTATTACTAACATGATTTTTGTAATTAAGTTCCGTAAACACATCAAATAAAATAAAACTCCGTAAATTGTTAATTAAAGAGCGTAACGCAGCGTTATGCATTGTTTAACTAAGTGTAATAAATTCCAAAAGGAGATAAGTACCTACAATCACCAATTCATCTGCATCTTTTCATTAACGGTTTAAATCGCGTTTCCAAATAAGGATATTTAGGAGCAGTAACAGCCTGTAACACGGTAGATTAATTCCGCGTTATACTTAGGAAATGGTTTTACGAGAAAACTATGTTTAATGTAATATAAAAATGGTGTTTACTGTGTATGAATAATTGTGTGTGTGTGTGTGATAATTCTGCTAAATTGAATACAGTACGAATTTTTCGGTTTCTAGATAGTTGGTATCCTAAGAAAAGTTTGAGTGTATAATTTGCAGGCAAAGCTGACTAAGCTGGTATAACAGTCAAAGCATTATGTACTATGTTAAGCGGGGGAATTCATCTAGATACATGTATATATATTATAATTAACTATTTATATATTATCGGCATTATATACATAGTTTTAGCTTAGTACCTACTGTAAATATAGTGTATATATTTTTGGTAATAACTAAATAAATGTTTCACACAGACATTTTCAAAGGAATAAATAATAAATAATTTGCTCAATTGTTAAAATTTCATGTATTATTTAAGATGCATTATAATTTTACAATCGCTAATTGAGGTTTAACGTAATGACAGGTACACTTGTTTTTGTTAATTTAATGAGTGTGTTTTTAATTTGATATAAATATGATTTTCCAAAATGGGACTTTTCCTGTAATAAAAAAAAGTAATTCTCGAATGTTTAGACATGAGCAGATTGAACTATTTCGTGTCTTTCTGTTTAATAGTATTTTAGGCCGTGATAGAAAATAGAACAATGAAAATGAATTGACTTTTCTTTGAACATGGCCAATATATATACGATTCGATACCAACAATTGAATAGTTTGAGTAATAAATCAGAGGTAAGTACCATAGACATACGTCAATGAACAATGAAATTCTGACCAAAGGTACATTTAACATCAACCTACCTACTTTTTCTTCAATGTAACTCTGGGAAAACATAGTTAAAATACAATTTAAATACACCTAATATTTTCATTAAGAATTTGATTAATAAACTGATTTCTTAAAGAATACAGATAATACGACATCTATGTCGCTAAGAATAAATGAATATTTTTAATTAGCCGCAAGATTGAATAAACAAATAAAAGTCGGAATCGTTAAAAAAGTCGTAAAACGTTGGTACGTAAGCCGTTAATTAGGTATTAACGGAGACATAAATAAAAATTAACGACAATTAACTATTTGGCTCTATAAATGTCTCGGTAGCTTTGTAATTATTTATGACTCTTTTATTGATATTAAAATGGCAAAGCACTGCCCGATTTTATAATTTCTTCTGAAAGCTGAATTGTGCGTAAGGAACGTCTTTTACTCATAATTTCCTGCTCTGTCACAATGACCAAAAGAAGGAAATTAAATCTACTTATCTGCCAAGGCGTTGGACTTTTATTGGATAGATGGGACAACGAGCCAACGGGACGCCCAAATGATAGCCCATGGACAACCATTTTAGTAGATGCGTTGACGGCCTTTGGCCTCCTCCCGAGTATACTTTATCTTTAATCAATTGGAAATTTCGTAATAGGAAAGACGCCGACTGGTTGTCGATTTCACAGTTCGCCAGTTCGCAGTAAAGCCTTCCAGCTATCGACTCCCATTTTTATAAAAGATATTCAATAATAATGAAATAGCTAGTTGATGTTTGGTCACGTTTATTTTCTAAGAGAGCACGTGTTACAAGTGCAAAGTTTAATTTAACCATTTGACACACAGTTGTCTGGATAAGGAGGACACATGATGGCCAGCGGAGGTAAAGATAACGGCTGAATTTTACAACGTCACTCGATTTCAATCTAACAAGAGCTATCAAAAGACGTAATATCGATTCTTGTGGATATTAACTGAAATTTCGCAAAGACAATCAACAATTTAACTGTCGTATACTATATCCGGTTGGATCCGGTCCGGAGGTGTAAATGAACAAACATTATCACTTAACACTACACTACCGAATAAGTAAGGTGACAATTAAAATGTTGTTTAAACGCATTTTGAGAAAAATATATTTTTTCCAAAGTAACCTCAAGAAGTGTGAGAAAAAAGGGTTTATTTTACACCTAGGTAGTGTAATTAAATTTAGGTACCTTTATTTAGCATAGGTTCGAGCTCGTATGGGCCCTAAACACACGTCATTACAATGACGAAAAAAAGAAGACACATCAAGGCTTAAAGTTAGAAAGTTGTGTTTGAACGCCCTTGTGTCTCTGATGATATACGAATGAAAAATTTATCAAAACAAGCCATTTCTTTCCCCTTTTAACGTATTAACAATTAAATTACCAAAATGTTAAAGATCACAGTATTAAATTATGTTAACTTTGATTTTCCTAAAACTAGTAGAAATCTAAAGTTTTAAACCTTGCTTGGTCCTAACCAGCGTAAAAAAGGAACGAATTTAAATCTCTATTTACCTGTGTGCGTGTACACACACAAGGGTGGCTTAAAAATGCGTGCGTTAGAATTTATTGTGTCAATAATGAGCGGACCAGACACTTGTCTAGGGTTATCACTTTAATCAATATAAAAGCCCTTTAAAAGTTACGCAAGTATATTTTAAAGGAAATATATTGTGTATATATACATATTTATAGATATTTTATTCGTATTTTTGGTCTTATTTGTAAAATGTTGAGTAAAAACTGTACACTATATACAGTGTACAAATTTAATTATAATTAGATGATTAGATTTGAAAATAACTTTACATTTTTGCGAAATATATTCGTATTTTTCGATAGAAACAGAAAAATATTATGCAAAAATATGTGGAATATACTATAGTTTAATGAGCTTATTATGCACTTCCATAATATTAAGATAAATAACCATTCTTTGTTCAAGTTAATGCGCTGTTTGTATGCGAAATGATTTTTATCTAAGCAATATTAGCATCCGTGTAGATTTATATTTAACATTTGTACAGGTGTGCCTCAAATAAATTAACACTATGCATTTTGATTTTTATTTATTAATCACCAAGCAGCTACTATGTATAAGTTGAACTTAAATCTATCATGTACTCTGCTTTACTATTTTCAGTCACGTCCACAGTAAACAAAAATATTTTATACATAAATAAATTGTTCTGATAAATAACTAAAAAAAATTATACTTCACGGAATTAGTCGCTGAGCTTTGGCCCCTAATCTAAGTTCTTGTTAAATATTATGTCAATAAGCTATTTAGTAAAGCGTTCGACTGTTAAGTAGTCCTACCAAAACTTACGCCTTTTTTAAATCCGAGGTGGAGGTGGCATTCGTAGATACGGTCAAAACGCAGCAGTAGTCTGATCCAACACCAGAATCTCTGCTATAAAGTGACAATGTGAGAAATAAAGGTTTATTAACACCTCGGGTTCTTCCTTTACGGCAGCTCCTGAGTCGTTCTGCCGGGGCACCAAAAGTTACCCCTACAAAATCAGGGTAAAGTTTAAATGTGCCTCTTTAAAAGAGCCCATTAAAGAGTATGAATGATTAACAGTTAAATAAAGCGACAACCCTATCCCCAATAATCAGTATGGGAGGCGGCGAGCGCAAAGTGGCAACACAAAGATGCCGCGTCGTGTCGCGTCTTATCGTACGATTATCCGTTGTATTCACTATTTTACTCGCTACAGAGCTCGAAGGTAGCTATTTTCATCACAATTTTTATATCACGAATAGCTGACGATAAACGTGAATAAGGCCTAATTAATAAAGCAAAGGTCGATACAGACACAGTTTGGTTTATGACCTCCATGAAGTAGGGACAAACAATTCAAAAACAAAGTGAGCTTTGTTTTAAAGATTAACGTTTGGTGTGCGAATAATTTAAATAATGAAATATTTATCATTATATCATATTATCAGTGTCAAGGGCGAAACAATCAATACCAATTTGGGGATAATTTAGTGTATTTATTGGTTATTGTT
Organism: Pieris mannii; assembly: GCA_028984075.1. Classification (NCBI taxonomy): domain Eukaryota; kingdom Metazoa; phylum Arthropoda; class Insecta; order Lepidoptera; family Pieridae; genus Pieris; species Pieris mannii. The sequence goes on along the minus strand of CM054793.1, from coordinate 10,703,366 downwards.
CAGCTAAAACAGGAAGGAGTAACGGAACTCAACTAAGCCAAGGTACAATGCGCAGAGGCGATGATAGCTTTTTTATTTATTAAGTTTACGACATCATTCATAGTAATTCAAAATCTTCCATCTAAAATGTATGACAATTGGAGTAAACATAAGTTTTACAAAAAACTTGAAATTAAAAATTTAGATAAAATAAGGACACGATAAATAAAATGAGCAGAAATATTTTGTCCTTTAAGCAGAAAAAAAAATCATCAGCGAATTAGGTTAAAGAAAGGCACCCAACAATGCTTTCTCTAAAACCGATCAGCCCAGCTCCGAATAAGCTGTCTTCAATCCGTTAAAATCGTGAAGAATTCGGACGACAGGTGCCTGAACTTCTAGGATGTAGCAACTGATCGAGGTTGGAGGCACAGAAGGCCAAGGATCATGTGGCCGTTCACAAACCAGGTGGACCGATCAAGTGATTCATCGTCCCCAAAACCATAGACTGTTATAATAGAGCCGCTGTCCAGAAACCGGTGGAACAGATTGTCCGTTCCAGACGTTACCTTGCTGACGAGGCTAACACATTAAATTGATCAAAATTATTTTGTACGTATAAGAATTACACAAACAGGCTCAACTTCAACTTAAGATATCTAAATTATTGTAAAGCAACAAAAATATGATTACATTAATATATTTTGATAATTATCTACTTAATTATAATATTAATTTGAGTATTATAAATCTAGTTTTATTAGATAACGGAATAACAAAACATTTGTCTATAATCAAGGTTATTTTAAATGTCAAATGTTGGGATAACAAGTAGCTTAATGCTAGTCAAAATTATTATCAAATAAGGAGGTTGAGCGACTTTTGTGCCGTTTCGGTTAGATATGTCTATCCATGCGTATGTATTACAGATAGAAACTGTTTCTAACACAAATCTTTTAATATGATATTAAATAAGAAAGTAGTTCAATAAGCAATAATAGATCGTGGACACGCATTTAACACATCACAACGTCTCAATACCAATTTGAAAAATAAAGTTTTAAAAATATAAGACACAACCTCAAAATGTAATGACTGTACAAACATATTAAACTGAATTTACACTGCGCATTGAGCTCAAAATCGCGTGCTCGTACACGTTTATTTCTAAATAATTGTATGGAAAGCCAGTAGAGCTGTCGAGCCACTTTGAATCTTATAATTGGACTTGTTGGTTTGTCTGTATGTTTGTAAAGGACGGTCGGAAATTAGCGAGTCCTACCGCGGTAAGTCAAAGAGTTCTGAACGTAATAGTTAAGATAAATATTAAAGTTAAATATGGTTTGGGAATTTTTTGTTTGTACTCTCGTCTGGTGGTTCCAAGAGTTTATTACTAGGTTGACAGAATTAATCGCGAGTCGCATAAAATATTTAAGTTTATGGTTAATAGTATTAAAAAAATAAACTCTCCCTTCTTTCTCAGCTTCAATCAAAAGCAATTATTTTTATTATACATTGAATTTATTATTTGTAATTTTAAATCATTATAAATTGAAACGAGCTTATTTATTGAGTAAAAATATAGTCGCGTATATAAACGGTAGGTTCTCAAGGAAATGGTACATTTGGTAGTCACCGCCAAAGAACCCGTCCTGCTTACTTAAGCACCGGCAGAGCTTTTTAAGCATTCAAGTGGGAAGCTTTTTGTGACAGCATCTAGTATTTTTATTTCTATGTTTACTAACCTCTAGAAAAAAAAGTTATATAACCGTACTTTTATCTGCCTACGGCATGAGGTATGGGGACAGACACATTTCTGTATATTTTTTTTATAGAACAGGGGGCAAACGGGCAGGAGGCTGACCTGTATTACTGTTTTAAACTTTTACAGAGCCTTAATTATAAATGAATTAAGATAAATTTGCTATGAATAGTTTATTTATTTAATACTTACCAATACATATTATTATTTTTTTAATATGACAATTCTTAACAAATGTATTTTTTTCTATGTAAAAAATAATAATATGTTATACCGCGAAAGCGATATTCTAATCAATATTGTTCACACAGTCATTTCGGGTTCTAAGACCATATGATGGCTCATTGACCCGTAAACAAAAAACAAAATTAGGTGACACTTCCGCCTACACCGCTGGGACTTCAATGCGACCGAACCAGATCCTCATTAACAAAAAACAAGTCAAGTACGTGCCGACCGAATGTATTTTGAGATCATATGAAATACCTAAGTCAAAACAGGACGGGGTCAAAAGATGCTATTATATATAAAATGTTGTTTTACCAAGAAAAAAAAACAGTGATTTTTTTAATTGTAGATACGTATATAATAAATGGCAATGATAAACTTTACTTGTATGTTCACTTATCATTAGTAAAATGTCCAAGAATTTTTTGTCGTTAGCGCCATAAAAATCTATTATAGGCGTCATCATTTCGACATGTTTAATATTAAATAATAATTTGCATAAATACACTACAGGCCAACCTGCGTAATTCATTATTAGAAATTAATTCGAATGTTATAAATTATATTAGGTAGGAAAAATGTCATTAGAAAACATAAAATGACTTACACTAATATTCTATGGATGATTGATCCCAATACTGATTATCATTTCAATCATGCGCAGGCGACATTAAAGCATGAAGATGGTGGCCGATATGGAATATAGACGTCAGACGAATCTCATGCTGGGGTTGTTAGGCCATTAATATAGCGATTATACCTCTTTTAAAAGTGATTAGACCTCAATACAATCATTCATATTACATGATATTCTTGAAGTTTTACATCGGATAGGTAGATATTTTAGGTAATTTTATGCGGAGATTGTTGTGAAATAGTCTTATTCCTCGAAAATAATAAAAAATACAAAAAAATATCTAGAATAACCCTCAAATTTCTACAACATAATATACTGTGTTCACTAGATTAACACTCGTAAATAACAGTGTACCAGCATCATGAATCGATCCTGAGCCAAAGAAAACAGTGACCGATAAAAATAATAATAATATATTTATAATACAATATACATATAAACAACACAAAACAAGAGAAAAATATGATTAATTAAATTATGTAAATGGGCAGTCTTAGGGCTAAAAATAGTTTCTTCTAGGTCATAATGTTCTCTTCAATAGTAATACCTCACAAAAATCTATAATATATTTTAACAAGTAAATAAATAAAGTAAAACAGTGCTGCTACAGCCTTTTTAGGCCTAGGCCTCAGATTAGTAGGTATCTATTTTCATCGGCCTCCATTGCCTGACACACTATCTTTGGGTTTAAGACAAGCCGGTATCTTCGGATTTTTTTCTTTACCGTTGGAGAGAATGTTACGCACATAGAAAGATAGTCAATTGGTACACATAAGGGGAACGAACCTAAGACTTGAACCTAAGAAATGAGAGTCGCACGCCCAAGCCTCTAGGCCAACTGCTATGTAAATCAACATCAGTATTAAAACTAATTATCGATAAAATGGATCATACAATTTTTTCCTATAAGACCCCCATGAAAATGCGAATCAGGCTACTTTGAAGGTGCTCGATATTTCAAAAGAGAAATATTCCTTCAAACATACTAAATAAACTACAACACCTAAGTAGGTCCTAGACGTTGGTTGTTCTCCAGAGGAATGCTACATTTGACATATTAATATTCAGTAATCGCTGCTTTCAGAGCTGTACAGTACAGTAGCTGGTATATCAGTTATAATTCATACAGATAACATAATGACTGGTAACTTTTGATTCTCACGGCTTGACTCATGGCTTCAAGCTTATAGATCAGACCTACGTTCACTTATAAACATTCTACAGCTAAAATTATGAAGTAATGTTCAAAGGAAAATCTAAATAAATATTTCAACAATGCAAAAGCTTGTTCTCTTTACTTACATGAAATTTCTTTGAATGTATTTGAGTTAAAACAGTTTGGATCGATCTAAATCTAATAATAAGAATTATAGATATCAAAAGTCATCCACTTTTGTTTGATAGTGTAAAAAGTTTTATATAACTTCTAGGTAAAAGTATTTGTTTTATGTTGCCGACCTATTATATGTAGATAACATTTAATTTAAGTTAAAGTAAATCTGATACTCAAATATATATATATATATATATATATATATATATATATATTGTAGAATTAATTCTGCCAAAGACATAATATTGTATAACAAAAAAATCCACGATTTTGCCAATACCGATATAAGCTCGATAATTACACATTAAACCCTCGTTTTAAATAAGAATAGCATAAAATAAAAATATTTGAAGGACCTTAAGAACATTGTACGTCGGATTATTGGAGCTAAGCACGGCTTTACGTTAGGCTGGCGACACACTCAACGTTAACGACTTGCTAAATATGTAATCGTTTCCGGTATCAAAATGTCACAAGATTCTGCGGTGGCTAACCTGTTATTTGTTTATGCGTAGATAATTGTTATATTTTTTCATATAATAGAACATAAATATTTATTAAGAAAAAAATCATTTAAATTCATACTGAACATACAAACAGTGTTTACTACATAATTTATTAATTATAATATAAAATACTAATGTCAAAGAGTAAAGTAAATAATAAATATTACATTTAACACACTAATATAAAATATTTGCTATATTCATAGGCCAGATAGTAATAAAATAAATAAAATATATAATATTAAAAGATTCATCATGCACAAGAGATAAAATTAAAAGCGGTAAGATCCAAGCCGCACCCACTGTATACAAACCTTTATGAGGTAAAAAATATCGAACCTGCTACCGTAGAGGTTTTATGACGAGGATAGTAAAAGGTTAGCGGGGATTATAAAAAGCCTTCTGTTCGGTCGACTTATTTTTTAATAAGATGTAGGTAATACCTTCTAAAATTACAGTAATTCGAATACACAACCTTTCATAAAGAGAGAGTAAATTGAGACAAACTCAATCTTCATACTTAGTACATAGAGTTGGTCTTATATAATATAAATAATGTCCATGTATAGTAATGGAATGATTTGATTGTTTAGGTGAAAATTGCCGAGTATGTTTCTAAAATGATATTTTATTTTTTATAATTAAAATAAATCAGTGGCTCTACCACCTTGCAAGGATCTAGGCCTCAAATTTCTGTATCTGTTTCATGATCATTCTAATAGGCAGGTAGGTTCAGCCTACTAGGCTCCTGCAAGCTAAGGCGAGCCAGGTTCCTCTTGATGATTTCCTTCCTTCCTTCCTTTGGTTTGAGCGATAGTTAACTGTGCACATAGAAAGAAAGCTCATTGGTGGAAAGCCGGGGATCCAACCTACGACCTCATAATCGCACGCTTCTATGCCTAGTCAAAGAATTTTAAATAAATCTACACTTACAATATTAGAATATTATTAAAATCTAGAAAACAGGTAGGTATCCCAATCTGCAAATAGTCAAACGTCAACCAGTTTCATAAATGAAAAAAAATACTTTTATTGCTGACATGTCACTTGTCAACTTCCGAAAAAAACAGAGGCGTCATTGGATTTATAAATCATTGAGTATAGACCATTCAACATGGTCACTGACCTACGGCAGGCCATAGTGAAAGAGAAAAAAAGAACATCTTTCACACCGGATATTAAGGGGCTGGCGACAAAATTCTGGCGCCCGTATTTTTTCAACAAATAAAATGTGACCAAAAGTGAAAGGATACGGTTTAAAAAAAAACAAGTTATTTCAAATGTCAAGGATTTTTCTTTGGTTCATTTAAACAAAAACGAGGTTAGGGATCTCATTTGCAGGGATTAGGCTCAAATATGTTAATATGGAATTAGCCTTATTAAAATACTATATTATGTTTTATTAGTTTACGTTTAATTCTTCATAAACAGAAATAACCTAACTGTAAAATCTTACAAAGGCTAAACGACACTCTTTACTTAAATTTGAAAATAATGGATCCTAATAAGTGCAACATATAATGGGTTAAGAAATAGATATTTCTCTATGAAAATCCAAACCAAAGCTTAATATTTGTTTACTAAAGAAAATGTAAATATTCTAATCGAATAGTAAACTTTCACAACAGGTATGCGATAGGCGCCACGCTTATCAAAATCCTTTGTTGTCATAGAAAAATATTTTGCCGATACGTCATTCTGTTTTGCAAAAAAAAAGCATTTGTCTTTCAAAACAAAAGCATGAAGATGTCAGCTTAATTTGACAGCTGTCAATGAGGGCGTGTTGTGGCAAATTGTGATTGAATAGATTTGTAAAATATTTAAGTTTAGACATTTAACAACCTATAGTTAACATACTTTTTTGATTTTGTAAAAAATATGTTATAAATAAAACGCAGTAGAAGGTTAGTTATTGGAATTCGAAGATCTAAATGTTTAATTAAAATTTAGCCACAAAATGAATGAATTGATATAAATCTTAAGTGTGTGTAAATAAAATTAAAAAGCTACAATAACTGAGAGTTTATTAGCAATATACAAATAAACATGTTAATAAAATCATAAAAATAATGTTAATTAAATAATTATACTAAAAGATATCAGTGCATAAAGAGATAAAAATCTGGAACGCAATTTAATAACTTTGAATCTAAACAAAACCCACGGATTAGACGAACGGGTTCAAATAATCTCGACTTATCAACTGTCCACCATAAAGGACCTATAACGTCCACAGATTATAAAAAAAGACAAAAGAAATGTCAAGAAAAAATCTCGCGTTATCTGGGACCGGCGCCAGTGGCGGGCGGGTTCTTGCTTTTTTTCTTCCTTTTTTTTCAAGCGAAAATCCAGGCCTTAGCGACGTAATTGACAGAATTTACGCATCCGATAAGGAGGTTTTATATTATAACTGGTTGTCTTTACGCGTTTTTTGTTACATCGTTTTGAATGTTCTATGGAGATTGCGTATTTATTTACATATTAAATACCTTAAATTTACATTTTTCCTGTTTAAGGCAAGTTCTAAAATTGTTTCTGGTTTCAAAATATTCAATCTCAGTACCAATTTACTCTTTGCCTATCTCTTTTTGTTATAGAATAGTAATTAAAATATTAATGCTTCATAAGTATAAACTCTTATCCTAATAAGGCCTAGAAATTGGAAAAAGGTATTTCTTATACTTCCAGTATTAAAATAATTTTCATCAGATATATGTCTATATCAATATGTATAAATATATAATGTCTATAAATTACCGTACTTCAGCAATCATTTCACAACATTTTTAAATTGCTCAAGTCTATAAATTGACCCTGAGAGCATGCTTATGAAACGAAGCAAGTTGATCCAACTTTGCAATATAATATTGAATTAAAGTCTATTTACTTATAAGTCACTTACTCATAATAGAGATTACAAAACGTTAATCAAGAAATAGTTTCATCAACTGTGCAAAAGCATTTCAGGCTTTTGCTTTACTTAGTATTTTCAAACAACGTTTGTGACACTAAGTATTTTTCTATAAGAATGTGAAATGGATCATAATTGTTATGTATGTTAATAACGACAGTAGGATGCAGCCACGGCAAACGTACAGCAATTGGTGAACGTAAAGGGAATTAAATACATAATAATAATAAAACTTTATTCATGAGAGAAGAGTTTTGATAAAGGAGTTCCTGTCATTAAAATTACTCTGGTAGGTACATGGCGCATGTTGAAAAGTTTTTAAAGTAATCTAATCAAACAAAAATCGAATAAGACCTAGTATGAGTATGTGAATGTGTGTTTGTGTGTATATAGACTCTATATTTGAAAGTTTGGCTGAGAGTAGTTATAAGCGTCCGCTGGGTCTGTGTTAGACTTAGAAACCTCAGAATCACGCCAAAAGCAACCAACCTGCCAAAATCTACTCTATTATGGAAATATATTTTCCCTCGTAGCAATTTCATTATCCACTTTTAATCTGAATTGAAGAAGTTCCTTTAACAAAGCATGAAACAAAAGTAAAAACCATTCACTTTCTAAATTGAATTTGGGTCCATATAAAATTGGATCAAGTACCGGCGTGGACAGACATGGCCGTCCCAATTTATATATGGATCAAGATAAGCCGAGTAACACCTACACGGCGCATCAAAGTCGGTGCCGTAGGCCCGTCCCACACGTGACGATTTAAACGTCACGTGTGAGAAGTCTCATAGTCAGAAGTCACTTAATCCAACTAGATACAGAAATCTATCAGAGGTAGATACTTTTCATTTCTATGATATGTTTTATAAATTCTGATTGAATATAAATTAATAAATAAAATATTTACAAATCAACATGTGAAATGTTCCGTACCTCATAAGGTACCTACTTGAACCTATATAAATATAGCTACTATAATATATATATTTAAACACCAATTTGTTTGTCTCACTTATACTCGTGAATATCTTGACAGACTAGGCTAATTAAGATCTTAACACATTCTATGTGGTTTAAATAAAAATTTGTCACTTGGTTGTAATATATATTTATAGATATAGACAGATAACCCTCAGAATTTGTGTTTTATAGTTAAAAGGTCTCTCATTGGTCTCTTTAGTAAATTGTCACAAATATAATAATGTACCTAGGTGATACAAAATTATCGGGTCATCTAGCAGAGATAGAAGTATTTTATTTAAAAACGACACAGAAATTTGTTTTTAATATCAACTTTATTTTTAAGACGCAAACGGCAATGCGAGCCTACTGACATTTTGACGATACTTATTTAAAAAAAGCAGCGTTTTAAAGCTTTGTTATTAGATTTCCTAAGCTAAGGCTACCCTTTGGTCAGTGCTATCTGGCCATCTCATTAGAACTTCCGTGTCCTAAAGGCGCCATGGCCTAATTAGCTGGAAAAATTGATAGTTATGTCGCATTTACGGGTTATTAAAAAGGAGTTTTACGATTTGAGGATGCGGTGAACTTATAATCCCAAAAGACCAGTACTTGCTGGTTAATTAAATTTCTGTATTACCTAAAGGGTAGGAAATCACTCTTCAGTATATTTTCACCCAAAATAATAACCCTTAGAGATATTATATTATTACTGTAAGCCTCTTTAGTACTTTTTTTTTTATAGAACAGGGGGCAAACGGGCAGGAGGCTCACCTGATGTTAAGTGATACCGCCGCCCATGGACACTCTCAATGAGAGGGCTCGCGAGTGCGTTGCCGGCCTTTTAAGAATTGGTACGCTCTTTTCTTGATATATGGTGATACGAGTGGAATTTCTTTTTCTGCTTCGACGTCCGATAATGAAACTCAGCTGCAGGTATTAATCCGAACAACTCCTCTGAACACTCTCCATGGTTAATGCGGTAGAAGATGCAGACTTTTTTGTACATACATATTATTTGGTTAAAATGTTAATGTTTTTTATTTTTGTAATTTCTGTGAACTAATATAATTTATTTATATGTGTGTATAAATAAATCAAAACAAAAGATATTTTCAGATGCATTGTGGGCAAAAAATTATAATTTTAATTATTAATGTCGTATTTGGAATTAAAAATGACGATGATAACTCAAGTTTAGTATTTATAATTTGTATGAATGTCTATAATTTATCGCAAGACTTTTTATAAATATAATATTTTATAATATTTGATAAGACATCGTCACAGTTGGTGAGAATCATAAAACCGAAAACTGAGTTGCAAACTTAAGTCTTATTACATAAAATTCCTTGCAAACGAATAAATTATCATCAACTTATATCTATTATATTTTTATTACCCAAACGAAAACTTTGTCATTGAGAAATAAATCAGTGGCGCTGCAACCTTTTTAGCTCTGGTCCTCAGATTTCTGTATTTGTTTCTCGATCATTTGTCAATCTATTAGCCAATTAGGTGATCAGCCTTCTAGTCTGCAGCATCCCAATTCCTTTTTACTTCCTCCCGATGTTTTATTCACGGTTTTAGCGAGTCGCACGGTGAAGCTACTAGGCCAACACGGCTCAATTGAGATGATACGTGGCCTAATTAAAGCAATTGTCATGTACCTAAGTTTTATTTACGCGAGTACCACACACAATAATTTTGACGGTATTAATTTAGGTACTATAAATATTTTAGTTTTTATTAAAAATTATAAGAAAATCGCGAGTATTTGCGTGATTTTATTGGATCAGTTTTTTCATTTAATTTTAATTTATAGTAAAAATGAAATTAAAGATTCGCCGTTTTCCTTACAATTTTTGTACGAACATAATTGCGCACATCGGAAGACAGCCTTCGAACCCACAACATCAGGGTTAGAGTTGCATGTTTAACCACTAAGTTAACATTTATTTGGATAATAAATTAAGTGTTTGACGCATATCGACGCGTGCGCACATCCTGATTGATAGTGCCGCTCCATTATTGGGGGTTGCTAATGCAGACATATGTACATAGATACCTTATCTAACACAAATAACCAGTAGTTAACGCAAACATTTGTACCATATGTTACTTTTATTTTCAACTCATGAAGAACAAATACTGCGGTCACTTGCCAAAGTGAAGCCCCGTTGGATGGGTCTCAGATAATAATATATTCTCTTTATAAATTCTATTACTAATCAACTTTCTTCCAACTCTCATCTTTATGCTGATGATCTTCAAATTTACAACCAGTCTACTTTTAATGAATTGCCGGCTGCTATTCTGACGGCAAACTTTGATTTAGACAAAGTTGTGAAATGGAGTAAATCGTATGGTCTTCAGATAAACCCTTATAAGAGCCAGTCTATTATCATCGGAAGTGCATCGTATATAATGAGAATAAATTGGTCAACTTTACCCCAAATTACTATAGATAGTACGGCTGTTCCGTTTTGCTCCACTGTTAGGAATTTGGGCATTACTTTGGATAAAACCCTGTCTTGGCAGCCCCAAATAAATGAACTGAGCAGGAGGATTTTTTCTTCTTCTCACGCACTTAATAGGTTACGCAATTTTTTGCCTATCTCAACTAAAATTTCTCTTGCTCACTCTCTTTTACTTTCTATTCTTGATTATGCTGATGTATGTTATCCTGATTTAACTGAGTTGCAGCTTGATAAGTTAGAGCGCTTACAAAATGTTTGCATCAGATTCATTTTTGGACTCCGTAAATTTGACCATATTTCGGAGTGCCGAAGAAAGCTCAATTGGCTACCCATTCGATTGCGGCGTAAGATGCGCATTTTACAACTTCTCTTTAATATTCTTTTTAATCCTAAAACCCCTAGTTACTTAAAGCAAAATTTTATGTTCCTCTCCGGCGGCAGTTTTGACTTACGTTCCTTAGACAACCTAATTCTTGAAACTCCTAATATATAAAACTGAATTCTATCACTCCTCCTTTACTGTGTAGAGAATCCTGCTATGGAATTCCCTACCAATCGATATTAGACGAGCGCAATCTTTAAATGTATTTAAAAAGCTTCTTTTTGATCATTTTCTTTCTACCTCGTAACTGGTTCTGCTTATATATATTTATTTTTATAGGTTAACCTTTTTATTTGCTTTTAAATTTTTGTCTATAATTATTTTTATTTATTATTATTGCTATTTTTCTTTGATTTTGTTTTATTATATTCAATTAGTTATAGTAACGCATATTTTAAGTTTTTAGTTTTTTTGTTTTTTTTGTTGCTTTTGTTAATTGATTTTTTTTGTACTCTACCCTCTGATGGTGTTTCTTTAACGTTGTTTCTCATTAGGGTTGCCTGGAAGAAATCGCTTGTAAGCGATAAGGCCGCCCTTTGCCTTATATCTTTTGTAACTGTTTTTTTTATTTTTTATTTTTGTTATGTGTGTTTTTGTATAAGGCAATAAAGGATAAATAAATAAATAAATAAATAAAATAATAAATAAACCTCATTTATTCCTTGAAACCTTCATCCATATTTGTAAAAGATAACACTTTATATAAAAATCATAATCATATTATACATTTTATTCCAAAGGCTTCGCATAGGCCTCCTGCAAATGGCTGCATCTCACTCTATCTTGAGAATGTTTCCCTCAATCCTCCCACCAACTTCTTTAAGCTGGCCCACCGTGCAAGAAGACAACCTCTCTTTCCTTGGTGACCCTTTAATGTCTTAGATCGGTAATGGAAAACACATTTCTGGGTCTTTTACATACAGATTTTAAAAGATATATCTAGCTGGAAATATCGGAACGCGAGCTTACTGGTTGTAGGTACTCTCTCAAAAGTGCTAGTATCTATGCGGCAAAACAATTATTGTTTGGATTAATACACTAGTATAGTTGGACTAATAAAATCCTATATCTATAGTTACATACATATATATTCCCTTTAGCGTTATAATACTTATGAATATCACACTACAGCTATTTCAGCAAATCACGTTACCTTTAGTTTTACAATTTTAAATTGTATATAAATAATTGTTAAATAATCCCCACTCAATTTAGTAGTAGTATATATAATAAAAGGCAATTATTAATTTCAATAAATGTATAATCACTATTTATTATAAAATTATGATTACTTGTGTATGAATGACAACGTTGGCTAAATAAGGTTGTTTTCTCCAAAAGTTTATTCTAGGCCAGTTTTTGTTAGACATTTTAAAGTTATTTCGAAACGGCGTTGGGTAGTTTAGTGTGTAGGTGCGAGCTACCGACTTCGCACCACAATAAAACCTGTGAGGTGGTCCCAAAGAATTTTAACAGATGTAGGCGGCAGGGATGCTTTTTTACCTTCCTGTCTTGCAGAACGTTTTATATATTACTGTATTATCCTTCTGCGACAGTTAAACTATTAGCTATAGGGTGGCAGGTCAGTATCTGCCTCTTTACACATCAGTTTTTATAGAACAGGACAATACATAATATTGGCAGAAAGCCAGGTTGTTGGAGGACCTGATGTTAAGTAATACCGCCCATGAAGTATGAGGGCTCGGAGTGGCCGCATCTTGAAGGACTCTAAGTCAATTGACGGTTTCCTTTCATGTTTTCTTAACTATTGGTATCGAGTAGTTCATAGGCCAAATCACACGTATAACCACTGGGCAGTTGTTGTTTTTATTAAGGAAATAGAAAATAATATAAACTTGTGTTACGAAGATTATTTTATGTAAAAATTAAAAAAAAAACCGCCTCAGAAAAAAGTCGTACGTGCCTAAACAGTGGAGCAGCGGTGCCTATGATCGATCTTCCAATTTACACCTTTATAACTTACTACCTCCACTCATGCCTCTTAATATAAGGCTGTGTGTTTCCTCTAATAAAATCAGGGACAAGGAACGAAACTCGACAACCATCTCTCTCTCTCAGACTATTATTGTTCATTTTTGTATTGCTTATTAACATGGAATTCTCCAAAATTAACTTAATTTAAATAGAGGATAGCAATAAACTCAATTATTAGGGCAGTTTGAAGTATTACATAACATGTACCTAGTCGCTATTTTACATAACGCCTAATAAAATGTCCTGTTTTAATATTGTCTTGATCACTGTTTACATATGTTTTAATTGCTTTATTTTGTTTCATTAATTTGTCTTAATAACTATATACAAATCTCAGAGTGTTTGGCTAAAAGAGATCGCTCGAAAGCGATAAACCCGCCCGAAAGGGACCTATTTATATTATTTAATTATGTCAATTGATTATATTTATGTATGCAACGAAGTGTTAATAAATAATAAATGTCAAAGTCATTCAAGATTTCTATTAATAATATATATAAGTCTATAGAAATATTTTAAACTTCAAAAAATACGAAGTAAATGTCCCGAGTTAAGATTGCTCGCGTTTACTTCTTTAATATCTATGGATTTCCATTTTAATAACTCCATTATTAAAGGTACAAATTCAGAAATAAAGAGAATCTTATAAATTTATATACCTAGTGGTTTAGCCAAATACACTGGGTAGAGTACTTGGAGAGATACTGGTGATTGGGCAGGGAATTAGCAAAGGATTCTAAGAGGTTAATCATAGTCAAGAAACACTAGAGTTAGATAGTTTCGCACACAGTGCATGCCAATGCACAAAAACCAGTTGCAAATGAAATAGGTAAAATCTAAAAATACCGGGCGCTGTTTGCGCTGTCACTTAGCGGTGAATAATAAAACGTAAAGTACTCTGCCTGTATTGTTTAGTTAGCGTAGGGCTGCGCAGGCGTCTACGCATTTTAAAATTTCTAGCGGAACGCGAGAATACGTTGTAGAACCTTATTTGAAAAGCACGAGACTATTTATGATAACAAGCAGTTTAACATTATTGTTCAAATGATGACAGACTTGAGTTAACATATCGTTTTTTTAAAGTGGACTTAAACCGAATGCTAGATTTGATGCCTCTCCATTACCTACTTCTGCCCTTTGCTAGATGCAGCAAATCATTCGCAGTCTTCCACTATCTAACGTTACGAAGCCATGGTTTTGTTTACAAATTTCATTAAAAAATATTATCTTATTAAAGTCACAAATTAAGTGGCTGTAACAGTTGTTATATATGTTACACGTTCAGAACTATTGATCAAAATCAGCTAATTCCATATATTTCTTTCCAAGGCTTTCTTTCACAATTCGCTTCCTGCAAATGCGTCTATTTCTTCTATTCACCTTTTTTAGGGCTCCCACATCTAGATCTTCCCCATGGTCCTTTTCAGACTCAAAATATATAGGAACAGAAGGCTTTGTTAAAAAGGCATGGAGTGAACCCCTTACATTTCTTGCCAAATAACAATATTATTGTTGAATATGGCCACTGTAGGTTCTGCATTTACGATTCACTTTGTTTAATTTGCAACTTTACGCAATGTTCCTAAACACAAGCAAACGAGGAAACCTACTCAAAAGTATAGAAACTGTTTTTAATAAGCCATTTGTTTTAGCTTTTACATTTCTTGCAGCAGTTGAAACGCAAAAAAATATCTTCTATAACATATTTTTGAATATTTAAAAAATGCGACTTAATATAGGTATTATGAAAAAAAATAGAGATCTTAAATAGCTTAACCATTTTATATATCATTTAAACCATTACCACCTATTTTACACGAAGCGAAAAAAAAGAGAACCTTTTTTTGCGTCATGAAATTCTGTTATATCCCTGCTGAATTTTGCTCAAGCAATGATTATGTGGGACTAAAAAATATCCGTAAGATATCAAATCAAATCAAAATATCTTTATTCATATAGGTAAAAATTTACACTTATGATCCTAGCTAAGTCTCGAGTAGGTTCTATAATCCAGAACGCCGAGTTACTAAAATTAAGGTGACTGTCCAAACTCGGATGCTGGAACCTTCCAAATCGGTTATAACTTTTGGATATCAGAGTTCAATTGCTATCTTTGTAAAGCAATACAGGTAAGGGACGAGTGTATGTTTCCCTCCCCTTCTCCAATAACGTTTATGCTAAACACTACAGCATTCCTATGTAATAATTAAACTCAACAAATAATAGATAAAAAGCACCTGCCAATAACAAGAACACGCTGTAAAATATCTGTTAAAGATTACAACGTATCTTATTTAATATGTGATCGATAATACTTTTGATAATTATCTATCAGCTGCTAAGGACAAAATTGCATTTAATTTAGGTATAACGTTGCTAATTTATTTTTGTCTAGACTCAACCCAACTTCCCTTTTATATTTTTGTTATATTCTAAATTACGTGTTTAGAGTGCGCTAATTTTAGTGTAAATAATAGTATATGTGTGTGTTTAAATTAATTCATACTACTTAAGTATAATGAATCAGACACATTTTAATTTAAAATGTGGAATAGACAGTTTTATTAAGATTTAGAAGAATGTTTTAAATTTAATGAAAAGTAAAATAGAATTATTATTATTAAAATATTTATCTATAAATGAGCAGCTTTAAAATGTGTCAAACTAAAAAGCTTACGAGAAACTAAATTCAGTAAAATTCTATAAGTCCAATGGGATTTCCTTACAAGAAATCATAGACAAATAAATCTCGTAACCCCAAAATGCGGGGTGGCATTAGCAGAAATAATGTTTCGGTCGAATCGACCCCCGTTTATAAATCAATCAACCCCCTCACATTACATTTATTGGTTAAACTTTGCAAGATTTAATGGTTCTTGGATTTTATGATTAGTCTAATTTTCTTAAGAAATTTTATAAGAAATAAAATTGCATTGTATGTAATATATGTAAAAATTGATAACTGTAAAATAATATAAAGGGATTTAAAAATGTTTTTCTTAAACACAATCAACGTAAGAGTACATAAAAATAAAATTAAAAGCCTTGTCCAATCAGCAGTTCGTTCATCTTAAACAAAAGCTTCCATTCATCTCTTTCTCTACAACTGTTTAAACGCTGTGATTAAAAGAGACAGTGTAATTAGATCAATTTAGTTTTTATAAAGAGAATGTGTGTAAGTAATTAACTCATTATAACACATATAAATACCTTACTTACCTATAAGTACCTTAATAGTGAGAGCTGTATTTCACACAGGATATTTTTTCCACAAAAAAACGCCATTGACTTATTGACTTAATGTGTTATAAATAGACATATTATGTATATAATATATTTCAAAGGTTACAGTACCTTTATAATCGTAGTATTTTTCCCTTGTTTCAAAACAGGTTTTTGTCAGCAATTTATTAATTCGAAAAGCAGGTGTTGCTTCTTATACATTATTTTTAACAAATACTTTTATGGCATTTCAAGCAAAAAGCCCACATATAAGACATTATAATTTATATCTCAAACATAGCATTTTTACTATGAATTGATTTGAATGTAAATTAAGTTAATATAATTGTTTAAAAAAGGGTTTAAATACAAAAAGGATTTTTTTAGATCAAGGCCGGTGATAATGCCTACTTGTTTAAACGTGTACAATTAAAAATATTGTATTTTACTAATAATCCCTTAAATGCCAAGGTAGTAAAGACAGGCCCACCGATCACCGATAATAATCTAAATTTTCTCAATAAAATATCTCAGCTGCGAGATTTTAATCAAAATTAGCAGATCTCATTCTGATAAATTGGCATTTGGTTTTACACAACTGTGTTATGCGGGTTATTTGCCGTTACAGTTTAAAATAATTTTACTATATTATGTTTTTATATATAGAAGACATAAGAAAATTAAAATGTTGAATGATATACATATATTCTATTTTACAACTATGCCTTTTTCAGTTACTAAACTACTACTTATATTTATATTATGGGGAAATGAATAAATAAAAAATAAAACGTATGTATTATTATAAAGTTTTATCTTTTTATATGTGGGACATACCTTATTACTCAGCAACCTAATAAATTAATTAACACTTATTTTTCGAATAAGGTGCCTTTAACATATTTTTATTATTTAACATTGTGACATGTATGTCTTAAAAAGAATATTTCTGAAGGTGTGAAATATTTAACTGCATCTGCATGCAACAACAGTGCAACCAGTGACTTAGGTATAATAATTTGATAAAGGAATAACACAGCATATTTTCTTATACTACATGTAAATTTTTTTTTGTTTAATACTGATTTGTATCATAATAATGGTAAAATTACTTACTGGGCATCATCTCCACGTGTGAAGAAGTATCCATGATGTTGTGATGGTGCAGCATGTCTGGCGGGGATTGCACCATCCCGCCACCACCACTGGCCATCACCATCACTGTATCAGGTTCTACCACCGGTCTAAACTACACGGATGGTCTACTTAAGACCAGTTTATTACACGTAAGTAAAAGGCCAGTCTAATACACGACTATGGTACAATTTTTAATTACGTGTTTAGCTCTGTGTGTTCAATTTTTAAAATACAATACGAGACTCAATTACACAATCTTTTGATTTAACTTATTTCTAGTTGGAATACTTGAAAATACTTAAAAGACGTACAGTGCACATAAATACTATCACAAGATCACTAAACACTATTCCGTTTTGAGGCACTTCGACATTTTTTGTTGTAAAAAACGAAAGAGCTACACACTCTCACCCGGCAAGAGCCAAGCCCACACTGCCGTACTATATGTATAATTCTATGGATCGACGCCAAGGCGCATGACAGGTCAGCCTTCTCTCTGATTGGCCGGTTAATAGGACGCCTTTTTGAATACTCGTCTCCCGTTGGTCGAAGGCTTCTCATTTTCCCGCCCCGCAGTTGTAGACCCTCACAAAATGGCGACCCCCTTTACAGGCTTTTGATGCTTTTTTGAACATTTTCTTGGATAAAAAATAATCCTGTTCGGATATAATGAGTATGATTTATGATTTGGTCTTTTTGTGGTCGGCAATCTAGTTTTGTTGATCTTTAATGTTTTAGGTTTTTAATACGGATTTGAATATCGAATATTGGATTTTCCAAATTTACTTTTTTGTTTAACGGTGAGCAATTCTTTGGTTCTGATTAATTTATATTCTTCACTTCACAGATAAATAACTTTGATAAATTCATAAGCTTTATATGTTTTTTAGAACTATCTACGGTTATGGTTGGCTTGGTAATAAATGTATAAACTGCGTGTTTGGTCTATTTTAGATACTTTCACAGCATAATGTCGTACGGAATTTTACTGTTGGGTCGGGCTGCTGATATTAAATCCATTTATATTTTGCAAAAGAGAGAAGTCTACGTCGTTACGAATCTCTAAGGGAACTATTGAAAAAAAATATTATGACAGTACCTTGCCAATTCATTTATGAAAATATTATGTATGTAAGAAAGAATCTACATCTTTTTAGTCATATAAGTGATAGACATAATTTCATAACTAGAAATAAAGATATACTAGCTCAACCACCTTTCAGATTAGCCAAAAATCAATTATCATTTCTTGTGTTAAATGTTACAATAAAATACCGCATATTAAAACTAATGAAGGTTTTTATTATAAAAGTCTACCTTGTAAACTAGCATATTACAAATTAGAGAATTATATTCAAGTTAGGAATGCTTGGAAACATGCTGGTCCTACTCCATAGAATAATTATAGAGCCTTAACAAAATCAATGGGTTGCTGATCTAATTTTTTTTTTGTTACTCTTTGATGTATGTTATTATACAGTTTCGATATTTGTAAATATGTGAAGAACATGTAGATATACATTCTCACAATACAATAATAGACTTGTATATTAGTTTTATTCTAGGAGTACACTCTCTTCACATATAATTATTTGACTAATGTATACAAATATTTTAAATTCTATTTGAAAAAAAGTAAATGTGCAGTTTCTTTCCCATTCTTCTCCACACGAAACCTTTTGAAAACGACCTTTTGAAATCTAATCTAATTCAAATAAATGATTTGCTTTGTTTCTAAAAAATTCCGATCCTAATATGTTAGGTATACCTATACATATATGAAACATATTTTTGCTGCATTTTTATTCTAACTAGGAAATGTTTAAAAAGTTTAAAAGCTATTAGTTTAATATGTCATATACCTACTATCACGTATCAATTCAAATAAATATTACTCACAGGTAATAAATCAATCGAAAAACTTTATAAAAAATGTGACATCCCTAGTGATACCCTTTAAAAAGAAGATAAGGTAACTGCATTATTACGTCATTGCATTTTTATCTCCAAAAAGCGCTATCACGAACATCTGCACCTTAACTATTTCCGTTTCCTACACATTTTATGCAAATTATAATCGAATCAACTTTAAACTCTATCGCTTTACCATTAAGGCTACTATCCTTTGAATAATGATAAATTCTTTGCGAGGGAAAGAATAATCTATAATAAATTTTGGGAAAAACTTTCCTAGGGATTTTAAACAATTGCGTTTTAATCTGAAATCTTAACATCTGTGAGATAACTCTATCTATGGAACTATTTTTTGTGGCTAATGAACTTCGGCGCGAACATTTGGCGCCATTTTTTTATAACCTCACACGTTGACGAAGTCATTAAATTCTTCGTTAAGAGATTGATATATATTTAAGGGCTAATAGAGATATACTTGGGATATTTAGCACTTCCTTATCTTTAAAATAAAGCTTGAAGTGGGGTTAGTCATCTGATTATTTAATAATTAACAAGCAAGTAGGTAGGTAATCTGTGCCTTCAAAACATTTATTGTTCCGCTGGGAATCGAGTCCAGAATATGCGTATTAAACACATTTTATAACCCAAGCCTGTGAGCCATCCAATGATAGAAATTGCTAATAAAAGTTTAATAATGACGTATACACATAATAATGGCTAACGGCTACTTTTTTTTTAATAGAACAGGGTGCAAACGGGCAGGAGGCTCACCTGATGTTAAGTGATACCTTACAGGACAATCCTCATATAAGATATGTTATAGAGAAAATGTAAACTTCAACATCAATATACATTTGCATACAAAAGCATTGGCTCATCAATTTAATTGTAACGTAGGACGGACGATCGCGTGCACAATTAGCTTATTGCTTGGGGTCGAAATTAGCTTTATGTATCCATATGTGGCCACGCCATCGCTTCTTTATCAGACAGCATCGATAATCAGATAGGTTCATTTTATTACACCAACAATAAATCAACTAAAAACCTTAGAGGTATTAAGGAAAAAAACAATGAAAAGTTCACAAACAGGCCGTACACAAAGGAGTCTTAATATGTTTAAACCATAGAGCATACAAGTCTATCGAAGCAAAGCTCATAGATAGACTATCAATACTCGATGGATCTTTAATCTTTTTTTAAAATTGATATGTCACTTTTAGCGCCAAACGGAGTGTTAAACGGTCTTGACAATGACATTACATTTTGAAGGACAATGCGAAACAAATAATAAGGTTGCTCTTTTGTCGGCGAATGTGCCTCGAGTTGTATAGTGACAGACTTTTGCCACTTTGTGTGTTTTGTTGCGTGAAATATCACTTTTGTAGTTGTTTAATAGGATTTTGGAGGCTTATGTGCTAAATTCGCAAAGTTGTTATCACTTGGAATGCGTGGGCTTTTGTGAATATGTTTGAGAATTTTTTCACCTTTTCAAGGAAGCCATTTTAGTTCTTAACATGTATAGATCAAATTTAATCTAGACTTTTATCCATATCAATAATATAGTTAGTATACCTGGAATTTTTCATTCAATTTTTCATCGATAATAAGTAACGAGTTAAATCTCGTGTATAATACGGTATTAAGTGAATATTCTATTCATAATCCAACCATTACACCAAATTTTAATAAAACACTGTCGTAAATCTTGTATCCAACGAGACGTAAGAGCTTTATATCAATTAGTATTGATTGTTTCCTTTTCTTTTTTATATCTACATATCTGTTTAAGGTTATATGAAAAGATAATGACAGTGTACGCCTATTCACGATTTCACGTTTGGACCCTGGTTGCAACGTCTGATCATATGTATAGCAAAAATTGTAATTGTATTGTACAAATTGCGACAAAGAAGTTATTAATTACCAAAAATCGTACATTTTCGAACACAACTCAGACCGTAATGCATGTTTTTTTAATAAACGTTGGGCGATACCTTCCAAAGCTAAAAGCACATCTAATCCCCGAACTGTCAGCCGAATCATTGTCCTATTCACACGGGCTTTAACGCATGACGCAATGATGTGATTAACGCTAAATATGTATCCCACTTTTTAACAAAAACTATATTTGTATTTAAAGTTTACTTTTATTTCGATTTTGAATGGAATTTTCATAAACAAGCAATTTACTGCAGATATAAATTGTTCAAGCCGTAAATTCAGAAATAAAAAATGTTTATAAAATTTAATTTGAAAGGTATTTTGGTATGTTTTTTATATAAACGGCAATACATTAATAATAATTATCTCTATTGAAATACCACCAAGTAGCAATGATAGGACGCCGCCGCCATAGCGACTAGTTCTAATCTTTAGATTTATTTAATAATAGAAATATTTTAGGAAACGGGAAGGCTTAGACTTAATTTAGTCGTAGTAAAATGTTCTTTCTTTAAAATATATAAATAATAGTATAAATATTATTTATATAATTTGAATAGATAATAATATAAATTTTCTTTAAAGAAATTCGTTAATATAAATTCTGATAGTAAAATAAAAAAATTGTTTGAATTATGTTTTGTATTTTTTTGTTTTGTCTGTTTGTGTGTCTGCAACGGACGGCCTTATTGCTAACTACTGATTTCTTCTAGGCAACCCTAATATGGAACATTAAAAAAAGAAACACTAACAGAGGAAAGTACAAGAACTGCAAAAATTATTATCAAAATACCATATTTACCATAAAGTAAAATCTAAAGACACACCAAAAAAATAATGATTTAACTGTAATTGGAAAAAATATAGGTTAATTGAGTCACAATATACTAATATTATATATATATATAAATACTTATATATATAAGTATTAGGCTAATTACGAGATAGGAGAAAAATTATCAAAAAGAAGATTTTAAAAATAAATTAAAAGATTGAGCTCGTCTGACATCAATATGTAAGGATTTTCATAGCAGGAACCTTTACACTGTAAAGACGAGTGATAGAATTCAATTGTATGAGTAGTAGTTGAGAACTTTCAAAATTTAGATTTTCTAGGAATCGCAAATCAAAACCCCGGTGGTTTTTACTAACTTTCAGAGAGGAACATAAAATTTTACTTTAAGTAACAAGGTGTTTAAGGATTAAATGTGCATCTAATTTAGGCTTTGTATATGATGTAAAGGTTTTCTTTTATAAAATGGAGCTATAAGTTTAATTATTATTACTTTTAAATTAATTTATTTCTAGTGAATACCTAGGTATCCTACACTGTCTTGCTTTTATTCTTCCAAAATAGACATGATTCAATTAATTTTATTTAGGAAATTAAGTTTGAAATTCTTGAAATATGTGCATGTCAATCTTCGCAAAACAAATTCAATGTCAACGTAAACAAATACGGAGTTCGCACTTTAACTAACTTCTTCTTCTTAAATAATCGGTCGGTTTTCATGTCACTGAATCCATGGAGCCCCGAAATGGATTAGCCGCAATCAATAAAATGGCAGACCGGATGTTTCCGGTCCGAGCCCTCCTTCCGGTCCGGGGTGAATAAAATTAATTCCTTTGTGTCTTAAGTAATCGGGATCTTGTATCGATTTCAGATGTCTAGCTTATTTAATACTAGACCCAGTAGCAGTGTTTACAGAAGATGTTCGGAACCTGTACTGATTTTCCATCTAAACCACCTTTCCTGCAAATTCCTATAGAGAATTGTATTTAACTTAGCGATTTCTACATAACACATATTTGAACTATTTTTGTGCAATGAGAATATTTTCTGTATCAGCATGGGACAGGTAAACAAGATTGTGTGAAATTTTTAGTATGTAATGTGATTTTTGAAATGTTAGTGATAATTTTGTTTTTAATGAAGTGGTTAAAGATAAAGGACCTCGGAAGGAGAAAAAACACAATCGTTAATACAAAAGACACTTCTCACGGGACAAACTATTCGAACATTGTTGAACCTTTAATTTGGACTAATTATGTAAGGAATGGTAATGGAACCTACTTGTATGTGAGAGTATCGTGATGTCTTTGTTAATTTATACAGAGTAGTTTTATAACGTATGTTTTTCACTCTTACTATATTTAACCCCATTGCGTAAACAGAATTTAACAGATGAAGTACTTTAAAGAGATCATTTAGACTAATTTAGTTTCTATGAAAGTAAAAGGCAAAGCGGTCTTTGATATGTGATCAGTTTAGAAGTATCCAATATAGTTTTATCCGCTATATTCCCTAACTCTGCAAGTAGGTCCGAGTCTTTTGAATGGATGCCTGGAAGTTCAAATAAGCAAAAATGTGATTTCAAAGGAACCAGTTACCTGGTAACTTAGTAATTGATTTTCGTCAGTTTAGATTTAACTAAAGCTATGCCCATGTGCTTTAATATTAAATAATTATTAGCATATAACCATTGAACTAGAGTCCTATCGGTTCCCACAGCACACAAAGCCGTATTGAGCGTTCAAGTGGATAGCGCCACTGCACATCTGTTTCTTTGAACTTGCCGAGATAAGACTTGCACTCGTTTTAAGACTTACCTAAGGCATAAAATGAGGGTGTTATTACTGTGTAGGTCGTAGGTCAATTTATGAGAACTAGTATTTGCTTTTTCATTAATCCGCTTCGGTTTGGTTATTATATATTTACTTCATTCGTTAATGTCTTATAACCTCTAAATGGGGCAGAGGGCGCCTACAGTGAGTCTTCATTGCGTTCGGTCTAGAGCCTCGAAATTCAATTTTTCCCTATTATTTATTAAGAGGCCTTAAATAAAATGAAAAATAAAAATCAAATTAAAACATGTAAAAAGAGTCCCGAAGTATTCCAGGTTCTTGGTTTGAGAAAAAAAAATATTTACTTTTATAAGCGTTTATGTTACAATTTGAATAAACATATTTTTCAATATAATAGATTCAATAATAATAAAATAGATATGTGATCACAATGATTCTTAAATTATTGATTTTTACTGATTACATTTTGAAATTAATTAAATTGCAAAAGATTCATAAATTCAAATTTAAAATTCGGTTGCTGATATTAGGTAGAATTGTCCTGCTTATTTGTATTCTAAGTTCTACACAAATAGCACACGACATTACAGTGATATTTTTATTCGCCATGTCCAGCGAAAACGCCTCACGGCCGTATCCTATTCTCGCAACAGTTCAGGCCACTTTTTGACTCAGCTTTACAACTGGAAGCCTGTCTATTTCATTCAATCAATTTGATCCAGCAATTTAAGATTCATAACTGGTCAAAGTTTCTTAATTTTATCATTCACTCACTGACTGACCGATCATCAAATTTAGAACACAATTATTGCTTATTGTACCTAGAGGAAAAACTAAAAATATTTTTCCTATTTCGGTCCAGTTTCCTTATTACATCAATTGCACTTAACAGTCTAATTTTATCAAATATGTGAAATACATTGTTTCCATGCTATGGCTAAATCGATATTTTTATTTAAAACAAATAATAATATCGATTTCGCGTGATTATAAAAATAAACTAGTTATATAATTTAAGACAAAAGGTTCCTTTGGTAGGGCGTGAATAACCGACTTTTTACAAGAAAACTAAGTTGCGAGACTTGTATATGTTGTTGATGGCACCAGTCTAACTAATTGTGTGAATGTATGTTAAATGTATTGCTCTATGCGTACCTACTGACTGGTTTATAAAGATGGTCAGATAGTATTATGTATATACAATCAATGTTTTACACCATATGGCCGCAGTAGCATTATCATATGCTTTTAGCATTGTTTGCACAATTTATTGACGCACGAATTACCGTATCAGTTTATCGATAGATTAGCAAATGTAGCTTTTATATTGTCAATGAAACATATTTATAATTTTCACTAAAACTAAATATCATTTATCATCATCATCAACAAAATTTCATTCGCGGAGAAATAGTTTCACAGTAGCAATGTTTTTAACTACTGATAACTACTAAGAGATCTGCTCATTCGCATAACCTTAAATCTTGAAGCTTATAAAAGGAAATTTAAAACTAATACCCATATGTGTTTAATTAATCTAACTATAACAGTGAGAATAATATACGTACACGCTTATTGCTTTTTAGACAGCTCTACGAATCTGGATAAGAGTTATGGCAGGGCGCATATATCTATCATAGATATATTTCCACAGATATATATATGACTTAGACAAGGTTCATCTATAATTGTTGAGTATGTAATAATCTAATCGAAAAATACTTGGTTAAATAATATTTATTAATTGTATGTATATAATACAAACAATCGTCGGTTCCTTAAATTGACAGTCCTTAGTACCTTAAATATATTTATTAAAAATTTTTTAAGAAGATATTGTTGATACAAAAACTTCCTGCATAGACATTAATACTTCCTACATAAGATTTATTATTAATAAAGCACACACATAAAAACACAAAATAACAATAATCAAAAAAATAATAATGAGAGATAACATTGTATGCTGGTATGATCCCGGGATTCGCAAGTCAATTTCCCACTCCTACTTTACTTAATAGCCTTAGAAATAATTTTGCAATCCTTGATTTACATGATAAATAATATACAGTATGTCCGTAGATCTATATCCTACATTCTACACTCCCCTTTCATTCTAGTCGGATACAAGTCATAAATCTCTCCAAACAAGAGAGTTGAGATAATTTTTATGACATTTAAGTGTGTTTAAAATAGACAGAATTGTACCGGATATTGTAAGTGCATACGACAATTTTGAAACACTTATACAAGCACAGATGTTGCGATAAAAAAATCTGTTAAGAGGTGCTTAAAAATATAGGACTTTAAAATGTTCGTGGCATTGCAAAAAAGTATTTCAAAAGTACGTAAGTACATAACGTTTGAAATACATTTTTTTCTTTTCGTTAATTTGGATTGCTTTCCAAAGAATAGAATTGGAATTGGTTTTTTATTTTACTTTCAATAAACAAACAAACAAAAAATCATTTATTCATATAGGTAACAATGTACACTTATGAACGTCAAAAAAAAAAAGAAATATTCATTAAATGATTTTAATTTTACATTTACTGCCAGTTCTCAAATCATGGGCGTAGAACGGAAAAGAAGAACTGGCAATAAACTCTCCGCCACTCTTTTTAATCGCCAATAATATATCATTACGAAAATTCTGTGTTTATTTGAAAGAAATTTTAATTTTTCTCATTAGTTCTGGTCTGCCTTGTCTTTCTACTACTATGTTTTGTATAACTAAGTCCTTACAAAAATTATCCAGTATTTTTTGTCAGGAATGCATGGAATTCATCGTGTGCTCGTACGAGTGACTAAAGACACTAAAGACAGGTCAGAATTTATACCCGTGATAAGAGTCGCCTCGTCGGAATGTCGATGTGTCTCTGTTTACCGGACTTTTGGCCACATTTAGCCGCATTTAGGGGTTTTTTATTTTAGTAATGTCTGCGACAAATTGCCGTGAATATTATTATGTTTAGTTAATCTATACTCTCAGGATAGCGTACGCATAATTTAAGAGATAATGACAAATGAAAGTTTAAAAAACGTGTACACGCTAATTTAAATACTAAATAAGTTGCGCCTCAACCTTTTTAGGTCTGGGCCTCAGATTTCTGTTTCATGATCTTTTGTTAATCAAATAGAACAGCCTCATATGCCTGACACGCTATCGACGTTTTTTGGCGAAGGCAAGCCGGTTTCCTCAAGATATTTTCCTTCAGCTTATTTAACGCGAACGTTAGTCTAGGGATGTACATCCGGGGATTCAACCTACGACCTCAGGGATAAGAGTTAATCGCTGAAGCCACTAGGCCAACACTGCTCCTATACACACTAATTTAGTTATCATTAAATTATGTATTACACATTTTTATTTGTTACAATATAACAAATATAAATTGGCGTTGAACAATCATCATCACAGCATTGCTAATAAGGAGGGCTGTATATTAAATATGCATACAAATATTTAGGGTTAGGAGTCAAAAATTTAAAGTATTTTTTTTTTGTGTTTTTTAAATTGCCGTTTACTTGTATATCCATATACTATCATAGTGGATACATATTATATTGTAGTTAGTGTCAAGTCGGTTTGCCGATCCCAAAATACAAATCCTTCACACCCTTCCATTCTGCCCTTTCTTGCCCCATCTCTCGTACTTACTGTCTGCCTTTTTTTTCCAATTTGGTGTTTTAGTGTTGGTAACTCAGCTCCTCTCAAAGTGAGCCCCGTCCTTCTGTAGGTACTTGTCCTGTCGAATACTTTGTAACGTCCTCTATCCCTATTCCTTTTTCAAATGTAATTATTTCTAACCTTATCTCATTTGTTTATTGTTAGTATAATTTTAATTTTCCAAGTTTGATATTTGGATGTAATTCAATAACTGGAAGAATACATGTATGGTGTAGTTTTTTTCTTGATTTTCATTATTTCTATTAGTGACCTATATTTCCTCCAGCCATTTTCTATTCTAAAGTCGACTTCTTTACCAGTTTATACATACATTTAATAAATATTATTTATTACATAAATTAAACCTAAGAAATAACATAATACATCAAAATATACCTAATAACTAACCTTAAAATTTAAAAGTGAACATAGGCATATTCAATTTCTTTCTGAACAATAGTTACAGATATGGAGATTGTCATAGTTTTATTTCAGTTGGTTCATTTGTAGTCCAGTTTTACGACTTTTTTTAACTTAGTCTTGGATCATCTTAAATTTATATCGTCTCTAAAAAAATATCGTATAAAAACCTCATAAGTTATAAATCGTAAATATGAAAAAAATATTTTACGCCTTTATTCTTTATTTATGAAATGACTGTAATGAAATCGTTTATTTGCTAAGTTAGGGGGTACAATTAGATAGATTAATTATAAAAATCCGCCCAATCCGCCATATATAAATAGGCATGCAAATGTCATAAATTTTTAGAATGTCATAAAATACAAACATTAACATAATATCGTAATAAAAGATAAGTTAAAGTATTAAGAATTGGTGTCAATCTTATGATTTAAATACTTAAAATAAATAAAATAAAATAAAATAAAATAAAATAAAATAGCCTTTATTGCTGAACTTATTTTTACAGTAATTTTTCTTACAAATACGTTTATAACTTTTAACAGTTTCTTTTCTTTTCATAAATCAGGTATCGATAAACGGTCGTTTCTACATTTCAGCTTGTCTTTCGACATAGGCCTCCTCTAAAGATTTCCACTCTGTTCTATTTTTCGCTATGCGTCTCTTCTTTATCTCCGTTCACGGGCAGTTTTATATTAAGGATTGCAATACGTTCCGAGAATCCACTAAGTTCTTCTATGTTGTTGACTAGATTTACTTTCACCATGAATCCAACTCCATACAGCCCGGGCGTCTCCCCTTTATAATGTAGTACGTATTTGCCATGGTTTTCTATACCTTCTCCAAATCTGCGCATTTCGCTAATACCTATAATATCCCACTTTAACTCTTCTATTGCCAGCTCTAGTTCTTGGAGTTTTTCAGGTGTTCTAAGAGATCGACAGTTAATAGTTGCTATGTGGATGTCATTTACTTTGTTTTTCGTGTTAGTGTTATTTTTTTCCTTTAGAGGGTCGTGGTCATTTTTCCCCACGATGACCAGTCGGCTTGGGGAAGTATTTTGTTTTGTTATTTTATGTTGGTTCATGTTGAGCTGTTTATTTTCCGTTTACCGACAGTTAATTGTTATTCTTTGTTAGTTGTTGTCTTAGCGGGAAGAGACGAAAGAGAATTAGCTCTAATCCTCATTACGTCGAAAGCATTTGGTCTATTGTTAATCGGCGGCATTAGAGTTTGTTGTTTCCTTGGTTGAGCATTGTTTTGTGGGGATGATGATGTTTCTCTTTTGCGCTTTTCCTTATTTATGTTAGTATTTTTTCCTTTTACTACTAGTTTGTCAAATTTCAGGTACGCGATATTTCCCTTTTCTCTCTCCTCTTTTAGCTGCGCCTGCAACGTTTTCCTTTTCTCTATTACTTCCTTTGTGTAGTCTTCTGTAACATATACATTTTTGAAGTTTTTCTTCTTTCCCATAACTTCATTCTTCTTCCATTCGCTCGTAAAGGAAATCAGAATTGGTCTTGGTTTTCCAGAAGACTTTCCCTTTCCTAGACGATATATTTTGTTTATCTCATGTTCTTGTAATTGTATGTCAAGGTCAGTTTTGAAAATATGTATTGTATTTTGTATTAATTCTTGTGTAGACCTTTCGCCTTCATTTACTCCAAACATTATCAAATTGTTTTGCTTCTTTCCTCTTTTTAAACTTTCTACTTCCTTTTCGAGATTTTCTACTTTTATTTTTAAGTTTCTATTTTCTGTTATAATAGGTTGAAGTTTTTCGTCTAATCTCTCCATTATATTATTTGTTATCGAATCTTTCAATTCTATTGTTTGGTTCAAGATTTCATTCTTCATTTTATCAAACAATAGTTGAAACTGATCCTCCATTCTTGTAAACTAAATCTGCGTGTTATGGAACGTAATTAGTGGTAGTTTTTATTTACTTGCTCTGGCAACACTAGTTAGCTGTTACTGTGACAAGTGTCAATGTCATTGATCTTTTGTCTATGCTCAATATGATTGGTGGATTTCTAACCTCTAATTATCACTTTTTGGAGATACTTTTGTTGAAATTCAAGAACTTACGTGATATTGTGTGAAATCGGTAGTTCCACTACACGGACGACACTTCAATTTGTGTTTTGTGACGTCGCAGTCTCAAGAACAGTGTACGAAATTATTTTTTAGCACTCAATAATACGGAGCTACACAATTACGATGCTTACAGTATGACAGCCCAGGTAGGTTTTTTCATTTAAATACTTATTATTGCTTAAAGTACTAAAAGCAGTTTAATTTTGGTGCTGGAAGGGCTACGCAACATTCCACAAAATTCAAAGACAAAAGAACGAAACGAAAAAAAGTATTTTATATACACGTACCTATGAATGTAAACAGTGCCATCTCCAGTGTGGTTCACTGGTTTAGTATAAATAATCTTTTTCTCAAATAATTATTAAAGACGAGGAAAAAGACTTTGTTGATAGTTTTTTGGGAATTACTTTAGATAGTAAAGTCTAGTGGGGCCAACACATAGAAGGTCTTTCGAATAGGCTAAGTTCTGCAGCGTTCGCAGTGAAAAAGATACGCGATCTTACGGATGAGAATACAGCAAAGCTCGTTTTTTCAGCTATTTTCATAGTATACATGTCATAATTATGGTTTTATTTTGTGGGGTAATGCCGCTGACATTAATTCGATATTTGTAGTGCAAAAGCGGGCTACATATAAGAGCGATCTGTGGGTTGTCCCCACGGGAGTCAGTCCGAAGGAAATTTAAGGAATTACATATTTTGACTTTGGCAAGTCAATACATTTATGAGAATATTTTGTATGTGCGGAAAAATATAGATATCTTTAAAAAGAATAGTAGCTTCCATAATTATAGTACTCGTAATAAAAACAAAATTAGCGCACCAACCACAAGGATGCATAAAACGAGTAATTCTTTCCAAGGAAATTACATACGTTTTTTCAACAAAATCCCTAGTGAGATACAACTATTGTCAATAAATAAATTTAAATCGTACATTAAAGTAAAACTGCTTGCTAAGGCCTATTATAATATAAACGAATACTTAAACGATCATAGTGCTTGGATATGAATTGCTTCAGTATAAATAGGTAACGCGACTGAATCTCTCGGCTGCATTTTCAGAATGTGGGGCGATCGTCGACATCTACGACATTTTTTAAATGTAAAGTGGGAACAAACCGTGATTCATGTGGTATCAAATTATTTCAGCATAATTAGTATTATTACTATTTTCTTGTGTAGCCAAGTCCATATTTCAAGGATCGTCATGCTCACTTAAATGTCATTGCTTGTGGCGGCGTCCATGCGTCGGGTTGTCTCTCTATCTAAATTATGGCGAGGGGGCCGATGGCTGGCCATGCGTCATACTCGTGAACGGGTGCTACTTGTGGTGACTGGTCGTACTTGAATTCGTGTATGCGGTGATATTAGTTGTTTATACTACGTATTTGCGTGTTGTTCTCACGAGTATGTAAGTGCGTGCTCCTATTTCACCATGCCTCCTACTGATAGAGGACAAATCTTTGTTTTTAATTTATTTTATTATTCTTTATTACTCAATATGTCATATGGAACATGGTGTAGTGGTTGCAGCTCCTTACAAACATTATGTAAAAAAAACTTGGCGATGAAAAAGAGTGGCGGAGAGTTTATTGCCAGTTCTTCATTTCCGTTCTACGCCCTTGATTTGAGAACTGGCAGTAAATGTAAAATTTGAATAATTTAAAGTATATTTTGACGTTCATAAGTGTATATTATGTTACCTATATGAATAAATGATCTTCTGATTTGATTTGATTTATTAAAAATAATAAAAAGTAGTAAATAAAATTCTTCAGCGTATTTTAATGATTTATTTTCAACTCTACAACAAGTAGTTGGATATTGATATAAATGGTTCGCAATATGCAACTCATTCCAAGAGAAATTGGTAAAAAGCGAACGAAAATAAATGAATACAAATGGTGCAGTAAACTGACAGTCATTGTGGGAGAGAAGGGGTTACTATGGGATCGTTTTCCATTATGTTATTGGAAAATTATCTATATTATCAAGAGCTGATTTACGCGATCTTATTTATGTTTGTCATAGATTAACCTTTTACATCACCATGTCCGTGAACCTATGTATTAAAGGGTCCGTGTAACCTATGTATTTTGTTAAGTATTAATTTACTTAACAAAATACATAGGTTATAACAAAATACACCGAATAATATGTGCCCTTAGCAGAAGGTTAGTCCTAGCTGTGGGCACATGAAGTAACGGCGGAGGATGTCGCTTTCTGACGTACCCATCAGGCACAAGCTAACGTAAGCTGAAGTACTGCCGAATTACCGTCCTTGCCAAGTAACAACTTTTTTAAGTACATCACAAGCGCCAATTCCCGGCGTACTCTTAGCTCGTTGTAGCCTACAGAACCAAGAGTAAATAATGTCGGATACACGAATGAATAAAAAGGTTACACACCGTACATCCTAAAATACATGTGTCTCAAAAATTTTTTTGTACCCTCTCCAACATCATCGTATACTTAATTTCATGTGGAGCCCAAATCGCTAAATTATGCTTCATATGACTTCTCACAAGTGCATCATATAAGACTCTCACTGTAGCGATGTTCATAAAGTCCTTGACTTGTCTCTGTACAAAACCGAGATTTTATATGATTTTCGAGAAATCTGTCTTATGCGTTAACGAAACATCAAGTCTGGCGTAAACACAGCGCCGAGATCTTTTATTTGCGTAACACGTTTGACAGAATCCGATCCTACTGTGTATATAGTATAGGAACGTTAGAGCCGGTAAAACTCTTGATGGAACACTTTGCACCATTAAAACGGAGACTATTTAAAATACTTCTATCATATACCTCAGATAGATCAGAGATCATTCTGAAGATGTTCACAATCAGAAACTTTTTCAATTTTTTTGAAAATCTTCAGTTCATCTACAAACTGTAAAATTGTAGCATTAACATCTTACTAAAGTTTTATTATAATCTGATTAACTTATAACCAAATTTTCTGATTGGATTTGAAGAAATTTCGTAAATTTTCATTGTTTTAAGTACCCGCCGATGTAGTTTTTTAAGTAAATTCAAATGTAATTAACAATAATTCATCTCTGATTGTTATGTGTTGAAGATCTCATGGAAAGCTTTTGAACCTTCCAAATTTCTTTGCATATATAGTTAAATATATGTAGGTAGAGGGTTTTTCAATAAATGTAACTTTATTTATTTAGTCTATTTACCAATCATATCAGTTCATAAGTCCCATAAAATCATCACCTCATCATCAGGACTTTAACATCATAATATAAATAGTAATTTGTATAACCGATTTATAAAAAGGTGGATACACTATAACATCATGTTTATAATAACATGTTTTGTATGAACTATTTAAAAACGTTTCAATCAAAATTTCATTAAAAAAATTGACGTCTATTCATGAAACAACCCTTTGCATATGATTAAATAATTAAATTATAAAAATCAAAGTGCACATCAGTTTGAGGGCGGCATATTTTGTGAATTATTTCGGGATAATTAATATTCATACTATTGAAAACACTTTCTTTTGATACGTCCGTCACTGCACTATAGAAATTGGTACTTGAATGGGGTACTACATAGGCCGAATGAAGGGTTTTGATCGTTGAGACGATATTTAATTTGGCTATGAAAAAATACATAAAAATGCTTCAAACTTTTCTATTTCAAGCAAAGCGATATAGGTTTCCTCACATAACTTGATAGACGGTCTTAGCTTTGTTTTAAGGTCCTGTACATCCATTGTACCATCAGTATATGTAAATATCACCAAGGAACGTTCTTACACCGAAATTCCAAACAATATTTTGATGCTGTACTTAAGACAATTAGGGTTAAAATACAAACATGAATTTTATGTTTCCAGTGTGACATGAATTTCACACAAAGTATCAAATATCAGAATTGCAGT
Source organism: Pieris mannii (assembly GCA_028984075.1). Lineage (NCBI taxonomy): Eukaryota > Metazoa > Arthropoda > Insecta > Lepidoptera > Pieridae > Pieris > Pieris mannii. The sequence continues at coordinate 10,669,289 of CM054793.1, read as the reverse complement.
ATACAGCCCCCGACATATGGGGCTCCAGTAGCTCAGTGCGGCTCATTGATCCCGTTGTTAGTGCGATTATTGTGTTACTTCATTACTATAATCAATTCACTTTTAAAGATATTAGTCTAGTTAAGCATAGATTTCAGTAGTAATATCTTAGATGGGTCTCGTATATTTATTACCTTATTTAGGTATTATTTATCAAAAACTTTGGTGGTATAAATATACGTTTATTTTGATGCGATTATTAAATTAAATGTCTTGGAAACAAAGCTACATTTATACATCATAGCTATTATAACATTTGCTCTTTATGATTGCTAATTTAAATGTATGTTTGTAATAAAAATTTACATTATTAAAAGTGTGTATCTTTTTTGGAAAGACCCCTATTTCCATTGTAAGGTAAAAGTAATTATTTCTATAATTTCCTGCAAACGAAATCACAGAGTCATCGGTGCATCGGACAATCGCGGTTCCCCATTCTGTTGACACAAAATAATTTCCTGATTGTCTTCTGATTAAAATGCACACGTCGAATGTATGAAAAAACGTGTTATTTTTTACCTCAACATTACAAATAATTCATTATCGATATGGGAAAAAGGTTTCCCCTCGTGTTTGGATTTCACACCCATGATTTTTTGATTAAAACTTGCATTAATGCGGGGGTGTGCCGCAAGGGTGAGGAGTTAGGCCTCGTTTTGTTTATGCATTTTATTGATTAGGCGGAAAGATGATCAGTATGTTAACAATGTAAGCATTAAGCATAGACACTCGGCTTAGCTCTTCTGTGTAAACGCCTTTTAAGTATCCTAAGATATCCCACTATTCTACATCATTGATAATATTTTTTATGAAGATGAGAAATATATTAAATACAACGTATACGTACATATCTACAGAAATATTAGGTCCTTACATATGAAATTGGCGTATTTCGCACTGGCCACTTTAATCACGATGTTCTCCTCTTTGGTAAGGAATCCCACATTCAAATTTGTACAGCTTACTCATGTATTTGTGCTTCGATGACCGTCATTCATTTGTTTTTTTCTGTTTGCGTCACTCATTTGACAAAATATAATACAATTCAATATATGATATTTGAAAATATTCGACAAGTAAACTTTTGCATTTTCAGCTATTTTTTATTCTTTTATATTGCATTGTAATCCGTTAGATTTTAGTTTCTTACATTTTTTATAATTATTGTAGATTAGGTTTGGTAATTCTATAAATTTCGGCCTAACATGTAATTTTTTTGTTGATTTGGCTATGCACTTCGTTCACTTTACTATTGTAACAGGTATATTTAAATAAATAAGTACAAAATATTAAATAAAACAGCAGATTCGTTGAAATAACGTTTACATTAAGACTTGCACATATGAACAAACTAATTATAGTTATATATAGAAGCTATGACCTTATTAGGTTATAATACAAACTTTCTTGCAGTAAAACAGTAAAAAATACATCGTACTTCGTTATTTGTATTCAACCGAAGCCGATATTCTGTCACCTTTACTCCCCGAGGCATCATAACTCCGCCACGTGCCATTCACAGATGGACTAGAATAACTGTTATATTATTTTTTCATTATTTTCCACGCATAATCCAATAGGCGTGACCACTTGGGAATTATATCGCACTTTTTAGTTGCTTTTATTATTGACGTGTAATTTTATAACGAATTTAGTGGTATTTAATATCTTACTCGTATCTCTCCTGAACACCCCAATTAGATTTTGTGTAGAGGCCGCTTACACGTAAATCTTAGCTTAGCTTATTGACTACAATTATCTATTGATTTCGACGTTGTCTATAGAAAACGCAGTGTTACCCTAATTAATAACCTAGCTCTAGGCCTTAGCCCTAAGTGCTTACCCTAACGAGTTGTTTTCGAATCCTACAATTTATAGATTTTTCTTTCTGAATACATCGTGACTTATAATAACATGAGTAAATGACGTATTATTAGCAGCCTATATAGCCATTTTGTGCATAAATCTATAAGCATAATTTTATCCTCTATACGAAATTTATTCATCTTTCAAATCGTGTATCAGTATAAAAAATAGTCGCCACGCACCGCAAAGGAAACATTACACACTAAAACATTTTATTCAGCCATAAATAAAAACATCCAGGGCTCAGTCGTGGAAATCGAAGACCGCACATTAATCTAATCAACACAAAACATTCTAATGACTGTCAAAAGTCGGCGCCATGACGGAGTGTGCGCGCCGCGTGCCAGCCGCCAAATGGACGCTATTGTTTTCTCGTGTTTCTTTTTCGAAATTTTGACAAGTTGCATTTCAAACTCTATGGTCTCCGCTCCTGAATATATATTGTGCCAACGTTCGGCTAGATTTATACAAATTATACCGAATCGTTCTTATATTTTGTTGTTAACAGACAATGCTTTATGTGTTTAGAAATAAAATACATTTTTCCATAAATCAATGTGTGCTATATAGGTCGTAACTATTTAAAAAGTTTGCTCTTATGAATTTTTCACCGCACCCATCCACTGTAATATGAGTCTTAATTCCCTCTTATAAGGCCTACAATAACTTTTGTACTAAAACAAAGCAATAAAATTGACATATTAGTGGCGATTGTAAAATTATCCATATTGTCAACAATAATGTTCGGAAGTCGGAATTGCTTCTAATAATTGGTGCGATTTATCTTTTGTTTGATCACTCTATTGTCTTCTTGTAATTGTTATTATACTAAACTGAAGTCCACCATTCTAGATATAATATTCTTCTATATTATTATGATTTCTAAAAATATATAGAGTTAATAAAATATGTTCGATGATTATCAATTAAAAGTAATATTCGGTCACCTAAGGTTCAATCTTCAATAACTACCACTATACTAATACCACATATTATTAAATTAAATTCAAACGCGTCTTCTCTCTTCAACTTTTAAATTGCAACTCAAATGACTAAACATGCCGGTCACCAAAACATATTGTTTTTAACTTAAAGCTTAACATTATATTATATTGAACGTAAACTTCTTACTTAACTTTATACAAACAATAACAATGCTTATTAACAACCTTATATAAAAAAATGTAACGATACATGAAACTTCCTTTCGAATAGTGGACTGTATTAATAAAAATATCATGCAGACTACATGAAATCTTTCTCTTTTGGTAACATCAATAACTTTGATACTGGTCTCTTCAATGTGTTGTTACCTTTACATCTTAAAGTAACCACTCTTACCAATCCGTCACTTCCGGGGTGGACTTCTTTGACGCATCCTAATAGCCATTTAGTAGGTGGTAAATCGTCCTCTTTAATGATTACAATATCTCCAATATTTGGGGCTGAAATATTGTTTTGCCATTTGTATCGTTGCTGCATGGTATTGAGATATTCGGTCTTCCATCTCTTCCAAAAATCTTGTATCATCTTTTGTATCTTATACCATCCAGCAACGAAGCCAATCTTCTTGTCATCGTAATTAACATCAGGAATACTTATTAGGGGTTCCCCTATTATGAAATGACCCGGAGTTAGTGGTGTGAGGGTTTCAAAAGTTTCGTCAATTTGACATATGGGGCGGGAGTTTAGAAATGCTTCTATTTGTGCTAGTAACGTTGAAAGCTCTTCAAAGGTTAATTTGGTATTTCCATTAATTCTTAGTAAATGTCTTTTACCTGATTTGACTCCAGCTTCCCATAAACCGCCATAATTAGGCATTCTTGGTGGAATAAAGTGCCAAGTTGTTCCGTCATTGGATAATAGTTCGGCTACTTCTTTTGTTATGTTAGCTTTACTTTTCCGAAATAAATCCTTAAGTTCTTTGGATGCACCAACGAAGTTAGTGGCGTTATCGCTCCATATGTCAGAACAAAATCCTCTTCTAGCTACGAATCTACGAAATGCAGCAATAAATGCTTGTGATGTTAAATCTGTTACAGCTTCTAAATGAATTGCACGGGTTGTCATACAAACAAATAGGCAGATATATCCTTTTGTAGCATGGTGACCTCGACCTTTAGATGATTTAATCCAAATCGGGCCTGCATAGTCCACACCAGAATTAAGAAATGCTCTGTGCGGATTCACTCTGCATGCAGGAAGCTGTCCCATTCGTTGCGTCTGTCCCTTAGCCTTACTTATTATACAAACCTTGCAATTTCTAATGCACAATTTAATAGCATTCTTCATGCCTACAATCCAAAATCTACTTCGAATGTACGCCTTCATTATTTGAATACCACCATGTAAAGTTTTAATATGTGCATCTTGGACAATTAATTTTGTAATGTGCACTTGTTGAGATAAAATAATTGGATGTTGACTGGCTTCAGAAATTTCTGCATTCTGCAGTCTTCCTCCTACTCTTAATATACCATTTTTATCTAGAAAAGGACACAATGTTGACAGTGAGCTTTTGGGTTTGACCTTTCCTTCTTTCTTCAAGTCTTCAATGTCCTTTTGATATATTCTGTCTTGATAAAAATGAACACACCTTTGTAATGTATTTTCCATTTCTTCGGTTGTTATATGTAACTTCTTGCTTCCTTTCTTCATTCTCATACAGTACGATAAAACTCTTTTCAATCTGTTTAATGTTGAAAATCGTTCCCATATTGGTTTTTCGTCTTCCTGTAATATGTTGATATGATAAAAACCTTCTATTTCCAATGAATCTTCAATTTTGTTGTTTTCTTGAATGTGTTGTAGGACTTCTTCAGAATTACTTGACCATTTTTTTATTTTGAAACCGCCTTTTTCTAATATCTCTTTAATGTCAACACATAACTTTTTTGCCTTCTCTACATCTTCATGTCCCCCCATTAAATCATCAACGTAAAATGACTCTTTTATTGCTTTTATAGCTTCAGAATACTTAACGTCACTAGAACATTCATCGTCGGCTAACCTTAATAGAGTTCTTACAGCAAGGAATGGAGCTGCAGCCGTTCCAAATGTTACAGTCATTAATTGGTAACTTTTTAATATTTCATCTGAATTGTCTCGCCAAACGATGCATTGTAATTTTGTGTGTTCCTCGGACATCTTCACCATTCTATACATCTTCATTATATCACCGACAAAACAAATATAATGTTGTCTCCATGTGATAATTAAACTTCGAAGGTCTTGTTGTATTACAGGACCAACCAACATTGTATCGTTCAAGGAATACCCTTGAGAACCTTTTGCTGATGCATCAAAGACTACTCGAACCTTCGTAGTATCTTTGTCTTGTCTTACTACCGCATGATGAGGTAAATAAATTGTATTGCAGTCATTCTGATCTTCAAGCTCTTTCATATGACCCAAATCGATATATTCTTTTATAACTTTTGTATATTCATCTTTTAATTGTAAATCTTTATTTAATCTTTTCTCTAGATGCTGAAATCTCTTTATTGCTTGTTCTTTAGTATCTCCTACTTGCTTAATAGTATCTTCTTTACTTCGCTTTAGTGGTAGTTGTACAATATATTTACCGTCAATGTCTCTTTGGGTTGTGCTTGAGTAAATTCTTTCACATTCTTCTTCTTCTTTTGTGTATATAACTTTCTTCTTAAATAAATCTTTGTCAATTTCCCAAAAAGATTTCAGTAAATCATTGTCTTCTTTAATGTGCATACTTGTAATATTAATGTTATAGTTGGAGCATAGGGTTTTCCCAGACAGTATCCAACCAAGACTAGTCTTCTGAGCTACTAAACCGCATTCAAGACGGATTAACCCATCTTCTATTATTTTTGCAAAATCACCAGCACCCAATAATAAATCAATTCGACTTGGCATAAAACAGGTAGGGTCAGCCAACTCCATATTTAGTAAATCACTTTTATTAATAATTACTTTCTTCGCAGGTATTAATGATGAAATAGTTTTTAGAACGTAGGCTTCAGTGTAAATGTAAGTAGAATTAGCTTTAATAGATAGCTGGACTTTAGACTTAAGGCAATGCTTTTCTTCACCGATACCCGAAACTGTGCCGTTGACTTTCTCTTTCTTTAAGTTAAGAAGTTCAACGACTCTGGTTGTTATAAAAGTCGCTTCTGAACCCTGGTCAACAAGAGCACGGAGTGTATGATAGTCACCCGAGCTTGATTTCACGTGAACTATTGCAGTAGCCAATAAAACACCTTGACTCGATTTTTCTTCGCTGGAATAATGTGATGCTACTTTTGTTTCAATATCTTGTGACGTCAATGAAGTTGTTTTTTGTGATGCAGGAGCTTCCTGTTTCCTTTCTAAATGCAGAAGAAAATTATGTTTTCTCCCACATAACTTACATGAAATGTGTCGCTTGCATTCAGTAACTTTGTGGTTTGGTAGCAAGCAATTAAAACAGAGGTTATTTTTTAATGCAATATTATGTCTATCTTCCACACTTTGCTTAATAAAATCTTTGCAATAATGAATGTAATGGTCTTTATTACACAAGGAGCATGAGGGCTTTGTATCAACTCCTTCTTTAGCCATGTAAAAACTCTTTTGTACTATTGGTCTTAGATCTCTTGAACAGCTTGTGTTGGTTGTGTTTACTAACTCCAAAGTTCGATACTTGGATTCTAGAAAATTCTTTAGGTCTTCCCAAGTAGGTAAGTAGTCGGAGTCATCTTTGTATATGTATTCTTCCCAATTTTTATGCGTATCTTGATCAAGTTTATTTACCACTATATGTATTATAATCGGACTCCAAGACTCGGTCGATATTCCTAAGTTATTTAAATTATTTAAGCACTCACTTGTTGTATCCAAAATTATTTTAATTTGATTTGATGTCTGTGTGTTGACTTTACGTAGGTTAAACAGTCTTTTTAATATGTGATTTATAATTATTCTCTTATTTCCGTAACGCTTCTTTAAAATATTCCACGCTTGGTCATAGTTATTCTCTGTTACACTGATATGTTTTAACAAGGCAGCTGCTTCGCCGGTAACACTTAACTTCAGATAGTGCAACTTTTGTACATTGGCAAGCGAATTATTATTGTGGATGAGGGTTAAAAATAAGTCTTGAAATGTTAGGAAATCTTCATAATTACCGGAAAATACGGGTAATTCGATTTGAGGCAGTTTTACACCAGATGAATTTGTTTCGGTGCTTAACCCCTGGTGGTTACTGCAACTTTCTTGGCTACCAATTACGTTCTTACTTAATAAGTCCAACATATCGGCTTTAAAATACAAATACAACTCTTCATATTTATAATACTCTTCGTTTAGAAAATAGGGTAATATTCCCTTTTGTTCCCTTGGAGTGCATGACGACAAATCTTCATGTGCTACATTAAATAGCCTCCAATGATCTTCAATACATTCCAGCCTCGCACGAATATATCCAGTAGTTATTCTTGACTTCGGACTTTTCTTAAAATTTACTTCGGTTTTTTTAATTTTTGAGGCTAAATCTTCTAGTTTATTTAAAAGCACTTGCTGTTCAGCACTAACTGTTGTCGTCATTATTATTTATATATATATATAATGTTTATATTTTAAATATATCTTAAAACTTCAAAACGTCTTTATTCTTCACTTATTCACATTTTATTCTTTCTATGCGAAAAACGACAAATCAATACATCAAAAACCGGTTTCTTATCTAAGGAATGCGGCCGAGCTCACTATTTTTTTGTTTTGCACGTTTACTTCATCCGGCTCGATTATAGACCAAATATTCGGTCACCTAAGGTTCAATCTTCAATAACTACCACTATACTAATACCACATATTATTAAATTAAATTCAAACGCGTCTTCTCTCTTCAACTTTTAAATTGCAACTCAAATGACTAAACAAGTAATTTTACCCACGGAGCTATTAACATATTTTACTTGATGGTAGGAAGTCTTCCATGACCAAAGAAACCAATTGTTCAAAGTAAGAGTATAGTTCTCTCTCAAAGGCCGGCAACGTACCGATTAAAAATAGGTGTCCATGGACTGCTATGACTGCGCTTCCGAACGTCATAAAAATATATACGTATAAAAAAATATCTCTGTATATTGAAGGAGCTTATCGGGACGGTTTAAGCATAATGCTCTTGAGATCAGAATCTATCCCCTGCATGCCTGCTAATAAGCAGGTACAATGACTCCAAGGTTAAACATTTGGACGCAGTGACCTGCAGAGGCCGTCTATCAAGCATTTCAAAGCGAATATTTCTTCACCGTTTTGTAATTTTCAAGGTTTTACTTCTTAACTGCTGTTGTGCCAGTTGAAGCTTTTTATTTTAACAATAGAGTCACGTGTCAAGTCGCCATATTGCAATAACATAGGCGGAAGTTCCACCGACATTATTCGGTAGGTACTTGTAAATGTTTTTGGGCGGTTTTTATTTGATAAATTATTTGTAAAACTTCCGGCTGGGAAGATGTTTTTCTACGTCGTTTAGATACAAAAATGTTTTCGGTATCAGATTGAGTGAATACCAGAGATTAACGATTGAATTAGATTTTTTTATAACTGACAGGAACATCAAACGGCACGGAGGCTAATCTGATATAATGTGATATCGCCCATGGAAACTCTCAATGATAGAGGGCTCGCGAGTGCGTTGCCGGCCTTTTGAAGGTACCTTAGTTGGATTGACTCGGAAATACTTCAGTGGGGAGCTGATTGTTCTCTGAAAAAGCTTCTAAAAAACATTCAGTTGTGGAACGACAATTGAATACAGCTTCTAAGTAAATTCGACTTAGGGTCCTTCAAGAAAAGAGCGTACCAATTCTTAAAAGGCCGGCAACGCACTCGCGAGCCCTCTGGCATTGGGAGTGTCAATGGGCCGCGGTATCACTTAACATCCGGTGACCCTCCTGCCCGTTTGCCTCCTGTTCTATAAAAAAAAAAGTAAATATAATTAATCAGATTTATCTCACATCAGTATATTAGTTTATGTCTCATAAAAGAAAAAAAAAACTAACAAAAAAGAACACGACGTTTACTCTTTTAGCCATAAGGCGACCATTGTCAAAATCAAAATATTTTAATCAAGATAAATTATTCGATTAGCAAAGTGTGGGGTGTTAATAGGTGGTAATGATATGTGCAAACAGGGAATCGAACCTGGGGCTTAAAGCAATCTGTCATTGCGCCCACACAAATGTAAAGTTGTAATTTTATGTCCAATCGGATATAGTTGGTTTTAGTTTATGCAATACGGTAACAGTGTTGAAATATCAAATTTATCGTCGAAAGTTATTTTCACATGTTTCTTAGGTGTTTCTCAGTCTGAATATTGAGTTCCGTTTCTTTACATAAAAAATTAATATAGAAACGGTCTTTCTAAATTTAATTAGAAGGGGAAATCAATAAAAATAATATACTGACTATACGGAGCAAAAATATGACAACAAAAGAAGAAAATCGAATAAAAACGTTTAAAATCATGCTATAATTGTTTCTACAATTATTTAAGGCATTAGCAAAGCTTAACGTCTCTAAACTTAATAGTTAAGAAAAGCCTTTCCCAAAAGTAAGTATTGCATAGTGCCGTCAAATAATTTCAATAACCGAGTCATGAATATTTCATAGCCGGCCATGTGCGCCGTAGCGCCTACACTATGCACTACTGTGCGGTTGCAACGCTATCTTGTGCATTAGGGAAATTGCTTGTAAACAATGCAGGGACGGACTCGAATATAGCTTAAGGTTTTAGGATACCTAGGCGATCAGCACATCATCATTATAGATTGCGCTATTAATTCCACTCACTAACCTCGAATTACATCGTTTTTCTTTTTTTTTACTTCTGAGGCGTTCTCTCTAACCTCTTCAACCATCTGTTGTGGTCTCTCGCAGTTGCCAGTCCTGTGGAACACGTCTACTCCTCAGCACAATGCTGAAGCAGGGCCAGTTTCATTCACAACAAAGAAACCATTAAACTATCCCTTATTGTTTAAATTTTTTTTAGTCTTATTTGGTGTGTGTGATTTGTTAGTAATAACAGTTCAAATCAAATCAAATCAAAATATCTTTATTCATATAGGTAAACATGTACACTTATGAACGTTACAAAAACAAATTAAACTTACATTTACAACCAGTTCGCAAGTCAAGGGCGTAGAGCGGGTAAGAAGAACTGGCAAGAAACTTTCCGCCATTCTTTTCAATCGCCAAGTTTTTGATACAAATTGTTTGAACTGGAGCAAATCAATCCCAAGGATTAGGATCATTTAAGTATTCGTCACATTTATAAAAGGCTTTATTAATTAATTTACTTTTAACAAGGACTTTGAATTTATTTAGTGACAGTTCTCTAATTTCGCTTGGGAGTTTGTTGTAAAAACGAATACAATTTCCATATAAGGAGTGGTTTATCTTCTGGAGCCTGGTTGGTCGCACACTCAAATTAGTTCTATTACGCGTATTATACTGGTGAAAGTCACCATTTGTTTTGTTTTAAGTTGTGTCTATGTATGATCTGATTTTTAATTTAAATGAACCGTAGAATACTTTTACGATTCTGTTTACGATATCGTAAACAGAATTCACTCCGTTTATTTTAACTTAGTGAATTCTTAATTATTTGCCATAAACAGTAGTATAATCCCAGAACCTTTATTCTCTCTATCTCAATTCTTTATGATGTTCTAATTTGGATATATTTAAAAATAATCTTTGAGAGTTGATACGGTGTTTTTCTATAATCCTTTTACTTTTTCCCTTTTTTACGTAATACTGAAAAAAGTGAGTCCGTCCCATCATGTGAGGGCCACATCAAACATATCGGCTTATAGTTGCATTATAAGATTACTGCACCCTCCATCTCTGTTATTATAACTACTTAACATTAATTAAATTATCATATTAAGTATAATCTATGTGTTGAAAACCACAGTTTGTAAGTAAAATGTAAGTGCATTTGACAATGAAAAAAATGCGATTAATATATCACCATTGTGCAATTGATTTAATATATCGCCTCCACGCAAGGTAATCTATAATTTGTATTATTGGTAAATTGAAGTACCTACATAAGTAAATCAATACAACTGAAATAAATGGACTGTGTATTTGTCACTTAAAATACTAATATAGTATTTTTAATTACTAGCACAGTAATAAAAACTAAATTTGTTGTATGTTACATTAAAAAATAAACTAGAGAGATCCAGTAAGCTGACTAAAATCGAAAAGGAAAAAGAATGTAGACTACATTTTTCGATCCAGAGAAACTCCTTTATCACCGAATAATATGATTTTACCATTTCAAGTATCTATCAATCTTATTGGTATTTTTTTTATTCCCATAGCACCGTGTAAAAACTGTGTGTGTGTGTTATCAATATAAGTAATTATTTGATCCTGTAATAGTAAAATATTTTATTAGATTTTAATTTTTTTAAAGGCCTTTATAGCGTGGGCGCGTATCTAGATCATAAGTTTAACACCAATGGTAAGTAACTTAACTTACCTATTATTATAACATAACATATATATTATAATGTACAAACATTATTGTACATTATAAAAATTAATATGACATTGGCATGCCTATTTATATAAGGCGGATCACTATCTTAGCAAATAAAAAAATTCATTTTATTTCAAAACTAATTAGATAATTTACAGTTCTAACCTACCTAGAAACAATTATAATTAAATAGATCCTTAAAATAAATTTTTAAAAGTTTGGGTCCTGGCAGTGCACTAACAAGGCAACCATTGTACTGTAGCATTTCCTCTCTGTATTGCGATATTTATTCGAAGAGCAAACAAAGCACCAGTTCTGTGGTCATGGGTATTGTCTGCCAGGCGCCAAGTTGATTCTTTAATTTACTCCAAAGAAAACTAACTAGAACTAAAAGTTTATCGATATTTATTGTTGTTAAAATAAGTCTAAAAATTAATTAACAGAATAAACTCTAACTAGACTAAGTATTTCTTATTCGAATCGGTACTACAAAAGTTCATGTCAATGCCAATGTCGGCCTATAGAATGTTGTGGTATTTGATTGTCTATTTACTAAAAAAACGCAATGAAAATACCAAATAGTACATAAAACGATTTTTTCTGTGAATGTATTGAATTTAATGTATCATTGTTGTGACTATTTTTATTTAAGACGGGAAAAAGTTAATTTTAAATTCTGTTACTAATTCTATTGTTCGCTAAAAGTATTTCTATGTAATGGTTACTATTCCTTCCGCTACAACACTTACATACATACGTGCAGACATTTATTTGAGCCCGTTATTTATGGCCGGGGTACTGAGTAGGTTTTACGTTTGTACTATGCCGCATAATAATCTTTATGCCGCATAATAGTTTTTTAAATAAGATTTGTTATGCACGTTTGGCGCGTTCTTATTCTCTTTTTTGACTTAGACGGAATTGTAATTGCTGTAATTGCTTCGATATTTGCCAATTATTATTTATCATGCCCTTAGTAGTATACTGTTTTTTGTGTTATTTATGATAGAAGACTTTAATTAAATGTGAGCTTGTGAGAGTTTTGGATTTATGTCTTTGGAAATAATAGCGGGATATTCGGGTTTACTATATATTATGTATGTCGAAATATATACATAATACATAAGTCGTGACTGAGTAAATTACTCCTCGTCCCAAAAACTTCGATGAACCGACATTAAAACAATATTCCGTTACAAAATGTATATTTTAACAAAATTACGAGTCACGAGGGAGTTGCATTAGTGCTGTGATTGTTGTACACTCACAGGTTAAAAATGTAGAACGGTTAATTTAACATTTTCATTTTCAATTTTTTTTATTTAAGGATCTAGAATCAAAATTGTAGATCTAATAAAATTGGCAAATGGAATAAACCTTATAATATAAAGTAAATAGTATTGACGGTTGTATACTGTTAAGACTTTGACGTTGATTAAATTTACGAGCTCTGTCACATATTATGACAATAACAGCTGGTGACAGCGCCTTTGCTCCGACGAATATACAATTTTTTTAGAAAATGATTTTCGCTTTTCTCAGATTTCTAATTACTCTTGTTGGAAAATATTTTTTAAAGGATTTCTTATAATAATAAGGTTACTTTATATATATTACATATTCTATAGAAATATAGAAATGATACAGCATATGATAAATTAAATAATCATTTTTAATTTTGTAACTGTATTGCAAGAATAAATACACGATTAGCTTTTCCTCATTGGCAAGTGGGCGAGTATCTTATCATTTATGTACGAGTAGGTGTAAGGAGCAGCTATGATTTAAATTAATAAATCATATTAAATGTCCGAGATTGTAACTGGCGGTAAAGGGGCGCACCTCAGACAATTTCCTTAAAAGCTGCCCAAATGGAACTATGTTACGTACATACCACGTGCCATATAATGACTACTCCCTTGATGGCCCAACTCTTCTTTAACATGTCATCATTGTCATAAAACTGTTGTTTCTATATTGTAATGAAATTATAACCCTTTTCTTTATACTCTGCGAATTATTGTGTGTATCGGTTTTTGGTATTCGTATGCCCATATAAGGTTTTGAGTAATGAAACGAGGCTCTTTAGAACACGTGTATTTAATACAATATTGATCTATATTAAAACATCATGTAGGCACAGTACATCCCCCTTAATAAAAAAAAGTGTGACCCTCGCCTGGCAAACGGGGACTGCGTAGCATATTTTTTAACAACTTGTAATTATAATGTTTTTTTTTTCTTTCATATTAATTAATTCAATCTGCTACTCTACCAGACTCAGATAAACACTTCTATATAGTCTGTCTCACGACCTATGAGCTACCTATGTCGATGAACCGGCTGCATCGGCCGCGCTTACGTTACGTCACTGATTTTGTCCGAGAGATGTGAATACGCAGTATGCGTTCGGCCCGCTCTAACGAGTATTGGCCGCACCTATCTTACATCATCGTGTGTTAGCTTTATTTTCGTTACGGAATTTCTTGCTTCGGTAAATCGGATAAAAACTATGCAATAGCATAATCAAAATAGTAAATAACGAGGTAGAATATTTTCTATGACGTTTCATTACCAACTCATATTAAGATGTGAATACATAATTAAAAAAGTGATGTAAAGGTAGGCACATATCCAAGTTGGAGTATCAATTTGATGCTACCTACTTTATGAACGATTTTAAAACAAATGGTGACTTTCACCAGTATAATACGCGTAATAGAACTAATTTGAGTGTGCGACCAAACTAGCTCCAGAAGATAAACCACTCCTTATATGGAAATTGTATTCGTTTTTACAACAAACTGCCAAGCGAAATTAGAGAACTGGCACTAAATAAATTCAAAGCCCTTGTTAAAAGTAAATTAATTAATAAAGCCTTTTATAAATGTGACGAATACTTAAATGACCCTAATCCTTTTGATTGATTTGCTCCAGTTCAAACAATTTGTATTAAAATCTTGGCGATTGAAAAGAGTGGCGGAAGAGTGGTTTCTTGCCAGTTCTTCTTACCCGCTCTACGCCCTTGACTTGCGAACTGGTTGTAAATGTAAATTTTCAATTAATTTAATTTGTTTTTCTTGACGTTCATAAGTGTACATGTTTACCTATATGAATAAAGATATTTTGGATTTGATTTGATTTGACTACGTTTCGACATTTAAAACGCTTTTCATACAGAGTTAGTTCAAAAATAAACTTGATTGAATATTAGTTTTAATAATTTGAAGTATACTCGTATTACGTTATTTCAAATTAGACCACTGTTACACGTCTCGTTAATGAATCTCATTACAGTGAAAAATATGAATATACTGTACACAGGGGTAAGGGGCCTCGCCATGTTCATCAATACTCATCAAGTCACGTGTCGTGTTGGTCACGGTGCGGCTCCCACGATGATCCGACACGGTTCAAACTTTGAGGTGTGAAAATTCTCGGGAAACCTTGGGAATAAAACTTTAAAGAGACTTAAATATGTATAATATTCTTTTTGAAATATGATCGCATATTTCAAAAAGAATAAAATAAATAAACCTAATTATATTATTTGAACGGTGTGTCTAATAAGACCAAGCCATGCCAACGTGAATTTTTGAGCGGTAATCAATGGTTTTTAATCTGCTGCTGCTATATTTAAGGATATTAAGTCTTTAAATTTTTGTAATAAAACGTTCAATAATATTATATTCTGAGGTAAACGTCAATATCGCTAGACTATGAAATAAAGTATATACTTTCATTAATGATGGTTTCATAAAAGAATTATTATGATTCGGCGCCACGAAATTCCGACCTTAAAAAGAAATTAACAATCTGTTCTTCCTGAAACAATATCAAAAGTAGGTATGCTGTACGAATAGAATTAGTACTAAATCACCCCTTTAATAGTTGCTGAAGACTTGAAACTTACGTATGATGATAGACGAAAATGTCGTTGTCCCACTATATAAATAAAGACGGTAAATATCAAGATACAGTGTGGATCATAATGTAAAAACTCTCAAGTGAACTTTCAGCAGAATTCTGCACCTAGTCACAAGGCACAACCTACCCAAGCTTGGTTTGAAACCAACGTTCCGGACTTTTTAAAAGCTAAAGTTAACTGGAGGGCCACCAATCCTTAACACTTCAAATTATGGTCATTATAAGAGGACATGGCCTGATCTAAACGACACGGCGACATTGAATCTCTTAAACAAATGTTGGAGCAAGCAGTGGCGAATTTCTCTTGGAAACAGTGCGTATAAAAGCAATGCTTAAATTCCATCGATCCTAAAGATCCTCATTCCACGATCCTTTTTACAATCTTCTTGTGATTCTCTTCCTTTATATAGTGGGACAATGACAGCTTTTTGCCAACTACACAAGCCTCTATTTATCTTGAATCTTAGAACGTTTCGTTCAGCGATATAGCTTAATAAAACGTCGACTTATAAGCGAATAATCATAATCCTGTGTGATGTTACATATTTTCAGCAAATTTGTATCATCAGTTCAGCGTGCTAATCCCGATATCGGAATACTCGCTAAGATCACTGAAAGTACCTAATGTTTTTGCTCCGTACGTACTAATTTGAGGGTATACGGTGTGGTATAGGGTATATGCAGAAAACTTTCGGTTTCTATGAAGTCTGGTAAAAATTTAAATACATGCTTATGAAGCCGCAATAAAAATCATGTGTTATCAATATGAAGTACATATATTCAATTGTTAAAGAAATAATACATAATAAATACAACACAATAATTCTAATACATTTTTCATTAATACAAATTGAAGCTGTTGTTGGGTCGGTGCTATTTGGTGCACATGGGCCACTTGTTATTTGGACACTTACTGAACGTTTATTGAGAGAATTTGATGTCTGAAATAGAAAATGGAAAATAAATGTGAAGTAGGAACTTGCTTTAAAATATTGTCAATTAATGACCTTATTTATTAATTAAACATTTTTACTCACAATAATTACACTTTCCAATTGTTAAAATTGTCTCATATCTCATATCATTCTGTCGCTTTGCATGTTTGCAGTGGTGCATAATCCGACATTGCAAGTATTTACCCATTAATATTTATAAAATCAGATAGTTATCTATAAAAACAAATACATACATAATATACATAAATAATATAATAAAGAAACATTTAAAAATACTAAGCGCCTAAGCACTAGTTCTCTCTTTTTCCGCATCTGCGCCATCGCTGTGTTTGCTTGACCCGGCGCCATGTTTGGACTCTGCACCATAAACGTAACCTCCTGGTCCATTGTAATAGCTAGCTCCTTCACCTTCTCCTGAGCCAGCACGACCGGCGGCCGCATTTGGGCTGAATCCAGCAGAGTCTTCTTCAACTACAGCTACTTTCTCTTCAGCATCTTCTCCATTTCGTGGAATATAGTAGTAGCGCCCGCCGTGGGGAAGGTATGGTACGTAATTTGCGTGATATGGATAGTAGTTACCTTTTCCAAAACCACGGTTATTGTATCTATACCTATATCTTCCTCTTTGCTGTGGTAAGTAATAGCTAGCTCTCGATACGTCGTCACTTTCTTCACTGTGATTATCATGTGAATCAGTGCGTTGTGCATTGGAGTATGGTGCCCAAGCGGCATCGTCTTCGTGCCATGCAGCTTGAGCGCCACTCGCACCTAATCCTTGGGCTTCATCCTCATCCCATGCGCGACGTGCAGCTTGAGGTGCGCCACTCGCACCTAATTTGTGAGCCCCAGCGGCATCGTCTTCGTGCCATGCAGCTTGAGCGCCACTCGCATCTAATGCGTGGGCTTCATCCTCATCCCATGCGCGACGTGCAGCTTGAGGTGCGCCACTCGCACCTAATTTGTGAGCCCAAGCGGCATCGCCTTCGTACCATGCAGCTTGAGGTGCGCCACTCGCACCTAATTTGTGAGCCCAAGCGGCATCGTCTTCGTACCATGCAGCGTGAGGGGCGCCGCTCGGAAACCAGCCGTGAGGTCTAGCGACATCGCCTGAGTGTCCAGCAGCTTGAGGGCGGCTACCGTAGGCTGAAGCCCAAGCGCCATCGATTCCGTGAGGAGGAAGGAGCACTCGACCGCCTTCGGGAAGGCGGTACCCATTGGCGAGAGCACAGAGCAAAAGGACCAAACAAATTGATGACATTTTGAGACACCACTGAAATAAAGAATATCAATTACTTAATGTTGGGGTAATCATTAATACAATCGTACAAAGGACCGCAGCTCTTCACGTCTTCTTCGTCTTACGTAAGACTTGGATATAGTAGGTAATAGAGTATTATAATAAAAAAACTATTGAATATTATAAAGGTAGGCTTACCGTTCACCTCCACAGTAAAAACTGCGGCAGAATGAAAAATGAAAGCGGAATATGGCTTTTATATCCCCAATTATTGATGCCCGTAGAAATTGGACATATTGTTTTTATACTTTGTTCAAATAAACATAAACATGATGTAACGAATTTGTAAGGCAGTTATAATGAAGTGCAATTATTGATATTCTTGAAATAGGCAGTCCAAACTGGAACTTTATGCATAAAAAATATATTCTTACAGTGTTCTGAAAATATCTTACATAAAGTTTCGTAAAAAAAATTAACGATCCTATATTATATATGTATATGTCCTGGGTTAAAATACACATACGGTTGACTATGAAGAAGTTTAAACAGAGTATGAGCAGGCTATGCGTTGGTTTGTCTCTACATCACCGCGCCTTGCAGATTTAACGTTTGCTATTCTTATGAATATCATTTTTATAATACCATAATTTATAACTTATACGAGATTATAAGAATCACGATGAATGTGCTTTTTGTAAACAATCCTTGGCGTTTAAATGTAAATTAAGATTGATTTTTTTTGTACTGAGTTTTCTACATAAATAAATGATACTTTGGTTCTCTGTAACTCCAATAACCACAGCAATTGCGATCGCGACATTGATCGGTCGGTCGAGCAAACAAGGTTGCAACTTCTGTGATACGGAAATCGAGAACCCTACATAGTGCATATTGTACGGAATTGTCGCGATATCGCTGTTGGAAGTTACGGAGTACCGAAGCGAATTCAGAAATGAGCTGGTTCAAGGAGCTACACCGATTTTGTAACTTGATTGTGTATTTAATATTGAGGCACTTAATAAACATCAAAATCTCAAGAAACAATTGTAGAACAAAGCGTTATATATTTAGATTATTAAATTATTTAGAATATAAAGTTCGTGTATAAAATACCTAATCACCGTGAAGTTATCGATACTTTATGCCGCGTTATGCGATTTCGTAAATTAGCTAATAGTTTAATTTAATTACTTTTACTGCGTAAGTGCATTGTTCAAAACATTTAGATCAATATCACCACAACTTAATGGGTCTCAATGGCCCCTTAAGTTGTGGATTGCCGGTTTCTTTACTATTCAAATGTAATCCAGGTCCTCTAAATTTAGTTGGAAGGCATGCTTTTTTCTTACAGTGTTTAACTCCACCCATACGGAGCATTGGCCTAGTGGTTTCAGCGTGCGACTCTAATCCCTGAGGTCGCAGGTTCGATCCCCAGCAGTGCACCAATGAACTTACTTTTTATGTGCACTATTTATAACGTTACAGGTACATTATTTATCGTACCTTTACATTTCAGGATTTGTTCCAACGGCCTTACGGTTGAGCATCTTTTTATATCTTGGTCACATAACTATTGGTAGGTATTACATTAACTATTACTGATTTATCATCAAAAAATTGTGTAGCGTCAAATAATTACGTAAAATCTATAACTAAAATAAAATTTTCGTCGCAGTTATAAAGAACATCTAGTTACTTAACAAATCCGCGAAAACTAGTTTTTTATCTGTCCAAATGTTAAATTATCTATATCTTATTTCTAATTCTTATAGTATACGGTATACTTTTATACAGGACTTCTTTACCTACTTACACTGCTAATTCTTACTACTATTCTTTTTTTAACTTAGTATTTATTATAACATTATTTTTCTTTTTATAGCTGTTGTGTTCTCTGGCAAAATGACTAACGCTGTGCTAGCACTCTGCTCCTCAGAAAATAATGCTGAGCCAGGGACAGTAGGTTAGGTACGTTTTAAAGGAAAAAAAAACATGAGCTAATGAAGAGTATTTTATAGCAATTTCTATACTTTATGGGTAGGTGGGAATTCTCAGTCGATACTTAGCGCTAAGTATGAATACCCAAAAACCTTTTAAACATTTATTTTATAACCTACAATAAGAAAACTTTATTTTATTAATAAAAACTTAGACCATATGGAACACCTAAGTCTGAAATAGTTAAAAACACAAAATACACTTAATTAACGTTGTAAAGAAAAACATGGTTTAAAGTATTAAAATTCGAACAGTGACGTATCTAGTTTAATCTAATGAAGTAATTGTCGTTATTTCGTTAATTAAAAATCATAAACTTGTCGTGTTACTTTAACAAGTTATAAATAACTTAAATATTGTATATCCTAAATATGTCCGTCATTGAGAGTCGGTTTAAAAATAGCTGAGCTATTTGAGAAGCACTCAGAGTTAAGTGGCGTTATCGCCGGCGCCCGCGCATCTACCTTTGATCTTAACGCCTCTATAATTTTACTTGTAAAAATATTTTCTATGTCTGAGAGTTTTTACCGACTTGAAGAACTAACTTTTTAAGTAGCACATTTTGTTAAGTCTTCTCTGTATCTATACTAATATTATAAAAAGGAAAGATTTGTATGTAAGTATGTTTATAACAAATTGGCTCAAAAAGTACCTACTAGATCGATTTTAAAAATTATTTTACTATTTGAATGCTACCCTATCACTGATTAATATTTAAACTACAATAATGTAACCTAAAGTAATAAAAAAGTGCGTATAAAATATCTTTCATCGCTTGCGCAGTGAAAACTATTGATGATTAAACAAAAAAAAGTTTCACAATATTAAAGAGCATATCTGCAGCCGGGACGGGCCACTAGTCTTAAATATATGCATAAAAATAAGAAAGTAAGGTTTTTTTTTATAATATCATGTCTTCATCAATGTAATTACATTGAAGGTAGTCTTTTCGAATCAAACTTAATTTATTTGTCCTTTTCTCTTCGCGTTCTTTTTAATCTCTTAATAAAAAATGTTAATATATAAAAATTTATTCGGGAGAGATATATTTATTGCTAGACCACTCCTTGATTCAATCGGAAAAACTTGAGCTAAATTTGATTCTAGGCTAGGTATAATTCGTACAATCTTTTTTTCACAGATCTACAGACGTTTGGCTACAATCCCTCCTGATGTGGCCTATGAATGGGCACGCCTGCCCAGGAGGTGCCTATATTAACTGTCTAGGGAAGTTGGAAGTAAAGCAAGAAGTTTCACTCCTTTGCTGTTCTTATAAGAAACGACGAACCAAATCGAGCAGCGCAGTACTTGAATTTCACACAGACCAAATACTCAATAAATAATGGAGAATTTCTCCATACATTAGATTGTTTTAAAATATCCCTAAACAATCCAGCAGTCAAGTGCTATCGCTGCTGATGCAAAACAGTTGAAGAGGCGACTGCGCCGGATATTAAACCGATTTGAATATTATTGCCTCCGCGAGTGTTTGGATTGCTCCCAGTGCTTCAACAAACTATATTACATATTGAAGTACGATGTAGATTATGAACCCGGGTTGAAACACGGGCATACATCTTTTTTTCGTTCTGTCCAACTTTTAAAGTTGACTTAAATTCCAGGACTATGACTCCATTGTGTAGTGGTGCGACCATTAGCATTTATTCTCAAGCATTCTGTTTGTAAGTGTAGTATTTGTTATAATCGGAAGAAATTCTTGTATAACTCTGTCATTTGAAGTGTGTAAGGCACAGATGCCTGATCAAGTTTTTTATTTATTTATTGAAGTTTATTATATCATACATAATACTATGTTTACAGTATGTTACAATAAATCGTGTCGAAATTTTAAGTAAATTTTGGTAAACATAAATGTTACAAAATATTAAAGAAAAAAATGATTACCAGCGAAAAAGCCGATTAGGTGTGAAATGCGCACATAATAATGCTTTCTTTATAACAATCAGCCCACCACCGATTATATCCACCTCTAGATTAGTAGTTTCCGAGTAGATTAGTAGTAGTAGTAAGTTAACAAAGAAAACAGACGCAAAAATTTAACTGCTCCAAATCAGTTGTAACAGAACTGCATGGAGATTCTGCAATCTAAAAATCAAATATGTATTTGTAATGGATGTTAGCTGTTGCCATCTACAGTTTTAGGATAAAACAGGTGTTGGTCTTGTTTTTACGGTAATTATCGTTTCCCAAACAATAACACAAACCACTCAAGCAATCAAATTAAAACATAATAAAGTATTACCAGTTAACACCATATTTCTATTTTCCATTACGAATAAAATATGAGCACGTTACGTTAAGTACATCTGTCAACACGAACCATTATTGAGTGCCAAAATAAATTTTATACGTAAAATTGTAACTGCGATGTGTTTGTAGGTCAAATAAAGTAAATAGTTTAATGTTATTGAATAGTTAACTGTTACTTAAGTCATCAAGTCACCATAGATCCAATCGGTGTTAAAAAGTGTCTCTCAAGACAATCATTATCTAATTAAGCATTCATTTTCGTTCTTTAGACATGTATTTTGAGAGTATGGCAAAAATTCCAAACCAACAATATACCTACATAACAGTTTATTAACGTAATTTAATTTCTTAATAAACCAAAATGATACAAAATCAGCAAACAAATATGTATAGGAGGGTTATTTTAGTGTCCATATCTTCTATAATATATGGCGTGGTTTAAACGTTCTGTACTTTCTAATAAACGAAATGATTACGCGTTCAAGAACTATATAAACGCCTATTACATACAACTAATTTGAGTTCATAATTCGTAATCAATTAATCTTTTAAATCGTAGATATTTTAGGCCTAGTGGCTGTTTTATCAAAGATTAAACCGGAGCAGATCTTATCCGATAATTATGGTGTTCTAAAATCATTACTGGATGAATGATTTGTAATAGTTTTATTATAAATTTTACTACAAATAGATACATAGTAATGACCTGTGATTTCTGCGCAGATAAAATTGAAGATAAGAATAAAGAAAAAACAGTTTTTCGGACACATACTATAACAGTTCGCGATGAAATAACATAGAAACACCACTAAAAAGGATTTAACCGAACATGAATTGGTGTGAGATTAATAGAAGTATATATTTATTTATTTACATTTCGTTGCAAAGAAACAAAAATAAAACAATACATAAAATTCACAAGTGATGCAACGGGCGGCCTTATCGCTAACAAGCGATCTCTTCCAGGCAACCCTAGTAAGAAAAGAAAACAATAAATAAAAATGATGAATGCAAGAAGTGCATAACCAGAAGTTATATAAAAAAAATACATATATATTTATGTTAATCTAAACTTCACCCTTAATCTAGACAAAATAAAAATAAAAAACAGAATATTAATAACTAACTAAAACTAAAAAGCTTATCTTAAGGATTCAAGAATAGCTAATAGCGATATAACAAAAGAAGTGGAGATACAAGAATTAAACAGGTCAAGATTGATCAGATTTTATGATAAGGTTAGGAAATGTTTATATAGAAGAGTTTTAAAAGACAATAGGGAGGAAGCCAATCGTATAGACTCAGGCAGCTTATTCCACAGCCTAATGGCGGAAATTCTAAATGAATTGCCTATGAAGGATGAGCTGTGGGATGGAATTTCCAATAGACATCTATTGGAAGAGCGTAGCGTATAGTTAGAAGGACCTAAGAATTTGATATTATTTTTGAGATAAGAAGGGATTTGGGATTGAAAAGAATTGAATATAGAAGTTGAAGAATATGAGTGTCATGTTGTCCAGTCGAATAGGTGGTCACATGGTCATATTTCCTAAGACCAAATATGAAACGTATGCAGAAGTTCTGCAGGCGTTTGTTCTTGTTGAGTAGTATAATATAGTCTGTATATACTAATTATATTTCGATTATTTTTTATAGAACAGGCAGGAGGCTCACCAATGTTAAGTTGTGTCCAAGGACACTCAATATCTCGTCTCGCGAGTGCGTTGTCTGCCGTTTAAGAATTGGTACGCTGTTTTCTCGAAGGACTCTAGGCAACCAGGTCCACATAACAAACCCTTAAAATATGTCACATTCATTCAGAATGTTCACATTCCTCAAAAATAGATATTTTTCTGCATATCTGCATATGGAAGCAAGTACAGAATCAACCTAAAGAGATGGTATAGTTTAAGTCGGTTATTACGTTTTATATAAAACGAAACAAAATAATTGATTCTTATGAAATTCTGTTAAAATGTGCTTTTAAAAACTGCTTTACTATTTCACATTTTGTAAACAAACAGCTAAATCGAAACACTTCAGCAATTTCAATAACATCCTAAAAATTTTAATGGTTTAATTGTACAATTATTGTAACAGTTGTCCTAGTTCCATCAGCGTACGAGTCTCATCCCTGAGATCGTAGGTTCAATGCCCGGCTGAGCACCAATGAACTTTAATTGTTTTCTTTCGTGAAGAAACTGGCTTGCTTTAGACCCAAATGTAGACTGATCATCTATTAGCCTATGAGATTGAAATAGATACAGAAATCTGAGGCCCGGAATTTTTAATAGCACGATTAGAAATACTGTAGAAGAGATTTTTGTAACATTTTTTAAAATTATTTTTTATATTACATCCTAAGTACAACCGAAATAAGTTTCATCCTCTGTATAGTTACAAAACGTTCGCCATTTAACTATCTAGTCTGAGATCCGATATACGAAATAAAGAACCTTAATCATTATTAAGAAATTAGTAAACTAAATCCTCGATTATTTTAAAGTCTTAAAACTGAACGAATGCAGAGGTTCCAGGTTCCAGAGAACCCATTAATATGCTACGAGCCGTAAATTTTTCAATAACTTGGAAATTTGAAAGATATATTATATATACAAAATACCTTCCATTTGGCTCCAAAAAATATCCGACATGTAAGTTTAAATGTGCGATCAGTACTATCAACTACATTTTGTATGATTATTGCAGAAACGTTTCGCAAAAGACTTGTTCATATACCCCTAAAGGGTTTCACATTTTTAGAACCTACTAAAAGAACTGGAATATTCATAAACTAATAAAATGCATTAAATATGATATGCGCAGACGCAGTTGGCCAATCAGAGCGCAACGTATCGTGCGCAGGGTTAGGGCGGGGCCTGTTTTGAATAATTTAGAAGCCTTATGGCGCAAGCTTTTATATTTTATCATTTATGTTTCAAATATAACATTTGTTATTAACATTTTGTAACAGGATACTTACGTTTAACTAAAACATGCATTTTAAATTTTGTGTTTACAAGTTGTAAAAAAGCAGACACCTCAAATCTTAACTCGATTATTTATAACAATTTTTTCAGAAACCCATATTGCTGGCCACATTGGCATCGCTGTCGTATAAAATACTCTGATGAAGGGATTTCACCGCCTCAAACTAAAGAGAACCGTCCCTGCTCAGATTTCACTTGAACATTGACGAATTGCTGAGACGTAGACGGCAACTTTTCTGGCAGACTGTCAGCTATCATGGGTGCCTTAGTGCTAATATCCCGTATATTCATGATTTAGGTCTCATTCTCTGCTATATTTAGTTATCTAGTGCAGCTTGCACACATACATTACATATTATACAGATACTACTGACATTTATAACACGAAAATTTACATAAACATTTTACAGTACTTACTAGCTGATGTTTAATCCATTACAAGTATTTTTTTCTTCTTAACAGCTATCTCTTTGTTTAAAGCAGACCATCCTAATGGTCTCTTTCTCTTTCCCTGAGAGTCAAGTCCATTTCTTTTATAACCATGGTTAAAATTATAGCTTGTATCGACATTAACTTGAGCCAATTTTGAAGAAAAAATTAATAGCCTTAAAACCTTTCACATTGTCGGTGCATCAAAATGTCAAAATATTAGCAAGTATGGGTGACTGGGCAGTTTAAAATTACCCCAGATATGGGGTGGGTTGAACCACTTAATGCTCAAATTACCCCAATTCTCTATGATTGGGCATGCAGTGAATGTATTAGAAATTGCATTTTTTAACTGTTAAATTAAGTGATAAATTGAGGAATTAGGGCTTAGATTTCTTGTCCATTCAGTATCTAACTTTGCGAGAAATTATCTAATTGGTTCGTCCTTCACATGGTATTGATGTGTTTGGGATGAAGTAGGAAGCATCTTATAAGATTATATGCGAGTTCTGTAAGATTTTTTTGGCATTTTTATAGCAAACGAGCAGGAGGATCGCCTCATGTTAAGTGATAGCGCCGCCCATAGACACTCTTAATGCTAGAGGCTAGGGCTCGCGAGTGCGATGCCGCCCTTTTCAGAATTGGTAAGCTCTTTAAATAAGACTCTATGATAGTAGGATTCCATTAGAATAATTGGCTATATAGACGCTGTATATTACACTACGTATATTACGTTATATTCGATTTATAATTTAAATAAATTTAAATGATATTTCCCTTCTAACATTTTAGCGTATTACAGCGGTGACTATGTAATTTTCTTGAGAAACGTTTGAGCCGACAAAATTATTCAATTCTGTTCTAGATAAAAGAATTATATACTGTTACAGTATCTTTGATCTCTGATTTAAAGATACAGAGAACGGCTAGAAACAATAGCCCTTTAAAGTTTAAAAAGAAAACATTCGAAATTCAAAGCGGATGCCGGCATTGGCTGTAAGGGAACAATGGCGAACTACGAAACGTCAGATTGACAGCTGATAATTTAATTTTTGATGCTGTTCGTTTTATTTTCACGATATAGCTAAACTTTTGACTAAAATGTAAGCACCTTCTGCGTGAATATTAATAAAATGTATTTTAGACACAGAAACATAATTGGGTTTTCACTTATCTGATCTGGGACTTTGTTTCTTTAATAAATAAGCCTTTGATCAAGCATTGCCCAGAAGCTCCATGGAAAGAAAACAAAAAAATATTAGAGAAATAGAATTGAAAACTTTAAACGTGTTTCGTCTAAACCAGATGTCCAAGCAATCGTAGAATAACGATCTAGCATGAAAGACATAATTAAAACTACGATATACAGACATATAATAACTTTTATTAATCTAGTAAAACTCTTCGAATCGGTAATTACGACACCTTTAAAGATTCATTTTGAACCGTGAAAAAATGACCCAGGGTAATAATAGTCACTAATCAGTATCACGATGAGGCAATGACAACAGTTGCAAGCAATGGCGCGTGCGCACGCGATCATAGATCACCATCTGCTACTGATTAGGTTGTACTAATTAGTTGGCTTGTTTACATAAATGATAAAACATTTTATCGTCATAATTTTTTACGTTTCCTTGTGTACCTTCGCTGAAATTGAAGAAGTGGTTTCCAGGCCTCGAATTTATCTAAATACTCAAACTTTAATAGTTGATTTTTTACCCTTTGGCTGTTTTACCAAATTTGGCATTTTAGGAACTCGATGTATGGCCGAAAAAGTCCTCAGTTAAAGATTCTTTATTCGGAATTATTTTGTTTTTAATAAAAATAAATGTCAATACTAAAGTGTGTGCGTAGTGGCGCGACTAATGTTGCCCTGCGTCGCTCCACTGACTCCCCACATTGGTACTCAGCTAGTGTGATTAATGTATTGTGATCAAGAGATATTACTTATTGATTTCTGGCGAAATTTTAACGAAAAATCACTAGATTTTTCTAGTTTTATTATACACTGATACTTTGGTATTATAACTGTGAATTACATATTATAAGATAATTATGTAAACATATAAGGTTAAAAATTAAACTTATATAGGCATATTTTAAAATTTGGAACCAATGTGGTATATACACATGTCTTATAATAAATTCATAATTTATTGATAAACAATAAAAAATAGTTTCAATAGTTAAGATGGCAACAAAAAATGACTACAATTTTTTTTAAATACACATCTTCACAGAGACTACATGGAATCTAGCCTAACTTAAGACTAGTAAATAATTTATAAATAATTCCAACTTATATACCAAAAAGGAATTTTTAACATATATCTACTTTTGACAGTTGTTCTTGCGTTCTATTTTTTCAGACACCACTGATAAGCACTTAAGACTAATTCACGAATTCAAAGGGCTTTTTCTTTTCAATCTCGCACTAGGCCCGTGGTGTCCCCCTGTTTTACATGTAGATTTCAGAAATTGAAGAATACATTCTCATCATTTAGGTGCCGGTTTAACTCATTGTTAGTTGCATTTAACTAGGTTTTAGTAAGTCTTAAACATTTTAAAAATAAAAAATTAACATGAACCGCTTTATCAAAAACAAAGAGTATTTCTACAATTAAGGATCCACCATTAATACAGTAATATAGATGTTATCTGTATCAATATGACAAGTAATTAATTCTGTTGCACGTCTGTCCGTGGATTAAACGGCAATTAGTTGATTGCAACCCTTTGCTCCTTAGAGCCTCGGGCTGTATTATTGTAATTGGACATTTTTATTGTGTTTACGTAATGAAAATGGCTTCAAAAGGATTATATTTATTGTAAGCACGGTGACTCCGTACGTATTAATTAACAATAATAATGAAAAAGGTATAAAATTAAGTATCGCAATACACTGAGGAAATGCCAGCGTTAACGGTACACTACCACAAGAACCAAACTTTAGTCAATTTGATTTATTTTTATTGGTTCTTAATTGTTAGTATTATTAGAATCTATTTAATGTATAAAGGTAATAATCTATTTAAGCTGTGGTCTCCGCAACTGTCTACCGTACTGGACAACCTTATCATGTAGGTATATATGTGGTTTCCTTCATTCTTTAATTATTTTTCATCATAACTTGCTGTGGAGCCTCTTACCTTTTGAAAATATATTTCGCCATCAAGCAAGCAATCTACCTCTGTTTCTTGCATCAAATACTGTTTACTGTTCCTTCTTCCAAAATAGGTACTAGTAAACTTCGGACTACTTGTTGAAAATAATGTTAGTTTATACGGAATCTCCTCTCGAAAAGTAATATGAAAAATGTACTATGTGTAACCGTGAACTGAAATAAAATGTTTTAATGAGTCAGAACATTATCTGAGCACCTTAACCCATCCCCAAACAATCACCATTAAGGTATAATGTATATTCATATAGTTTTGTACAAAGCGACACTACGGTAAGTGCGTAACATGCCGGCTTGCTGTTACGAATAACAGCTCGTTCCTATATTTCTATCAGATTTAGAAGTATGTAACATATAATTAAACGTCTGTATATACTAGCAATGCATTTTTCTATTTATGAACATTGCTTTTTATCTGTCTGTCTGTCATTACTTAACTTCTGTTAATTCAACTCTTTGGTGCCACATATTCTAAAATCGGTTGGGTATAAAAAATGTATGCATCTTTTTATTTGGCTGCTATAATAAAATTTAATAGAACTTTATTTAGTGCATGACGATGTCAAATATAAATACTAAGAAATTCGGTGTAGGAAAACAGTACCGTGTCTAACCAAGGGGAAGCCATCATCGTCAATCAGGAACTTACATAAATATGCTTTCACAGCCCTCCGAGGGGACGACGCTGAGGGTACAAGGGTCGGGGGGCAAAGGGGGGCGCATGAGGCCGCATCAAATTTTTAGCCTGACAGGATTTGTAGAGATTAGCAGTGCTTACGACTTAGTACATGTGATATTTTTTTTAATTCCGTGTTTATAGCAAAACGTGTGCTGTGTTAAAATGAGTTTCTTTTCTGTGGATGAACAATATGTGAAATTTAACTGTATTGTTTTTTTATATTAGTATATTTTACAATTTTATCCCGTTAACCATAAGTAAAGTTCCGTGCCTTTTGGGTCTTAGGACCAGTACTAATATTAGGTTTAACTAGCAATAATATAAATCATAGGGATAATAATAATTAATAAAAAAATAAATATCAACCTTCTATAATTGTATACTCTTCAGCCATATTTAATAGACTTTACCAAAAGTGTCCGTAAAACTGAGATTTTTTAATTGGAGGGCCGGAGCTCTAGCCGTTTGTATAATTTAAAACATTTTAGACAATTCACAAAGTTAAAATATGAAGGGTGAAAAGAGAAATGAATCATCATGCGTGGACAAAGGGCAGAGGGCACACCTAGTCAACGAAAGTTAATCTGAATATAATTACGATGGTCAGACCTCACGACATGACAGCTGTTTTTGGTGTTCGGGGAGTCAATGTTGGCGTACATACAAAGTCTATTATAAATAGAAATACAGTTCCAAGCTCGCTCTCTTCGTACTTGTAATCTGGTTGTTAATGCAGAATTGTATTGTGTAACTCCTAATAGAATTTGTGATTACGATTGTCGCAAAAACGCAATAGCCAAAAGTTTTGTAAAGTCATTGGGGTTTCCATCGCTATGATATATAGCATTTTGGGTACCACTTGACTATCTTGTGCTTTCGAAGGTTTGCGATATCTATTATCGCTTTGAGAAATAGTGAAAAACATTTGTACACTGACATTCTACTATACCCCTCTTCCTTCTTTCTGAATGTCGACTGGCGACTCACAACTTCTTCCACTCTATCCAGCGACTGCGCGATCGGCCTCGAGGTCTGGTGCCTTCCACTCTGCCAGTCACGATGAGTTTTTCTAATATTTCTGGATGTTACATGTCCAAAAACACTCGGGATGCGTTCTTAAATAGGTGCCGAATGACGACGTAGACTTACCTGTAACCGACTTTGTATGGACACGTTAGAGTCCTCAGCTGTCCTGGGAATCCTTAGCATCCGGCTCCAACGCCACATTTCCAGAACATCTACTTTTCTTCCTTCAGATGACTATTGTCTACGATTTCTTATAGCTATAATATATCGCGTAAGTACAGATTTATTTTATTATTAAATATTGGCTAAAAGTTGATTAACATTTTATCACAAACGGTTCGTGATTAATTTTACGATGGGATATAAATATAAAGATGTATGGGCAACTCTTAATATATAAACATCTTTTTAATAAATCCATTTCAATTTACAAATTTGAGTTTATTATTTAAGTTAGCCATTTGCCACTTACTATTAAAGTGTTAACGCTGTACGTCACCCGCTTTGGTTTAGTGTAATAGGACTGCCTTATCTGTGAATCTTTCAAAATTTATTAAATTTTAAAAGTATTAATTTTAAGCTCCCGTATGTCACGAAGGGTTGTATACATGGTGTCCTGTTCGCGACGTATTATCAAGTTACAGATATTTGCACAGATGATACTTCACTTTATATAGAGGGTGTTATTGTGTTCTCTATATTTAGATGTCCGCTACAGACACTTATTTTATAATAATATTTATTTATTTCTCAAGTGCCATAGGGTGCTATATTTGTTTGTTTTTAAAATAAATTGGTTACTTTTTATACAAAATATATATTTTATTAGATACGATATTGATAGATTAAGAGATAGAATGCTATTGATATTCAAAGGCAAGTAAGGGTTCAGTCATCTCTGTAAACAAATAACATAAAAATACTTTAATACTGCTTACATGCTAAATATAAAGGATCTTCCCAAATATTTATACTTGACATAGGTTTTCTCTAAATTTTTCTATAGTGGTTCAAGCCCACATTGGACCTGCCACCTTTTTTATATCGTCCTCCCATCTACTTATCTGCCTCTCTTTCGTTTCATATCACTCCGTTGAGATTCTCTTCCATTTTCGCTTCTTTTCTCTCTCTGTCTCCATAAGCAAAAGTTGTAACCACTGAGTATGGGAGGCGATAACTCGAATCACGATGGCTATCACTTTTTATATGGGGAAATGATTAACTTTTCTGTAAATGTAATCACCCTAATAAATCAATAGGTAAGTCGCACCCATCCCGTTAATTACAAACACGGGGGTAAAATGCGTGACCGATGGTTGTACAGTGATCATACACGAAAGATATATAAAATATTTATTACCTAAAAAGGATTGTTTAAACGGCTGTAAGACAGGCGTCTTACTTGGTAGATACAGGGTAAGGTCACGTGATTTCACTAGAATCATAACAATAACTTGAGATAGCTATAGAAATGTTATTAATAAAGAAGGGTTCTTACTATAGAACAAAGCCTAGCTTAGAGTATCGCATCGTAGCATCGTTACATTTCCAACAATTCTTTCCTTTCGCTGTAAGTTTTTGTTAAAGCTCAAAAGGAACGTCGCCCGTTTTTCATAATATCGCCTTTTGTCAACAATTCTAAAGGTATGAAAATAAGAAAGTTATGTTGAAGTACTTATTCGTACTACGTTTTTGTAGGACGATTACCTCACCATTATCATACTAAGAATTATATATATATACATGCCTTAATTTTAAATAAAGATCGGGTTGTTCGAACTCCAGTACGGCTGGATCGATTTTTATGGTTTTAGGTTCTATTAAAACACAAACATTGACAAAAAAAATCTAATTCCGATACAAAATGTTTATGGGTTTCGTAATTGTCAAAATTTAATGTTAATCCCGTCGCTACGGACTTAACTCTTCCCTCAAGAACGTACTGAAATGAAGTTTTCGTATCGACAAGATATATCCCCAATATTCAGAAAATGGCGTATTTCAGATTTTAAACTAAAGTAAAATATATTGGTTGTCATTATTATTTAAATAAAGTTATGAACTTAATATATATTTGTAATATTTTTTAAAAATATATAATTGTCAATCTTAGGTACGAACTTCTACTTTCTTCGAGTATGGATTAAGTATAATCTTCACGTCTCCAAAAAACCCAATCAAGCAATTTCGCAGATGAAAACAAGTCAAAATTGAATAAATTACAGTACAAAAGTCCCTTGGTAGTGGGTGGGTGATCAAAGACAAGATAAGGTATGACGCGGATGATTTTATTACTATATCATCTAATTACCGCTTCGATTCCTATCAGGCAAGGGTAGATGTAGCGATTACTCGACCAGCGAGAGAGATCTATTGTAGTTAAGGCGCGGTTTGGTATCAGGGATCAAAGTTATTAGTTAAAAATATGGTGTTTTGATTTAGATAAAATGTTGTATAGCTTTTTTATGCTTCTAAATCGATACTTTATGTATTATACTGAACGAATTTATGTTATGCAGGTTCTAATAATTACGACATAATATATCTTAGAGTCTTAGACAGATACAACTTCACATTAAGGTCCTCTTTCCCTCCATATAACTCGTATATATATAAAAATAAATTTTCGTTTAACTCGCTAAAACTCGAGAATGACTTCACCAATTTAGTTATGATAAATAAAGGAAAATAAGAGAGCAACCATTGATTTTCCAATAAAACTGTTTCTAGCCAGGAATTATTTATTGTTGACTGTCTTGGAAATCATGTGTCATATATCTATTATATTAGCCTTTAGAAACTTGTGTTTGATAACTGTAGCAGGTATGGTCTATTTGGTCTGTTTTAGTTAGTTTAGTTGTTAACACAATATAATATGTAGAAGATGTTCACCGTCATCCAGCATATAAAGAAAATGAAGCGACTTTCGATTCTCATACAAAACAGAGGAGCCCAGTTAAAGTTAATTAACGTGTGAAATCTATCACTTTGTTAGTTCAATATTGTCACGAAAGATGAATGTGGATGGGTAAAGGTCGGTATCGCCGGTAAAAATAAACGCAACGTTATATTATGCGCGTGTCTGTGCCTTCCGAAAGCTTTTAGCGGCGTATGACTGAGGACGAGGCAGCCGAGAGGCAGGCAGTATTTAAATCATAAATAATTTCTGTTTTCATAAATAAACCTAGACGTTCCTAAAATACATTAATACTATGCGTAAGTCAGTTTTCATGGGAGTAAAAGCAATTGGCGGTAAAGGTAAAAATAGTTTTTATTATTTTTGCGTTTTTCTAATCTTCCTTACGTATTTTTTTAAAATTATGTTGTGACATATCGCAACACTGGCCATACATGAACAAATAAGTTAAACATCTTTATGGATAAAATAAAAAGAAAGACCATCTTTTAAACGAAAAGACCGTCTACTGGCTAATCGGGGTTTAAAACAACGCATGACAATATGGATAAGCAAAACACCGAAAAGATTCCAATTATATCACCAAGAAGACGATTGATTGGAACCCGCAAGGAAAGCGTAAGCGTGGCCGTCCCGAGGAAACCTGGAAACCTGGCGACGTACAGTAGCAGAAGAGGCGAAGAGAGTAGGAAAGACTTGGAAATGCACTTTGGACGTGAATTGTGAATGGCCCACAACATATTTCAGAGATAAAAATATGTTATAATTTTTTTTACATATGTATTTTTGTCAACCATTGTATACAACCATCCAGACATTACAAGGTCGCGTCAGTGTATTCCCGATGCATGGAGCCGTCCTGATATTAAATTATGTCTATTTTTATTACATCTGTTAATAATTCAATAAATCACGGCTGAATGTTTTTGTTTTGTAGATATTTGAGGCAGAGAAGCGTTTTAGCTAAATACGTTATAATAGAATTTCAGATAAGTGACGTTGATTTTTATTTAAGGAGAAAGAAGGAGTAGTTCTTGAGAAGAACAAGCTGTTTTTGTTTAGAAATTGAAGCTAGGGGCTGGTTAAAATACAGTTGAAGTTATTGAAGTTATTTATGATATTTTATCATTCTTGTCGACTACGAGACATTCCAGTTCAGTATCGAGTGGAATAAGTGACACACACTACTGCATTTCTTTCATATTTAAATTAATTTACTATTTATTGGGTATCAAACCCAAAGCCTATGATTTATCCTGTTACTCACTACAAAGTAATTGGATTTATTGGTTATTAGATTTATATAGAGTAAAAAATCTAGATGTAAACGTAGAGACGTCTCCACGTCTTCCGTAACTTCCATTAGCGATGAATTGACGTGGTTTTTTAGTCCGTGGCGCCTCACCGTAAAGCGGGCTACACACGTGATTAGAATGTGTAACTTTGTTGGTGTAATCTGAACGAAGAAGAAATTTTCTTTTAGATTCAGGATGTTTCAAGCTTACTTTTCATTTATTTAAAAACACAACATTTAAATAGCTGTTTAAAGTTATCTGTATATTACTACACGAAGATAATAAATGATTGATCTTTATAGTAGATGGCAGTGGTTATTAATTTGATAAATTTCTTTTTTTTAAGTTATAGGATGGATGCCGTGATTGCAAACGTATGGTCTCTCCATGTTTTGCAATAATCCCATTATAGTCCACCGACATATAAATATAAAAACCAGTTTCTATTTTATTCTTTTAAATTTTAACGGTTAATAATTCAGGAGAAATTAATTTTAAGCGACATCGCTATGTACATTTAATATTAATTAACAAATATTTGGAAGCATGTAGACTCTACTTAAAAATTTGTTATAAATCAGTAGATTTGAAACCACTACAAATCGAATATGATCACGACGTTATAGATCTAATTGTAGCACATTTCGAAAGATTGTATGAACTCATAGTTATAGAGAAAAAGTGGTGGAGAGTGAATTAATTTGGGCTATTATTTCGTATGTACCTAATAATAGTAATTAAAACTAATATGTTAATTAATGTAGTTATATTATTTTACCCAACTTTACCCAACTTGTTTAAGTTTGATAAGGCCCAGCTTACTTAGCATACTGCCATACTAGCTATATTTTTTGATATTATATTCAGTTCTTTTCTTTTCTTGTTACTAGAACTTGAAAGTCTTCCGTATGTACCTACGACTCGCTTATCTACTACTTTTAATGGTCCAGTGAAAAGGCGATCTCGCTCTTACAACTTGATTTCTAACGTTAATGAACATATTGATATATTTTACAATAATCTTCCGTAATTTTGTGTACCACGCTCTTAATGAGGTTCAAGTTTCTATTTAGTTTTAGTTTATTTCTTGCTAGATTGAAGTTTTAGGTTTTAGAACCTAATAATAACCTATAATTGATGTTTTTCTTGTATTTTTTAAGCATACATGTTGTTTTACGACTTATAAACACATAAATTATATGTAGCATTATTTCTAGTGATAAAATGGTAGAGGTATAACAAACACCAATATTGTTCTGAAAAGAACGTGGATTCGCAAGAAAAAACTGAAGTATTCATAAGAACATTGGAATCGTGTCAAAAGCGTTTTAAAAAGGCATTAAAGCATTAAGCACACATCAATAGGCAACAATGGCAACATTTTAAAGGAAAAATCTGAGAAAGTGCCGAATAATGGCCGCGATGGAATGGAAAATCACTTCCGGTGACGGCGGCCGGTTTTAGAAGCGATTTATGCGGTTATTATAGAGGGGATTTAATATTCTAATAAAACTTTACTTTTGCCAGCTCGAAGGAATACTTTACTAAAGCCAATGACGATGATTATTCCCACTATCCGATTTTTTTATAGAAAAGGTAAGAGACTTATCTGATGTTTAGTGATACCGCCATCCTGGACCCTCAATGCTAGAAAGCGTGCGAGTGCGTTGCCGGGTTTTGATTAATTTGTACGCTCTTTTAGATGGGCTCTATGTTGAATTGGTTCGGAAATACTTCAGTGGGTGGCTCCATTAGTGGTGGTTCGCGGCTGAAACTGCCTTAAAAAACTCTCAGTTATGAGACGGACGTCGTGATATACGATTTGCTTCAATATTCTATGTTTAAAAACCCGATATATGCTGTACACATTGCAGAAAACTCCTGACCTGCAGCCAACATGCCAACGAAAGAACTTGAAGCAGTCAGGAGATAAATGTCTTGGTTCGTGGATCATGGTTCTCGTAGACGTCAGATACGTCATTTTGTAACGTTGCATGGTTTAAAATAAACTTGACTGTTTTCATCTAAATAATATTTTAAATTAAATACTTAAGTGAAAAATGCTCAATTCAGTGGAGTAATATATCACACGGCACTTAGCGCCAAGACGTAAATTTGTCACGATCAAAGGCGGTGCTCTTCATATAATTGTGTCTTCCTTACGCTCTGTAAGTGGGTATAATTTAGTTATGACACGAAGTTCTAGAAGATTTTCATTTTATCTATCTAATAACTACTAATATTAAGCGTTAAGATATTTCGTATGATTGTAACATTGATTTGTTGAAAAAGTGGACCGAACTTAATATACTTAGTTAATTACTTACTTACTTTAATTTTTATTTATAAAAAAAAATTAAAGATAAAAGTCAAACCTTGCGAACTCGGTACAGACAGTACTACAGCATTATTACAGCATGTCATTCAAACTAAGAAAGTACAGCTGCGCGGTGCACATAAAGGAGCACGGGATTTGAACGAAGACCAAAGGCACTCTTAATCCACTAACTGCTGAAAACTGCGCCTACCTGAATTGTTACAAAAGAAACAGTTCATCTTCTTCGGTCGCACCAATAAAACTAAAACAGATGTAAAATCTAAATATATCTGTGAATGAGAATGATTTGTATAAACTTTCATCTTATTTTCATTCCGCTATCCCGTTAATTTATTGCGTCTTTTACAATGTGTTTAACGATAATGGATGTTCACGGTTGATATAATTCATTTCAATTGTTAAATATAATATTAATGTGCAAATACTCCCCGCGTTGCTTTTCTTTGATCTAAGATCTTTATCGAATTAACTGGCTTGTTTTATATCAGTTAGACGGTTATATAATTAGTAGCTATTTTATTAAGAGATTTGTCCACAAATCACCTGCTGATACACGGCTGTGAATACTAGATCAAGAACGATGGGATTGTTAAGTCCCACATTTCATACGGTTTCAGTCATGCTGCTTCCATAACGATATTTTTCTGCGCTGTACAAGCACGTGTTGAGCACATACAAATATCTATGGGTACACAAACGGAGGTCGATCCTACAAGTTGAGCAAGCACTTTATTCATTTACTATTGATAAAAACGCATTTGGTTGTTAAGTTCAAACAGAAAATTATTTTTTTAATTCTATTAAGATCGTGATTGAAAGTAGGTATATTCCCGATATAAGTAGTATTTGATTAATTCATAAAGATTTCATAAATTTCGCAGAGAATTTGGGTTAAATGAGTATAGTGCTGAACAAAAACATGAATTATTTATTTTTTTTAAGTTTGCTATGTAATTATTAATGATATAAACAAGTTAAAATCAAATATTTTTTCAAGATTAACAATACATTTAATATACACTACTATATTTCTAAGTAAGGTCCCATATGTATGATACCTCTTTTGGTTAAGGAAATAATAAAACAATCAAAGTAGTTACACAAATATTTATTTACTTACATAAATTAGACAAGGAATTGTTACACGCGACAGACATTACGCTAAACGAAAAATAATCACAGATTGAATACATTTGACGAATCCGCCATAACTATCACTAAACATAAAAATATAGTATGGCCAATAATATGAGGTCTGTTACTTATGAGAAGCTGCCAACGAGATCTTGTTGAAGAGGCAAGGATTTTAAAATCAAAAATTACAGACCTAATGAAATTGTTCCAATATTTCGGCAGTTATAAAACCAATAAATATAAATCACAGTGTAGTTTAAATTGGCATACGTCACAAAATAAATTTATAAAAATAGCAAAAGATTAGTTCACATAACAGCATTTGGCCGGGTAAAACATCAAATCCGAAAAATCTACATCCATTTTTAATTTCACTATAAAAATTTACATTGGCCGAATATTATAAAGACGAATCTTATCACAACATACCTGTATTAACTTTAATGTTAATTTTAAACATGCATCTTGTTACTGGTGTCCTTCAAGGCACACTTTTAGCACACCTACTTTCAAATTTTGTAATCAGTGAATCTGTCGATTTTTATGGACTTAATAGTCTGTAATAGTTTTAATAGCGCATGTAACACAGTAAATTTACACCCGTATTAAACAACTTTTGGCTACTTCATATATGAATAGTCACACTCAACATGATTATAGTTTAATATGTTGAACTATTAAATCCATTAAAATTTTATTTATTTTTAATTTTAATCATTAAATCCTACTCTTACAATTTACCCTCTCAAAACTTCAGCCATAAGGAAAAACAAAAGTGGAATAAGCAATCGCTAGACATTCATTAGTTTATAATTATGCAAACGTCTTAAATCTTGCTATCGGAGCGAATTGTTTAAATGCAGTTAAAACAAATATTTAACTATCTTCAAAACACATAAATTTTTAACCAACATGCAACTGTTAATTAGTGTTTACGCCCAACGATTACTTCATCTGATCGCTTTTTTTATAGAATAAGGGGCAAATGGGTACAAGACTCATCTGATCTTAAGTGATACCGTTATATGTGTGATGTGTAAGCCCATGGCCACTCTCAATGCCAGACGACACGCGAGTGTGTTGCCGGCCTTTTCAGTAAAGGGGAAAACCTATTTATAAAAAGAGACGTGTACCAGGGGTGCAACAGTGTTATGGAATTGATTTAGTATTTACGTTTATGAGGTGAGGCTCAAACCTACCAAGATTTAAGACGGTACAATTCAGAAGTATACGAAGAATCTAAACGGATGTCACATTCAACAGGTTTACGAATATAGAGGTTAT
This sequence comes from Pieris mannii, assembly GCA_028984075.1. NCBI lineage: Eukaryota > Metazoa > Arthropoda > Insecta > Lepidoptera > Pieridae > Pieris > Pieris mannii. The sequence goes on along the minus strand of CM054793.1, from coordinate 10,630,208 downwards.
ATAACGCTACATCCATAGAAAAATATGTATAGCGACATCAAAAAGTGTACAGATTCACAATCACTACAGTAGTAACATCGACACGGCAGATACTCCTAACATGAAGTCCACAGTCTGCGTTTTCAATACCTATATTGATTCATGAGAAAGAGTCACTGAGTTTCATTTTAGATTCTACAATTTGCAACGCAGGTTTATTTTTTTATTTTATAATGTCCGCCGTCATTCTTTTTATTTTATAATTTCAAAGCATTTTACTAGAAACTTTCTTCCTCACCCCAACTCTTGGATACCAGGGGGAATAAAATTTCTGGATGGAAAAAGACGCGCAACACCAATGCGACCTTCAGTGGATTGCGTGGATTTTCAATTAAATCAACACGAAAGGTAAAAAAACAGCACACTGGTCATTGCAAATCGCAGACTGGGGTCTAAATACAATAATATATAACTGAAACCCCGTAACAATAGAATATATTTCCGAATAAAAGCTTTAACGGAAGGATTTAGTACACAGTTATAAAATAGACAATTCATGGAACCTCGGTCTGAAGTAAATTTATGAAAAATAGATTTTTATGCCGTTGTAGTTACGAGGTTTTCGATTATATACATTCAGATAATTTCAATATATGTATCTAACTTTAAGTGAAAATAAAAAGCCGCTCAATAAGTTGGGATCGGCTTAAATAAACAATTTAAATGTAAGCATAAAGTAAAATAAGTAACGAATTATTTACATAAAATATAAATAAATTAAACAATGAAATAAATATATATTTTAAGTCACGAAGGACGCAGACTAGTTAATTACAAAAATCCAATTGAAGAAACAATAATAATTATAATAATAATGAACAAATAAAACTGAAGAACAATGTAGCACTTCGTGTTCGACCTTAAGTCGTTAATTTTAAGATCTTTTATACAATATTCTTTATTAATTTCTGACAAACCGTATAATAATCCCTCCAATCGTTTTTCAATATTGTATTGAATCCAGGACATTTCAACTTAGCTTCATATTGCTTTTATCCTCAATGTGTGGGTGTATAATTAAGTCGCGTAAACTAAATGTTATTTGCTTTCAAAGACTGAGTTGTTATAGCAAAAAGACATACTTTCCGACTCATACTATCAAAGCAAAAATACGTGGATTCAAACGTTGTGAAGTGAAGGACGAACAAATTTATTTTCGCATCAATAGTATGGATAAGTGAAGTTTTATTATCATAGTTGAAATATGTCATAGTAATGCATTTCTTAACCATAGTTAATAATTCCATTTGAAAATCTTTAACTAAATCCTTTGATGCGATTGACGATTTATTTCTTGCCGTGTTTCTTGGCCCTTCCTAGTTTGATCACTTGAACGAGTTTAAGATTTTGCGACTCGGAATTGTTGAGGAATTCTTCTAGCATCTATGGAAAAAATATTTTTTATTGTAAAATAGTTCAATTTTTTTGTGTAACGTATATCTAATAAAATGTATATATACGTTCAATTTGAACTAGAGTAATAAGTAACTCCGGTCAAAATTATTCAAGTTTGTAAGACATCTAAGGTACGCAATGGCTTTCGTATGTTAATGTGTGCTTGGAAATGTATAATACATGAAAACTTATAGAGAACTTACCGTCATACTCAATTCAGCTGATATAGCAGCAGCGCAGGCAGGATACTCAGCCAACGCACAAAGAGTTGGTAACAAGGCGCGACTGCGAGTCCGCGATACCAGCCAATTGGCCGGTAAGGTGCAAAGTGTTTTTACGACGCTCCATCCTTCGCAGATTGCCTCCTGTTTATATAAGAAATATTTATACAAAATACCCGTGCAACGATAGATTGGTTATATGGTTCTCGATATCAAGTCACATCTAAACTGTAGTCAGCTCTACGTCAAAGTACTTACTATATGTAATAATTAATTTGTTTTAATATTATTTTTAGAAATAATAATTTTAACAGGCCATTAAATAAAAGAAATTCTGACCATTTTCACGTAATTCTTGTTTCGTGAATGTGAAACCCTAAAAACGTTTAAATGTCAATTAAAGTGCATTTAAGTAGAAATATACATTAAATAATAATATTAAGTTAAATGTTAAAAGGAACCATTTTAATTATCAACTTAATGATAGCTATAAAAATGCTTTTATAAACGACATTGTTTAAATATAAAATATATTTTAGTACGAATACCTATTAATCGTAAAGAAATTTAGCATTATCAGAACATGAAAATTTAAATAAAGTTCATCAAACGCCAACACCTGTGTCGGAAAACTATTACAGTCTACCCCAAGATATTATCTAATCAAAAACATTGTGCATTGCACTCCCGACATGAAATTTTAAACGTTATCATAAACAAGGCCCATCTGGTTGGGGACACAAGTTGATTATTAAGGCGAAAGAAAGCTAATAAATTATTCATAGTAATGGTCAACGTAATGGAGTAACAGCGCAGGGCCTAATGCGCTTCCTTGAGTGACGCTGGCACCTGTGGCCGTGGGAAAGTAGTCTGCAATGCGGGCCAATTTGCTTTAGGTTATTTATTGCTAATTATTTCAGGGAAAAAGGCTCAAAATTTACAAAACAAAATTTAAATTTCCGGTCTGTGCTTAATTGAAAGACATTTTTTCACTAATTTTAACATTAATGGAGTAAAAGTCTGAGAAATATTTTTATAAACACTGAATATTAAAAAAAATCAAACATCCAATTTTTACTTTCGAGAAAATTATAATATTTTTGATTACGTAGTTTTATTATAATTTTGCTACATAAAGTTTTTAAGTTATACCAACCAAATCAAATGCGCGTCTAAAATTTTTTAATTGTGCGTGTCTAACTAGCTAAGTAAATCAATTAATTTGAAATTCGAAATTAGGCTAACAACAGTACCTTTCAAATAATTACAATCCTATCGGACTGTAATACATATAAATTATTCATCTACTGTATCTAAACATGTATTGTTCACATTCAGTTAATTCAAGTGTAACGCAAAGATGCGGGTCTAACTGACCGCCTTGCACAGGTGCATTTACCATTCATTATTATTCACATTGTGTACTCGAAATACGAAAATGTTTCCTACAAACTAATTACGTTTCGTCAGGAATATTCCCCAAATCCTCTGCGGTACATATGCGTGGAAATTATATTTAATATACCCAGAGGCTGTGCTATGACGCGATATCAACTATCCCATTTGCGTACTACAATGAAAACAATCTAGAGTATTGAGTGAGAACAGGTAACTTAGTTTCATAATTTAAGATGCATTTGTAATAAAATACAAACCTGAAGTTGAGGATTGTTGACAACCACAAATCCAATGAGAACAATCAGGTCAAGAACCATGGTCTCTGAGAGGCTCTGCTCCAGTTTTTCGCTGCTTAATCCTGAATAACAATTATAAATAATCAAGCTAAATTTAATAAGCTGGTTCATTGCGAATGTCGAAATCGACTTATTAGATGTAATTCTGTCCTGGAGAAATAACATAATAGAAGGATGTTTCTATAAATATGTATTGTATCTAAAAATCTTTTTCATACTCGTATCAAAAACCCGCATTGGATGACACAACTTGGTACTTACGTAATGTTGTCTTTCTTGGAGCCTCTTTGTCGTTAGGTGCATGTTGGGACAGAAGTCTTGCCACTGCTGCCCGGAACTCTATTGGCCAACCGCCTTGGCCGAAGGCTTCCTAAAAGAGAAATCATTTGCTTAGCACAGCATTCCCAAAAGCAATTCCTACATCTGCTCATATGCTCAGTTAGAATATTGCGTTTATATATTTTCCATAATTGTAGCTTATATTTATCATTGGAACTTACTTTGTAACGGAAACACACCAACCTATTAGATGATGGGAATCAAAGGCAACCCCTCAAGGAAGCGAAACTAAGTTAAGACACGCAAACTAGTTATAGTATTGGAGACCACTCGGGACGAATAACTTATTTGACCTTACGCAAGAACAAAAACTTAATATTAATATTATGTGTGTATGAATAGACTGAGGTATAATAATGTACACATTAATATGTTAGTTGGTTTTTAAGGTATCTTCAGGTTTCTACACTTTCTAATAAAGAAGTAAATATATTTGTATACTATAATGTATTTATTGTATATTATGTATTAAAAGCCACGTCAGCACGACAACACTTTTTTTTTTTTTTTCTATATACATGTGTCTTCACTAAGACATCATGGAACATTACGATCTAGCCTAACTTAAGACTAATAAGTAATTTAAGTCTAACCTAATTTACTAAAAATGATTATTATATATAAGTGAGTGTCCAATAACACTACTTACAGTCTCTATTAAAGGGAAGAAGACACTCTGTTCTTGTGTTCTATTTTGCAGACACTCTTTAGCACTTGATATTTACGTACACTATCACTAAATCACTAGTTCAAATGGTTTTGTCCTTTTCAGTCTTCTCACTAAGCCCGTGGTGTCAAGGAGTTGGATAGCCTCGACATTCACGTGATGATGGAGCCTATGTTCGTGTGCTCCAGCAGTCTTTTTTATTACTGTAGCGACGTCCTCTACATTAAGGTCCCGGTGGAGGTCGTAATTGCGAATGTACCAGGGAGCATTGACTATTCCCCTGAGCACTTTGTTTTGGAAACGTTGGATCACTTGGATGTTACTATTACTGGTACAGCCCCACAGCTGGCAACCATAAGTCCATACAGGTGTCAGGACTTGTTTGTATATCAATAATTTGTTTTGTACTGATAAAGTGGAATGCCTTCCGAGCAACCAGTACAATTTAGTGTAACGGAGATCCAACTCTTCGCGCTTCTTTTTAACATGGACCTTCCATCGGAGTTTAGTGTCCAGCGTCATACCTAGGTACTTAGCTGAATTTTCGAACGGCACTTTGTCGTTATCAATGTATACTGGCAGGTAATTTGATGTCTTGTTGGAAAAGTTAATGTGAACTGATTTCGACTGATTTAGTCTTATCCGCCAAATAAATAAAAAACGACAACACTTAAGAAAATAATAATTAAAGATAAACATTTGATCATTATAAAAGAGCTGTCATAAACCCAAAAACAACTGAATATTTGTAACAATTAAAGTATGCTTAATAAACCTTGTGTCCCGATCTTTAAGACGGTTATATTACATCGAAAATCACGTTTATATTGGACTGTCAGTGTGTTTCCTTGTAAAACCTTTAATAGCAAGATTTTCAACATAACTAAAGCCTCATTTGTAACAAAGTAACCGGACCGAGTCTCCCCACAAATCTGTCCGGATTCCGCGCACGTACCACCACTTCCGACCTCTCATCACACAGGATCACGCGATACTGTTATCAACAAGATTTGTACTGATTTTGTTGAGGAAGAATTTACCCTGCATCAGAAATAGAAATCTAGTTCATACTGCCATAATTGTAATGTTCTTTGTTATGTTTTTAAATTATTAGCATTAAAATATATTATTAAAATAAATAAATCAGTAGCACTTTAACCGTTAGGTCTGAGACTCTAATTTCATTTGTTAATGTAATAGGCGATTAGTTGATCAGCCTCCTGCGCCTGACATACGCCATCGACGTTTTTCACAATGTTTCCATCACCGTTCGAGCAAATGTTAAATATGCATACAGAAAGAAAGAATGCATATTTAACATTTGGTAGCCGGGTATCAAATCTACGACCTTCGTAATGAGGGTCGCATGTTGTAGCCGCTAGGCCTACATTGCTCTAACTCTTACAAAAATATTCATAGAACATCAAAATACTAGATTTTTTAAATATAAAATACATACATTTTCATTTTATCTGATCACTTTTAATTTTTTCGCTCCCAAGATAAACTGTGATACCTAATCAAAAGGGACATGCAACCCAGTCTCATTCGAGTACCTCGTTTCGAGTAATTATCACAATGTAGTTTAACATCGAAAGACAGGTCAGATATAAAGACATAAGTCAGGCACATAAATCTGACCTCTATTTCTTAGGAACAATGAAACACGCAAAAATGTGTCAACATATAGGCATTAAGTGGTTACGGAACTCTATACATGGAAAAATGTGTGTTAGCTATGATATAGATTGCCCTCGCGAACTTCGTTTCTCCTTAATGCTTAGTCTGCCTTTTTAGTACACACCAACATGGAACATTTTGCTACGCTACCTAATGGCAAACCGCAAATTAAAAATAGGGGTTGATCCTAGAGGGTAGATGAAAATTAGGAGTTGTATGAATTTTGGTATGTTATATCATAAAAAAATAAAACATTTTTATGGGGTTTTCTCAGACCTACTGAATATGCATAATAAATTTCATAAGAATCAGTTGAGCGGTTTCGGAGGAGTATAGGAACAAACATTGTGACACAAGAATTTTATATATAGAGATATTTTTAATATATAATTGACAGACAGTATTGTCTTTTACTAACATAACTTTTACACATTTAAAGAAAACACATTTTCAACGGATTGAAGCTATGTATTATTACACACTTATAATAATTTTAAAATTTTCCGACGTTTCGCGTGATTTACAGCGTACGTGGTCTTTGACAATTAATATATCATCAGTACCTGGATGACCGAGCCTTGCTCGGGATTTTTTTTATAAGTTGTGTTTTTTGGAAATTATATTTAAGTCCGAATTACATACTAATAAAATGATAAAATATGAATATAATTATCGAATAAAGATAATTATATTCATATTTAAGTTTTTATTTGACTGACATCTTTAAACGAGCAAATCTATGTTTATGTTGATAAAACACGAATAAAATGACATTTTCTAGAAATGATTCCTAGCTAGATCGATTTATCGCCCCCGAAACCCCCCGTATACTAAGTTTCATTAAAATCGTTGGAGCCGATTCCGAGATTCCAATTACATATATATATATATATAGAAGAATTGCTCGTTTAAAGATATAAGAACTAAAAGTAATGAGAATGTTGATAGCTAGACTTATAAAATAATACACGCTAAGTATATCAAGTTTCGACTATTTGGGAGCAGCTGGGTACTCGGTGACCACTGCGCAAACGCATCAATCACCCGCCAATTCCCCCAAAAACAGTACATCTGCGGTGGTTAATAAACTTATAATCGTGTTTATTATCTATTAAGGGCTCACGTAACTGGAATCCCTACGGGGAATTGGCATTATTCATGCTGTACTGGTAATTTTTTAAATTTTTATTTTTCTAATGTAACAAGAGGCAAACGGACAGGAAGCTCATCTAATACTAAATGGTACCGCCGCCCATGGACATTGCCATGGCCATGCCAGGCTTGCAAGTGCGTTGCCGGCTTTTTAGGAATTGGAACGCTTCTTTAGACCCTAAGACTTATTGGTTCGGAAATACTTTAGTGGGCACCTGGTTCCACATTGTCAGTTGTGGAACGACGGATGTCCAGGTGTTACGGATTAGTATTTTGTCTTGAAATTCAATCAAACTCAACTAAAATATTCTAGGAATATCGGTAATTTAATGGCGTTATCTACTGAAACTTGAAGCATCTTAAACGGGATTAAAAATTGAATTGGAGTTTAAATATAAACACATGAAGAAAGCGAAACAGTTGAACTGCGACTGCGCAGTTTTCATTAAACATCTACGCAATCAATATTTTAATATCAGATAAAAGCCTTATTTATTATCAGCATATTTCTTCCACAAATAATTTCCATAGAGTCTTTATAACGCAAAAGTGGATTTAGCCCACATCGGAGCGGTGTCCCGCGGGCCCACAATTATTCATGGTGTATTCAGACATCAAAGTTTAGACTCGCAGTCCCGAGGGAGGCGTCCAAGTGTGCTCTTGTTTGAGTTTTATTATTTCCATTAGGACTCTTTGTTTGTGCAATCTTGACTGTTTTGTTATGGGCGGGATGCTTTATGGCCGGCTGGCGGAGTTATAATCGAATATTTATCTTTTAGTTGGCTTTTAGTTTTTCTAGGAGAACACATAGCGTATGTTAAAGAACTTATTGTTACGTCCTGTAAGATGCAAGTAATCTTCATAAAACATTATTGCTAAAATTACAGACTAAAGAATTTTGATAGCAAAATATGCCGAATACTTCTCTTATTGATGATCATAACAAATGTGCAATAACGTCAATAAATTACACACAAAGGAACTAATATTGATAAATGACAGCACACTCCAAATACCCTTTCCCATAATTATCGATATGATATCAAATCGAACGAAAATTAACCGAAAATTATCAAAGTCGCGTGTCGCCATTGTATATATGACCCCACAGCGGCGCGGTGTAATGTCACTGTGACATCCCGTGACAGCTCGGTGACATCTGTCACAATCACGCGGGAAACGACTTCGACATGTGCGTATGCGGTCGAAAAAAGTTCGTACCGTGGAGGATACATGGGCTCGTGCTGCCAAACTGAAACTTTATTTAATGGTCGCGTGTGCCCAAGAGAGTAGTACTTCACACTAAATGGGGGAGGAAAGAATTTAAGCGATAAATTAAAAAAAAAGCAATTTTTGCAAAGTAATCCAATTCATACGAATACTCGAACAAATGTAGACATAAAAATCTTATGAAAAACAGCGTAACCGTCTTTGCCGTAGCCTCAAAAACCGGGTTGAAGAACATAGGAAATATAAAGAATGCATATCTGAAATATTGTATAAGTGAAGGGTTACCTAATATGTACGCTAAGTCAATTAGGACGTACGAAGGCAGGAGATCTCCGCAAACAGAATCTTACAGAATCAATGTATCTCGACGTGCAAACAATTTTCAGTCATAAGGTCGGACTGCATATCGATATTTTGTTTTTTATAAGAACGAAAAGAGCATAGGTGATGTAATTTTTTTAAAAACAGAACGGATTTTTCAAAGGACAGTTTGCATGAATTTTACCTAATTTTTATCATATAAATATATGTACATGGATTAGCTTAAGGAAATCTTTGTATTATCCAATACAAAAGATTTCCTCAGATTTTATTATTTTTTATTATTATTATTATATTCATTTATTATCAGAAAACAAGGTTCCATAATTATTTGTTAGTAACAATTTACTTAATAGCTATGTTAGTACAATACATTAAAATCACAATTATGATAATTCAGATTCAATTTCATGTCAATTATTCATTCATTAATAAAGATAAAGTAGTAAATATCATTAATTAAAAATTTATGTTCAACCATATCCCATATTTTAATTATAAATTAAAACTACTTAGCACAGCGGTTCGACGCCATAACATGAGATGAGATCCAATGCTTGAGAATCGAACCGTCCATTCTTTGAGCGACAACTTGCAGAATGCTGCTCGCACTGCCACTCACACGGCACATCAGAGACGCCACTCGTTTACGAATTATAGATGGAAAATCATCTATTCGCGCTTCCGCAAACATGCCTGATGCGCTACAAAAACGCGGCCTGTCAACTTTTATTTGTGTATTGCATAAATTTTCACTACGTCCATGCCATTATGTTTAACATTAGTACAATCTCCGACGGAGTAAAGACCTCCTACAAATTCTTCCACTTGTCTCTCATCCTCACCAACATTTTCCAATCCTTAACCATATAATTGTTATTAATTTATTTGAAAATATCGATAAATTTATACCATCACTATCGCGAGGGCGGATAATAAATTGGCTCGTTGTCTGGCAGCGATTTTAAATTGACCTCGTAGTTTGCTTCAGCTCTTTGCTTTTCCGATTACTTCACCTTTAATAAGAAAATGCTCTGAAGTTTTTCATTCTCAACTGTTTAGAGTTCCTTTTAATGAATTGATATTCAATTTAAAATATTATTACGATAATCTCAAAGAGATTTTAGTACACTTTTAAGGGACTTATAGACTTCATAATCCTATAAAATTCGATGTGAACATTTTATGAGTCATCCATCATAATTGAATTGAACTTGAAATTGTCACCACTACCTCAGCTTTCCATGAAGTTTAGGAAATGACTACGGGCTGATTTTTTTTAACAGATCCTGTGCCAAGTGGGCAGGAGGCTCATTTGATGTTAATTGATACCGCCGCCCATAGACTATTAGAAAGGGCTCACGAGTGAATTGCCGGCCTTTTAACAATTGCTACCTCGTTCCTTGAAGAATCCTAAGTCAAATTGGTTCGGAAATACTTACAGTAGGTAGCTAATTCCACATAGGTGCTGGCACGACATAAACTGCCTCAAATAATGCTTAGTTACGGAAGGAAGACATCGAGGCGATCCGAGAACCGAATTTTCCACTAGTCATTTTAATGTGTAATTCCCAAACTAAGTACATCTACCAAGTTAAGTCCTCATGAGGCCTTTTTCAATTTCGCGGTGCCACCTTTCACTCTGATCATGGAACCTCATCACCATACTAAATTTCAAATCAGCTAGATAGAGTAAGAAACATACACACTTATAAGTTAGTAGTTGAACATTCCTAGCATGCCATAAGCAATGCGTGTGGCGCCATACTGCGGTGTGCATTACATACGGGACAATAGTTTGCGAAGGCTCAGCATACATTAGTTCGACTCTCGAGCGGAAACACTATTTGCCGAGACTTAAATATATTCAGGATTTTTACAAGTATTTTACTTGAGTTTCTTATACTACTCGATGTAATATTGAGAAACCAGATAAAATACCTTGTTAATTAATATTGGATGCAGGTTATACTAAATAGCTTTATAAAACAATATGATTTAAAGGCAGATTATGCCGCGCACATTTCAGAATTTCTGAAAGGACACTACAGTGTACAACACAAGAAGACAATGACGGATTCAAGTATTCTACCTTGTCTGCTGCCAACGAACTTGAGAGTTCTGGCTCTGTGTGTGTGTCTTTCACTTAACATCAGATGGGCCAGCCCGTTAGCCCCATGGTATAAAAATACCTAAATTAAATAAGGATAACATAAAATAATTCTTAATTTTGCTTATATGTTAAACGAAATGGTGGTAATCAAAGCCGCAGATTCTCGTACAATGGTCTTTCCCTATCTAATGTATCAATTACGAAATCATACAGACACCACAGCCACATGCCTGGTTGATGGTGTCAGAAGAACACACTCTGGTCTTAGCAGAACAAGTCAATAAAGTCAGCCACATTGAAACAAGAACTGGCAACGCGTATCCAAGCACTAGGATAAATTTAAAAACGCTACAATGTCGTATCTTCAAGTGCTTTCCCCTTAGACAGTCAATAGCCGACATTTGCCGAGCGCTGTTTGCAGAGTACACACAGTGATACTCCCGTTAATTAGGAGCCTGTGCAAATACATTGCGCATGGAATACGTCGCTACTGTGGGGAGTAATGACCAAACAAAAAATGCTTGATTGCATACAATTTACGTGCTTTTTTGTTAGTAGGTAAATACTTTTGACGCTGATTTATTAAGGTTCGAATATGATTAGTATTAACAATGAAATAATAAAGTGATACCTTGATATACGAGTGTTTTGGGATAACAAGAATCGAGAATTACACACTGCACAAACAGTTTTTCCAACTTCAGACCAGACCTCAGTCTGATTGTTTGTTTGTCTCGATTTCAAAGCATTTTTGATAACTTAGATTCGCGTTTTTTTGCTTTTTGTACATTTATTAAAAAATATCACATTTCTTTTACAACTATGGATTCGAAGATGTTCTTCAAAAACAACTTAGGTGGTATTTTGGATGGTGGAACGGATTAATGATATTTACATTAATTTAAATGGCCACAATTACTTAGAGATTGATAAATTTGCCATACGAGCAAAGTTACGGAACGAATTAAACTCGTAATATGTCGAGATATCACTGTATGTTGCAGTATCAAGACCGTATCAAAACCTGACCGTGGTAAAACCGTGACGGTAATAATACATTGTATGGAAAATTATTAGACTATGCTTAAAATTAAAATATATTTTATTTTAGTAACCTAATGCAATGTTACGAAAGACAGTAAAATTAGTAGTTCGTCTAATTTTACTTACAGCTCTCAAATCAAGCGCATAGAAGAACAACTGGCAATTCTTCTTTACACCAATAGACCGGAAGGAGTTACACCAATAGACCTATACATAGGATGTTGTGACCATACTAAAAACCTAATACTTACTTGAACTATTGAATGGTCCATTTCGGCCAATGCCCGTAACAGATGAGCAGTTCGGGCTGCTCGAACGAAGCCTCCACATTGCTCTAAGGACGCACCCTTCGCGAATAAAACGCAGAATTCGGCTCTGGAGCCACATATGCCTGTGCCGAGAGCAGTTTTCAGGGCTTGTCTGGCAGTAGCTCGATCGTTGCCCTAAACATACAAATAAGAATAAGCCTACAAACACAAAGATTGTAGAGAAGTAGATCGAATATTATTCATTAGTGTTAATATTTGAAATGTTTATTTTTATCATTACGGAAAATGATTGTTTTTTGTTTTAAAATAATGCAATATTTTTTTAACAAAATCATGTTCGAATTTTAAAAATCCTGTGCCAGTGACAGAACTTTGCCCGCAGCCCTAAATCTTGCAGTATAGTTAATTATTAAAATTACTGCATTTAAAGAACTATCTAACCAAACTAAATAAAGTTAAATAAGTGCTAAACTTAGATGTACTTACAGTATCGACAGAGCAAGGATGTGACAAGTCAGCACAAACGGTCAGCAAGGTTTGAATACTCTCGCGAGCCTCTACTGACATATCAGCTCGGTCGAGGCACCCACTGAGACATAGGTAGCTGTAACAATATGGTATAATATCAAACAAATTGAAATTGATAGTCTACATGTACCTATAATACCTTTAATATACTACCTATTTAACTGGTAAATCAATGTATTTTTTTACCAATGTAAAATTATCAAGTAATTTTCAAGTACTACTTTGTATTATACAATATAATAAAAAGTTAGTGATAATAAATCAATTCATAAAAGTATGCAATGCAAAATTTTTTTAAGACGTTATCACTTAAAATTATCATCCGTTTTTTTAATCTGTTCACTCGTAATAAAAGCGATACCTATATAGTACATCGGTAAATAAGATATGCCTCTATGAAAATTTGATTTATAATCTCATTAAAAAAACGCAAAGTGGCGGAAAAGCAAGCAACGATTTACAACAACAGCCAGTGTTGTGTTTGCATCGTACCAACAAGCTGCGTGTTTGCTTTTCATTCGGATTTGCCGGGGAAGGGGTGCCCGGATAGTTTATCTTTGATGATTTTGTCTTTGTTTATAATTGAATCTTTTAATTATAACATCTTACGAATATTAATTTACTGCGAAAGACATTGCTTCATAACATTACATTTCATAACCAAAAAGAATTATATACGCAAGTAGGAGACATTTAAAAAATATTGTCTATAATAAATTTATAATTTTACATATAAATACTTCACGGACCACGGTACAAATTATGCCTAAAACTATCATTAAACCTGAAACACTAACTAAATTATAATAATTTCTGCTTTTCAAATGCATAACCTAGTATAAAAACAAATCATCAATTTTGCAAGACAAATTTATAATTGCGCTGAAAAATAAAATCAAATTCAATTATTTTTTTCAATAATCCAAGAGATCACTTCACTGTACACAAAATAAATTAAAAAAATTAAAAACTGCATCTTGGTGTTCCCTTGACGCGATCCAATTATAACTTGGACAAATATTTGAACTCCGTTCGATGTACTTGTTGTACGCGATAACTTGATGATGCTTGTCAAAGGGATTGAAGAAAATTATACCGCTTCTAAACAGGAGATAGTTTTTGCTTATATCAAGTTAAAGCGCCTTTTTCACCATCAGTAGGTATATGTTGTTTCTAATATAATCAGGAAATACCAAGCTGAGGAGAATGGTAGAAAATTTAGTGATATATCGTTTGCGTTTAATAATCAGATTCAGTGCCTCCTTTGTCCCTCAGTTCAGAACGCGTTTTGATCAAATCTCACCGATGTCCAGATCGAGAATTCTGATAAATGAGCTAGGTCTGAATATACATACTAGCGCCCCTAACATTTTGAAATCATTTTTCTTTAGTTTTGTCACAGTTCTGATCACATTCAATCATGTATTTTATTTTTCTTAAGTAGAAAAATCATGCCAAGCGGTGGCAAGATATAATGTAAATAAAGAAAAAATGCCAAAATATTCGACATTTTAGCTAATGGTAACATATTAAGCCCTAGGATACGTTATTTATAGCATTACAAACGCTAATTAAAAATATCTCTTTCGACAATAATTTATTCATTTTAGAGTAGCAAGTAGATTTCTCATTCGTGTTCAAAACAGTTCGCAGCAAAACGATCATTATTCTTCCGACCGACACCGCTGACGTACACATCTCGAACCCAGAATATTTAAGATAAGCACTATCTTAACCCGTCACTCAACGCGGAGGTCCAATATAAAACTTATTAAACCCAACGCATTAAGGTCTAATTTATAAAGATTTAGGGAATTCCGCCATATCTGGCAACATTATGCTCGACTGACCAATCGGGGCGAGGTATTTTATCTCCGGTATTCCAATGGCGCCAACGAGGCATTTTGTTTTTTTAAACGTCGAATGTTTAGGATTGTTTAGCTCGTTTTTCATTTGATAAAGACTTGAAGATTGCTTTATGTTTAGTGTGAAATAGAAATTTAAAGGCTTCGATTGAAATGCATATATGTATTATTCTTATTTCAATGTTTTGTAGTTATGATTCTCAAACACGACATTTATTCTTAGCTTATTAATATTTTTTTCTCATATACACTAATATCACCAAAATAATAATTGCTTCCTCTTATAACATTGCAACTAATAAAAATCAAATAAAAGCGCAGGCGCCAATGATTAATGTAGCACGTCACCCAATCGGAGCACGTTCTAAATTCAACCGCGCTAATGGAAGTCGAAACAGCGTACGCGCATTGATCTGTGAGTGTTGCAACTGTTGAAAAATGTGATAAAATTATGTATGAACGCAATATTTTTCTCTAAGCATAGATCCGGTCCGATCCGGTGTCGCCAATTCTTCATATAAAATCCCTTATAGATTGGTTTTATATTTATTCTTTAATTATAAACCTTGCCTTTACCTTTCGAACGCTCGTAAATTTTTGCGTCTTAAAAATCTATTATTGGTAGAATCGTTATTCTTAAAAGCTATTGAAATTGATTAATTAATATTTGTATAAACAAAATATTTACTGTACATATTATAGAAAATTATTCCACTGTAGGCAAACTTAAAATTTCAATACAGCAACACTCTACAAAACGTATAGTTCATTTAAAATGTTTTCTTAATTTCGATGAGATAAACGGACAGGTTTGGTCTGTGATATATTTGCTCATAACACAAGATTCGATATAAGTATATACCTTTTATGATTTGGCAATAAGGTGTCTTTTGGCACAGGTAAATCAGAAGCAGGAGTCAATCACATCACGTCACGTTACGATTGTTTGAAGTAAATCTGATAAGTGTTATGCCGGCTACGTCTGGGATTTAAAATTAAATTTAATGTGTGTGTAAATTTTTGTTATAGGCTAGATTTCAATATTCCCTACAGACGAAACAACTTTCTCACTTGACCGCGAAACGAAAAGAAATGTGTTTTTCACCAATGGATAATAATACAAAGGGCAGGATTTATATAAAGATAATTAAATAATATTAAACATAGTCATTTTCTGCTGTCTGATAAATTCTTGCCAAACTGAGCTTGTAAGGGCAATAGTTTCAAAGAAATAATTTCATATAGAATCATTCCTGAGAAAAGGAATTTCAAATATGCCTACGGCCAATTAGTTCCAGATATCTAAATAATGTTATACACATTATGATTATAAAACATTAGATGATAGCACGAAAGTGTTTTAAGTTATTTATTTATCATGGAAAGTATAACGACGAACTTTGTTGGGACGTAGATTAAAATAAATTGAAACCTTAATATAAAAGAAAAGTGGTTTTGTGTTTTGACTGAAGTTCTAATAAGGTGAACTAAAATTAACGTTTTTCCAATATTATAAGTTAGACGCATTATTTTGAATTTAAAACTAACACAATACTGATTGTCTTTAATATATTTGTCAATAATAACTCAATCTGTATAAATAATGTATAACTGAATAAACGTGTATTTTCTCATTTTGACTAAAAGATGTTTAGATACTTTCTCTTAGCGGAGAGTTATTTAAAAACCCATATTGTTTTATCAAAACACAAATTGGATTAAATAGACATTGGTCAATGTAGAAAAGGTTATAGAAATTCTTATCCACCTCAAATGGCGAACTTTGTGGGTCACAGGGCTTTGCCCCGCGTGCTATTGCGGCTAAAGAACTGCCCAAACGGTGGATCAATTATTTCTAGCGACTTTTGCAGAAACCAGGTGGAATCTCGAACTGGCATTGGGGTATCCCGGGATTGTCTGAATTGTTTGCATCGTGCACAAATCGCCAACCCACTCAAAAATATCACGAGGATACTTCCTGAGTCGTCATCCGGTCGCGACGGAAGACAAGTCCAACACAGCTAAGTTAAATTAATTAACCCTTTCTAGAAAAGACGAGACTAGACATTGCACTATTGCTTGGCTTCTCGGCCACGAATCTTCCCAATCACGTGTAAATACCTTTAATAAAAAAACTTAACTTTAACAGATGCACAAATCGTTAATTTAAACCATAAATGATTATAAAATGACAATGAGGCGTGACTGCGAGATGAATTTATTTCGTTTTAATACATGCAAATGTAATCCAAACAACTTTATTTCGACCCTTTTCATGTGACCCCTTCCGCGACATGTAAAAATGAAAATTAAATTATTGCATATTAAAATAGTTCTCGGTGATTATAGACTTATGGTAACTTGTGCAAATCGTTGTATCCGTTGTATATAGGTTCAAGGAAGCAAACGCAAACCTATTTATTTTGCTCTGCAGCCCCACAAATTGTCGGCTATAATTTTTTAGACAAGGAAGTATTTAGATATGACATATAACAAATGAAAATAGACATGAATATATCCATTACCGCTTAGTCTCTTTTAACAAAAGCCATAATTTATAAACCTTAAAATATAGTATGTATACTCTACTTACGTATTTTTTAATAAATATTGTTATTTCTTTTCTAACATTTCATTTGACAACAAGTTCACATACATAACCTATACCTACACTAGACGGATATTTACCTATAATAATATAACTACACAACTAAGGTAACTACATATTATGTATGTATGTGTATTGCTTATAACAACTATCGGATATAACGTCAGCAAATGTACGGTCCCTTCAATATCGATATCAATAATATCAGGTTTTGACTGTATATATATATATTTATATTTAGGTGTTATGTTATTGTTTTTTCTATAAATGTATATCTTTACAGCCTATGCCAATACGACAATGTGGTGAAACATTAATTAAATATAATAATGTAAACTAAATCAATTAAATATAAAATGTAAACTATATATATATAGTAGCGATATATATATATATATAGTTTATTATATTATGTGTCTAATTTTTATATACATTATTATATTTAATTTATATATATATATTTATATTTTTAACTAGCTTTGTTTACCTTTGATATTGAAAAAAATTGCCATAAAATTTAAAAAATCTATATTTTATATTCTGTACTTTTCCTGGCAATCCTTAAATCCTAAGCCTTGCATTAGAGTCAGATCACGGAATGCTAAGTCTTTGTATAGCAATATTTACATATGAAGGGAGGTAATCCTGGTAAGTAATTCTTTTTGAGCAACTAATGCGTTGATAAATGAAATTAAATCGCACAAACAAGTGCCATTCGGCCCGGGGCTCCCTTTCGAGGCAAGTAGTGGCGACTAGGGTTGTGTCATGTTGAAGTTATCGGAAATCGACGGTGCCTGACTGAAGCTTATACGAAGAAATTAAACTAATATTTATTGTTAAGATTTTCTGTTTAAATTTAATTTTCAATAATATTACAGACTGAAGTTAGAAATGTTAAATAGCCTAGTTTTATTATTTTATATTGTTATATTTTTGAGTTTTTAGCCATTCTACTAGATTTATTTTACATTAGTTACTAAGCGGCTAATATTCAGGATTTTATTCAGCTTATTCTACAAAATGGGGCCTCTATAGGGGCCATTAGAATGTTTATCATAACTTTAGTTTGTATACTAATAAAATATATATCTCATTTTTCTGTTACTTAGATTAATGGCTTTTTTTTTAATTTTATCAGATTAAATACAAATACCGAAACGGAAGAAAATAACTACACCAATCTTATTATAACTTATATCGACAAAGCACATCACTTGTAAAGTTAGCAAAAAGCACATCGCATCTCGACATGTGCGCGCCAATCTGTCGCTGCTACTCAACTCTCAAGCACGTTTTCCGTCCCTCTCGCACGTACACTTTTAATATCTATCCATCCCTGTCCCACACCCCAGCCCCTTGTCTACTACTTAGCGAATGAACGATAATCGAAATGTATTGAATTGTTTTCGATTGTCCAACTCGATTCCGGTCAAAACAAGTAGCGCTTTTTAGAAAGCTTGCATTTCAAGCTTTAAGCTTCCGCCACATTTATTAAACGGTTAAAATTAAATTCAATGTTCAATAGAGTAATAATTTATCATAGAAGATAAAAAATATATAAGGGCTTTTTGTCAATGCTTGAACTGGAATGAATTTTTACAAAAAACTCTAAAATGTATGATGAAGTGAGATCGTCCTATACAGCGGCAGTCTTTATATTTATATTTGCGTCACGTATCTGTTCGCTAAATTACCATTCAAATTTAACTACTCTGAGGCTCATACTACACTGATAGGGCCCTCTTACTGAGTACATTAAATATCAGAAAGAACTGTCTGGGAGCTCCTGTAGTTTAAAACATATAGTTGCTTATAAAAGCAAGATTTATAAAATAATAATTATAACTATGCGATACACGACACACCTAACTCAAAGGTAATTCTGAACGAGACATAAAGGGGCCGCATTTTTGATGAAATGACCCTTCTGTGGCGACGAACCCACCACCGAGTTTAAAAGCCCTGGAATAGTCTAGCCTCATTTTGTAACTCAGACCGAAACCAAAATCTACTACACCGCATGCCTATTATAAACACCCAATTTGCGAAGCGTCGACCGCGAAATAATAATACCCCAATGCACACGTGTGCTTAACGGAATCTGAACCCGCGGCCCTCGCCCACCTGCTACGTCCCACGACACTTAACGTCAGCTTAACCCCCTACCACCCTCCGAGTGTTAAGATGGTGATAAAGATATTTCATTATTTATTTGTATAACATAACATTGAATATAAATAAAACTATTTAAAATTACATGTACTACCAGTCGAACGCCAATAATAGGAAAAAACTATTTGCGTGTATATCGTAGCAATTTAGTTAATAACAGCTCGGAAAATGTTTTAAGATCTCCCAAGAAAGTATAACTCTATGAAATACCACAGATAGCAATATTAAAACTATTCCTTCATATAAAAACGGGGAAAGAATATTAGCCGGTAGAAATTCCTGCAAAGCCAAATTAGGGTTTTCAATTTTTTTTTCAAATAAATTGTTCCCACAAAGACAATTTAACATTACGATCTAGCCAAACTTAAGACTAATAAGTAATTTAAATGTAACCTAATTTACTAAAACGGATTTTTAACATAAGAAAGTGTCTAATAACACCAGTTACTGTCTTTGTTAAGGGGAAGAAACTGTTCTTGTGTCCTATTTTTCCACTTTCCACTATTTAGCACTAAGACTAACAAAACCTCCTTAAGAATAAGCCTTTATCTTCGTCTAAAAATAAAAGATCGATTCTACGAATACTTTCCATTTATTTACTAAACTCTTAATAAATCCATCAATCCGAGCCCCTAGTTAGTGCTATACAATATTTACACTTAGCGGACACAAGAGCACAGCGGGCAACGCCACGGGGAGCGTATTGAGTTGTTACTACCCACTATTCGACCATTATTGTATTTGCAAATCATATCCTACTGTGTGGATTGTGATGCTTACTCGACTTATAGATGACCGCTACTCATAAACGCCTCTCATTTAAGAGCTTGCTTATACATTGCAACTTCGAACAGTGCCTTCAGTAACGTTAAATTGATATTTTGCAAATTTCTGTGTAATTTCACAACGCATATAAATATCGCAAATGTTAGCTTAGTGGTGAAGAGACTATTTGTAATTCTGACATCGTCTGAAATCCTTCGAACCCTGGCCGTTCTTCATTCATTTCTTTCTACGAAAACACTTGCTCGTACAACGAGTAAAACATCGCAAGGAAAATCTAAAGACAAACCACTTGCCTATATTAATAAAACACAAGCAAAAATATTGTTCATTTAATAAAGATTTTTATGTTTCATTGCTTGTATTTGTGTGTAAAATTTGTAATGTTATATTTTCTTGTTTGTTAAGAGCAATGTTATTTTAGACTATATGAATAACTTAATTAATGATATTAAATTCCAACGAAAATTGTTTTACTTTTTGTTTTTTTTTATATGTATATTACGGTGACGAAGTATAAATAAATTAATGTCTCATTTCTAACCAGCAAACAAGTAGGTAAGCTTTTTGTGGGTAAGTTACATATGTGTAGTAGGAATAATATTCGTAAATTAAAGTCACGAAGCTAGTTAAAATTATAAGGCCTACTTCATAGTACTTCAATGTCAAATATTTATTAGCGCATCGCGTCTGGGGACATGTCACGCGCCCGTAATCGAACCAACGTCCCGCGGGGCAACAACGAAACCACATTTGCGCCACACGACTAATGCAAAATTGAAATACTTCAGTTGTAATTGGTCAATATTTACTGGGGGTTGGATTTACAGCGGGAACAAGTACTTTTGTACATTTTTGTAGTCATAGATTTCAAAAAGGAGGTTTCGCCAAAGTAGGATTTGTTATTTTTTTTTTGAGTTAAATTTTAGGTATATTTATTTATTCATATATGACAACTTCGGTAAACATAAATAATAATAAAAAAATAAATACTAAATTTAAATATCTATTAAGCAGAAAGAAAATACCAGCAATACAGCTCCGTAGAAATTAAATTGCTTTTAAACCGATTAGGTATAGGACCTACAAATTTGTCATAGACTTGGGTTAGTTATGACATCAACATGGCAATAATGAATCATGCGCAATGAAGTAGTAAGAGGTCGCCATATTTTTTTATTAGCGATTATTCAATTCATAGCGCATATGGCGCGGTGCGCGTTGACGTGTAAATGTATTAGCTAATACGGTGTTAAATTAATAAAATATGCCGACATTTGATATAATATCAACATTGACGAACGCATGCGCTATTTAGGCGTAGATTAGAATGGTTCTTCCAAAAACTAACACAGACACAGCACACCTTTATAACAACTCTCAGCCACACTCTCAAATACAGTGTACACACACGTTTACTTACTCATACATACATACCTAAGAGATGTATCAATAAGACTATATTTTCTTTAAAAAACTTTTAAATATGCACCATGTACTGACAGCTCTCAGTGACATAGATAAATAGATGAATTTTTAGTACCATATTTCTGTCATGAATAATGTTTTTATTATTATTTTATATGTTGCTAGTTAAAAAAGCTTTGTATACAGGGCTAGGAACTTTAGCCTACAATCTAGAATATTATGAAATACAACATGAAAAACGACTTTAAGGCTTAGGTTAAATTCAATCCATCAAATCTATCCTCACCGTGTTAAGACTTAGAACGCGACATTGGCGGAATTGTGATTTACACAGAAGTCGCCATTAAAAATAAAGTGAAGTGAAGAAAAAGGACATTTACATGTACACAACATTTTTGAGAGTAAGTACATAATATTATGTAATGCATAATTCAAAAATTCTTCGTTATATATCACTATATATGTAATATGTATATCAAAGCAGTTATTATACGAAAACTAAAATGAAACTAACCATTTTTAGGTAAAACAGATTTCTATATCTGTTTTATGATCATTTGTTTAACTAATAGGTAGATGATCAGCGCCCAGTGCACGCACAGGCCATCGTTTTTTTTGGGTTTAAGGCAAGCCGGTTCCCTCAAGATGTTTTGCTTCACCATTCGAACGAAATAAACAGACAGAAAATGCATTGGCACACTGCACGGGGTTCTACGACCTCAGCCATGAGTGTCGCACGCAGAACGACGCCAACACTGCTCTTATACGAAAAATATATTTTTTTTTGAGTTTATTGCCAGTTCTTCTCTTCCGTTCTCCGCCCTTGATTTGAGAACTGGCAGTAAATGTAAAATTAGAATCATTTAATGAATATTCCTTTTTTTGACGTTCATAAGTGTACATTATGTTACCTATATGAATAAATGATTTTTTTGTTTGTTTGTTTGTTTGACAATCGTTAGTAAAAAATATGTAGTTTTATGATTTGGTTAATATTTGTATGATTTGGTGTATGTCATGTTTGCCTATAAGTGATTGTCATATTAAAAATAGTATTTTGTGATTATTTTACCGATGTAACAGTGTGGCGAGCGTTGGCCATCTTTTATCTATAAAAAAACATATTCCCTAAAGATTTTATAGGTAAAGTACTAGGTATCATACGCCTATAGAAAGCCAAAGAGTTTCTAATATATTCCGGGCTTGTTGGCACATCCAAATCACACAGCTTTTTGAATAGAATCTAAATTTAAATAGGCATTAAAATCAGGGTAAACGTCCGATCTCGCCCCCGTATCCCGTGTCTATTCATTATGAATATCAAAAAGCCAATGAGCCGACTTGTAATTAGACAGCATGTCGCCCGAACTCCTCTCCGCCCACCAATTGCCAAATTAAAGTGTTCTTCATACAAGCCGTGATGTCAAGTAGCCCCGTAGAGTATGTTATGGCGTAAGTGATAGCGAGTTTTGGGGACGAATTATGAAGATGAAAAACTGAGAATTTTATCCACTGACTGTCCAGGGCGTGCAGCCTTTGATTTTGGGTTTACATACAAAAAGATTAATATTTTTTATAACATAAAGAAACATCAATTTAGTTGATTATTGATTTGTCAGTTTTTTTTAAAGAACATAGGTCAAATGTGCAGGAGGCTCCCCTGATGATACCGCGATGCCGCCGCCCATTGACACTCTCAATGTTGGAAGGCACGCGAGTGCGTTGACGGCCTTGTAAGAATGGTACGCCTTTTTGAAGGACTAAGTTGAATTGGTTCGGAAATAAATTAAATAAAGAACCGATTGCCTTTTTCAAATAACTTATGCTTTAATCTCTCTCTCACAACTAATCAAAATAAATATAACTATAGTTTTCGAGTCCGCTAACAGTGAAGACTCACCCCGCTTGGAAATTTTAACAAGGACATTTTTAATTTATTAAAACGCAGTCGGTCCCATGATTATTTGATATACCAATATTTATATTTTATTAGCGCTGGCTCTACAAATTAATATTGTACATATAATTACTAACAGCATTTTAATCTATAATACATTTTAAATTTAAGTAATAGGGCTGATCGGTGGTCACTTTTATAATATTGCATGAGCTTCAACTCGTGCAGTCAACAATTCTTTCAAATCTGATCATTTAGCAACATTTACATAAGCGATTGTCAAGGTATAATTTTCAAATCGCCTTTTTTTTAACAATTATTTAAACAATATTATCTCTATCCATGTCACTTGTCGATTATGACTGTGACAAAAATCAAAGTTGTGCAACAGAAAATCTGAATTTCATTTGTCAATATTAGATATTTTTACTATTGGCTGACTATATACATACAGGTTTATAAGAAACGAATTGATTCCACTGAGACATTTTATCGGGTTTTATTTACCTATTTCAATGTCTCAAACAGTTTATACGACGACTACGAGGTATAAGAACAAAGATAAATATAATGTTGATAGTAGTGAACAACATAACAAGAACATTATATAAAAGATATAACTTCGAAACTCGAACATATTTTTATGAACACATTAAGTAATTTAGAACGCAACATGAGACACGCCTCAAAGCTACCCTAACGATATGCGAACTTAATTCAATCTAGCGAAGAAACAATATTTATTCAATATAATGTATAGGGGACATCCCCCGTTATAGCGGCACGTATGCGTTCAGTTGTGTCAATGATGCGCGCTCGATTTAATAGCAGGTGACTGGTAATCGGTACGCTTACCCTTCTGTTCGGCGTTTATTATTCTCTATTTTAAACTTAGGAGTATTTAATTATCTATAGTCATTGCGTATGTCAGGGTGTTAGTAAAGCTATCCTCTGATTGATTCAATGTCTGCTTCAAGATTTAGATCATAATTTTACTGATTTATCAGGATGTCCTTCTTTGCGTAATGCGAAAATTTTTGCTAATTCCCATTACCCCGATCATTCAAATATGACTATTTTTCTTTCATACATTAATTCATTTATAAATACCCTTACATATGTCCATATTAAAAAAATACTCAGAAAATATACAAAGCCAAAACAGATTACATTGATAAACAAAATATATGAAACTGAAAACATAAGAACTTTAAAGATACTTTTTTTATATTTATTTTTTAGAAAAAAAAGAGAAAAAGAAGAGAAAGAAATGTGATAACTTAATTTTAATGCATGCAGGAATAAATGCACTTTTAATAGAAAACATATCGGGGAAACATATAAATAAAATAATAATTCAAAATGAGAAACTCTTGGTTTTCAGCAAGCAATACTAGATCAAAAAATAAAATAAAAATCTATATGGAACGCAATTAATTCACTTAATAAAAAAGTGCGCAATCAAAGCACTTTGCGTTTCCCGAATCACTCAGATTTTCGTAAGGGCTTCCAGTGGTTAATAACGAGTGGTATCGAGTGAATAATTCTTCAATCAACCACTCGATGGAGTGTCATCGAATGAATAATTGTTCTTGAGTGCTGTGATTTTACATGTGGTGTTTTAGAATAGGTGCAAATAGAAAGTAGTAGTGTACTGCACTGATGTACAGTTAAAACCCGTAACAAAAGGCATAACGCATTTTCACTGATAACATTTTCTTAGTAAAGCACGATTGAATAAGACAAGTACTGTTTCGCCGGACATCGACACCAAGGCGTCCACGCTATACCATTAGACAACCAGTACAGTGTAGACGGCCAATCACTTTCTGTGCGGCTTGATCGCTTGGCGTTGCGTAGAGATGTGGGGTCTCTCTGCATCATCTACTACCGCATTTACCATGGAGAGAGTTCAGAGGAGTTGTTCGATCTAATACCTGCAGCTGAGTTTCATTATCGGATGTCAAGGCTAAATACAAAATACCGTCCGTATCATCTCGCCTTCCGTCGTTCCACAACTGAGTGTTTTCTAAGGCAGTTTTTGCCGTGCACTACCAGTATAAGGAACCACCTGCCTTAGGGTCCTTTAAGAAAAGAGCGTACCAATTCTTAAAAGGCCGGCAACGCTTTTGCGAGCCTCCATGGGCGGCCGTATCACTTAATATCAGGTGACCCTCTTCCCGTTTGCCTCCTATTACATATAAACATGCTTATAAGGTATATATATATGCTTATAAGTAATAGTTGACACGTAAATACAATACGTATGAACGTACGTACAAATAAGTGATATCATTATCGCGTAGTGGGTCGATTCAATCCGATTAGATTGATCATTGCTTGTAATCTACCGAGCGACATTGGGTACACAGAGTAAAAATGGTATTCATTTAAAATTTACTCGTAAAAGTTTACTCGTATGGTAGTCATAGTAAAATCCTTGCTTTTAATTTATTTTATTATTATTAATTAAGATGTCACGTGGAACATAGTGTAATAGTTGCAGCTGCTTACTTGCTTGCTGCGTTGTGTAAAACCAAGCTTAAAAAGAGTGGCAGAGAGTTTATGTTAAGTTCTTCTCTAGCTTTCTACGATCTTGTTTGAGATCTGGCAGTAAATGTAAAATTACAGGCCATTCATTTTAGTTTTTGACGTTTATTTAAAGTGTACATTGTGTTACCTATATGAAAAAATTAATTTGTATTTCCCACTTCATTTAAATATAAACCAGAAATTCGTTAATATTTAAATGTGTTTGAATTATATAAAAAAACAAGATATGTAATTGATTCACTGCGGAGACTGTTTTGGGATCGCTGAAAGAACCGATAAAACAATAGTGGCGCTACAACGTTTTTAGGGTTGGGCCGCAGATTTTTGTTTCCGTTCCATGATCATTTGTCGATCTAATCGGCAAGTAGGATATAACCTGCGCCTGACACTCGCTGTCGACATTTTGGGTCTAAGGCAAGTCGGTTTACTCGCAATGTTTCCTCCAATGGTGCACAGCCGGGATTGAACCTACGACCTCAGGGATTAGACACACAGTGATAATAGGCCAACAATGCTCTTAAGAAAAGAAAACAATGAAACTTAAAAAAAAAGTCATGTAACTACTACTTTGAATTTTTAGTAATAAAGAAGAAAATAATATTCCGTGTTTAGCTGTTATGTTTACTCTATGCCTGCAACATTATACAGCTTCCATCTGTGCACAATACTCACACATGCCCCACTTTACGTCACATTTGATCACAAAGGTGCAATCAACAATGCTCTGCGACACATTTCACAAGTTCAAGTCAATTGTGATTTTATTTTTTTTTTAACAGATTTTAGTCCACATTAGCCTAAATAAAAATCTTATGACTCTAAAACGAATTTATAAACACAATTAGCATATCATTAATTCAGAATGATACAGTAGGTATACACAATAATCTTAACCCAAATAATTATAAAAAGTTCAACGTTGTTAGATCTCCGCTTCAGTTTTCTGTATCTGTTTCATGATCATTTGTTAATATAATAGGCAAGTAGGTGATCAGCCTCATGTGCCTGACACGCCATCGACGTTTTCGGTCTACCGGCTACCCGGTTTCCTGACGATGTTTTCCTTCACCGTTCGAGCGAATGTTAAAAGCGCACAGAAATAAAGTCCATTAGTGCACAGACAGGGATCGAACCTACGACCTCAGGGATGTGAGTCGCACATTGAAGCCACTAGGCCAACAGCTCTTAACCCACCTTAGACCCAAAAACTGTGTCAGGCACAGGAGGCCGAGCACCGATTGCCTATTAGATTGACAAATGATAATTAAACAGATACAGAAATCTGAGGCCTACACCTAAATAGGCTGTAGCGCCACTGATTTATTTATTTTATAATAATCCAGAACTGTTGCCGACTTTTTATTAAATAATTAAAATAATAATAATTGAAAAAAAAAAAGAATTGCTCTGTCAAATGGCATACAATTATTTTGTGGACCAGTAGAACCAAGATTCTAAGTTGTGAATATACTTTTATTATTAACTTTAATTCAAATACTCGCAAAACTTTATATCACTTGAGGTGAGCGTCCTGCCCGTTTGTCCCCTGTTCTATGAAAAAAAATATATTGAACAAGTTTATCTAAACTCACTGAGTATAATCTCAGTCTACCAAAACTCGAAATCCAATAGTTTTGGACACGCAATAAATCCTTTAGTTTATAAAGTTTTTAAGTTCAATTACTGTACTATCATTTTACTAAATATAGTCTAAACACGACAATCTACGAACAATGCGTATTATTCGCCGCGTCACATTTCATTCGAGCCTAGGGAGTCAACTTTTTCATTGTCAGGGATATTTTTTAATTAAAACCGATGGTCGATTTCAATATTTATATTTATTGACATCGCCATTGTTCTGGTTACGAATTGGGGACATTATTTTAAGTGATTGGTATTTTGATTGCGATCCACGGTGCACTGATTGTGAATAGATGTTTTCGGAGGGGAAGAAGGTTTTTCCTATTTCGAAGGAGCGTAATTTACAAAAGTGGTCGCCACTTTTGTATGGTAACGGCTAAGTCTTGTAACCACATTACGTATTTATCAATAGCTAAAGATACTTAGGTATCAGGGTACTTCTAAAGTATAAGCAGTGTTGGCCTAGTGCCCAATACCAATGGACTTTCTGTCTATGTGCATTTAACATTCCCTCGAACGGTGAACGAAACCCATCGTTAGGAAATCGGCTGGCCTTAAACCCAAAAAGTCGAAGGCGTGTGTCGTGCACAGGAGGCTTATAATTCACTTGCCTTAGATTGATAAACGATCATGAAACATATATATCTGAGGCCCAGACCTAAAAAGGGTGTAACGCCACTGATTAGTAATATTAAAGATAGGTCTGTATCCAAAACGAGCTAATGATATTCTTCGTATAGTTCGTTGGACTT
This sequence comes from Pieris mannii, assembly GCA_028984075.1. NCBI lineage: Eukaryota > Metazoa > Arthropoda > Insecta > Lepidoptera > Pieridae > Pieris > Pieris mannii. The sequence continues at coordinate 10,601,814 of CM054793.1, read as the reverse complement.
ATATTAATCTCGCAGTAAAGAAGTTAAATAAGAGAGTTAAATGAATCTGTAGACAGCGTTGATTAATTGAAATAAAACAGCGTCGAAAACGTTTAACTATCTGTCTGGCCGAAAGCTAGCGTGTTGATTAATAATGTAAAACAGCTGATAACTTTTAGAGTTTTTGTTTTAAATTGTGGTCTTTGGTGAACGTGTAAACATGTTGTCGACTTCGCCATGATTATTTCGGTGAGATCGTGAAGAACTTTGAGCTTGGAAATTCCATATTTTGTTTTATTGTAAATGGTTAGGTTAGTCTTGTTACCTAGGAACGTTTAGGAAACTCAGTAAACGTTTCGTTCACTCACTTGTCTGAGGGTACTTAAGCGACTTAATTGAATATCGACCTTTAATAAACTGTCTAGAGATTCAATTAACTGTCTGATTTAACTACTTTACTGCGACATTAATATTAACCTACCATTAGAAATAACTTAATATGCGAAAGAAAACGAAATAACTAGAGCTCGTAGAATCCCTTGGTATTTTAGTTATAGAACTAGGGCGTCGTAGCGAATAAAACATTTCAAAGAACCCTCGAACCCCACCATACAACTAAAAGTGCATTAGAGAAATTAGATTATGAGTAACGCGCGTGTACAAGCCATTTACTACTTTATCCCTTGGTAATACGAAATGAATCAGGATAATATAGTTATATGAATAGTATATAGTATCTTATAGTAAGCTTTATTTATCAACGTTTCAATAGGTATATTTTAAACTTCTACTTCCAAACGTTATCAGTTATATGTTAGTAAACGTGTGCTTAATATCATTAGTTTTTCCATTATTATTGGCCTACATTTTTTAAATAATATTCTCTCAAACTCTATCCACTTGTTTCGGGAATGTTTTAGTTTTTCAGGCATATAAAACGATTTAATTTGTCTTCTGATACAAAGACACATCACAAGCCCCTAAGTTCAGATGAGGATAATATATGTAACATATGCGATATTTTTGGACCGAGAGAGGAAAGTCTTAATAAAGGTCGAATCGTGGAGAAGGATCTAATTGTTTACTCACAAATACCTATATCATCACATCTGCAAAAAGTTTCTAAATGAATGTGTACCGAGGTTTCGCCCTTGAGGCACCAAAGGTAAATAGTATATAAGCCAACTCACGTGATATACTGGTGCGTTCGACTCCTGAAGAGGCTTAGACTTTCAGCATCGTTGTTTTTCGGGGAATCCTCGTAAATTCTGGACATGCAGAGCACGGAATCGAAGGCAACGGACAGGCTATCAGCTAAGAGCCGAGTTAGTTCCGTTCTCTTTGACTGTGATATGCCTTCTCTGTCCTGAAATTAATATTTATTGATTTCCACATAATTAATCTATTTACAGTTATGTATATAGAATCTAATATATGAAACAAATCGAACACCTAAACTCGAGATCGGCAGGACTTATTTTTGAAACATTAGATAATTGATGATGATTGACGAAAAAAATCCAATACAAAATGTTTATGAGTATCGCATTTATATACAGGTTTCGTATCAATATGCGAAAAATGCCGGTAGACTTTACACAAGAGTAAAATAATGTCAGTAATTAAAAGGGATTAACATATATATTGTTTATCATTATAATCTTGAACCGAATATTTACTTTGCTTAAATTTCTTTAATAAATTGATAAATTAAGTTTAGCTAATCTGTAACACGAAATACATTGACTGTTAAGCCCTTAGGGAAGCGGAGTCAGCTAGCTATTATAACTTTTTATTAACATCTAATAAGTGTACAAGTTGCAGCAGGGTTGGCTAAATGGTTTCAAAGTAACCTTGCGGTCGTGGGTTCGATCCCGGGCTATGGACCATGTACCCATTTATCACTCGCTCGTACGTTAAATGAAAACATCGTGTTCCTCACGAATTTTCATTCCGGGCATGCTTTAGACCCAAAAAGTCAGGGGTGTCTCAGGCACAGCAGACATGAAGGTTGATCATCTACTCGCCAAACCGAAGAAGTTCGTCTTCTCCATTATATAATGACGATATAGTTATTTTAGTTTCAAATATACAGTATTTACAATTATTTTATCCTACAAAGTTAAACAAAAAAAATTTTTTAAATGGAATATAACTTAGAAATTTAGCGGCCATTTTCCTAGTGTAGTAGTACTCATAGTTTATTACACTTTAACTTAAATTGATTACAATAAATTTATAAACAAATACATCGTATGACGTATAATCTGGTATCATTAATTTTTTTTAATTTGCTTATAATCGAATTCTTTTAGTATAGTACGTTATATACAAGAATGAGGTTAAAATGTATATTTAGGCGTCGCGAGGAAAAATGCAAGGGACGTGAGCCATTAGACGCTTTACTTAGACGGGTCGAGGGAGGCGCTGAGAGGACCGTTTGACGCTTAAACTTCACTGGTTCAAGTTCAAAAATATATACTGTCGTGGTCAAATAATCTTGATAAACAGGAAAGATGTGTATATATGTTTTTAAACAAAAATTAGATAACGTATAGTTCTAATATAATAATAAATATTTAGTCGAGCAATTTCTTCCGAGATGACGTAAATAAACAACTTGAGCATGTCTAACAGACGCCAGCAGTAGCAAACAGCAGTTTTCGAGAGCAAACGACGTCTCTGGTGAGAGGACGTTGAGGTGTTTGCTATCGGCTAATAAATGGACTACCTGGTCTGTTATTGATAGCCTAACATTAATAAAAAGCAAATTAAAGAACTTTTTTGATATGCATTCGTCGCGCTCCTAACAAAACTGCTAATGTTAGGTACATTAATACAAACCAGTGGTTTTTAAATGTAATATATATCATGATTAAAATTTAATAATTTTAACTAAACTCCCTGATGAACAAATGCCATTACTTGATTCCACATAAAAACGGGCCATGTGTAGCAGGGAGCTGCCACTAAATTTATAAAGGCTAAAGCACATAAGACTCATTTCATTTCGGAAATATGTATGATTTACTTATCTTTATTTTGGCTGCAATTGTACTTTTATAGTAAAAAAAATTACAATCGTATACATACTTAGATTACGGTATTTGAAAAAAAAACCACAAATTGTTGTTGTTATTTTACTATAAACAGTTGCATTTCTAGTCCAAAGCTTTATATGAGTCGTATGTAGTTTTATCTTTAGTCGCATGTAGTATAGAGCTACAATCTAGGATTCCTCTAAATAATAAAAAATGTAATTAAACAAATATTTTCATGATAAATATGGCCATGGCAGCAATGAATTTCGGAAAAGAAATAAGAATGAAAATTACAGTAAGGTTCTCGTGCAGAGTCTTGGCAACGAAAACAACCCGTATAACAGGAATAAAAACTCACGTTTCATACTGACCGATTTATAAAAAATAACTGCCGAGCGCTGATATAAAATACATATAAAGAGCTCGAATTATTTTCGTGACCATAAAAAATTTGGCACGTACCAGATTTTATCTGTATGTTTTGTCCATGCTCATAAAGTAATAGATTTACTGATATGGAGAGAAACCTAGATGGCGTTGGTGATAAAATAATATACATAAAGAACATGCGACTTGAAACATTTTAATAAACCTCTTTAATTGACCACAATCAAATAAATAACGTCAGGCGGTGAAGCACAAACAGAGGCTTATTTTGTGATCTAATTAAAAAAAACATAAAGTAAACGATTTACGTTGAGGTAAAAATTCGTATCGACTACAGATTAGTCACAACTGAAGAAGTTTGATTTATATTTCTGTATTCCATAGTTTATATCATATATATTTTAATTATTCAACACATATTCTGTATGCAAACAGTAATTATAACAGTCGAAAAATTAGTAGCTAAATGTAATTAACACGTATTTATATAATATGAAAGTGCATATACCAAATTTGTTCAAGTATATTTAATACCGATTCATCACGTTAGACATTTATTTGTCGAAATACATATAAACCCAAAATATCTCAGGTAGCAAATTCACACATGCCAAATGTTATATATAGCTATTATTAATGTGTCATGGTACCAAATTTATATCTAAAATCAATAAAATATGCATTTTATTACTCTATTCAGATACATATTTGTGTTCAAGATAAGATTAAAGATACACTTTTTATTGGCGATGTAGCCTGCAAAGTATTTGTGATGACAAGGTCACGGCCAGAGGACAAGACACGTTATGGCATCGTTATATTGTAACTCAATGCAAAGTACTGTCAGAAAATCTAGAATAATAACTGTTTCCTCAAAAATATGTCTTACTTTTTTATGTTGTTAGTAAAATTAGCTAATCTATTCCAAATTTAAATGTTGTTAATTTATTTTTATTGTATTGATGTTTCCTTTTTAAGACAATATGTCTGCATCGAATGATAAACTGGTGTTTATTTTAATGGACTTAATATTCTTTATAAACATCACGGCGTAACCAACTCATATGTTAAAACACCGTAAGTACAAATTAACTATTATTTCGTATATAATACATAAAACCCTGTAATTAAAACAAATATTTAAAGTTAAGACAAACTTAATTATTCATGTGACTTACCGTTTTCAATTTTATTCGCGCACCGAAATCCATTTTACGATTTTGGCAATATAATTTAAAGTTTTATATATTGGACTCATTACGGTTTAAGGAAACGAATGGTACTCTTAATTGACATTTCGTAATTACGATCATTAGCCGATTTATTTTTGGTCAAATGGTTTAGACGCATTTCATTTTTAATAAAATATAAATGTTTAAATTGTTGCAATAAGGTATTTGCCCAATTTTTTATTATTATTAATTTTTTCCTAATAATATATAAACATAAAGATAGCTCATACTAAATGATAAAGCCATGTTAATAGTAATTGTGTGTATAATTTTTTTAGATATTTTTGTACATATATGTTGTAATAACACTCATATAAAAGTGTTAGTCAAAATAAAAGGGTCCGAGATATTAAAATAAATAGTAACGGCCTAACTACAGACGTGCACACAATTTTTGAATAATTAATTATTAATTATGGCAACAATTATTTTTATATGTAAACAATTTCCAAACCAATGAGCAGCCCAATTGTTATCCAAGAATTCGGGAATAGGATAGGGGATACATATCCCCTGTGTGACGGCGAATGCTAAAGTTGTTGGAGTCAGATCACAGTAGAGATATTAAGTATCTTTTGTGTTTAATATTATGTATATTTACTTTGTTTTGGTTTTGACATTATCATATTACTTTAGTACTGTAGGAAAAGTGTATGCTTTTTTTTTGTAAATAAATTAACAAACGTTACACAAAACATTAAATTTTATTTAAAAAATAAAATAATTTAAAAATCTCGCAGTTGATTCCGACAGCTGAAATAATTCCAACTAGCGCCAGTAGTACGCGAGTGTAAACAGGTCCAAGGATGCATTAGTGGCGCTTTCAATGCGGCCACTCGCGCCACTGGGAAACGTAGGGCTGTCAGCGGTTATTATTTTTATGGATACTTAAGTATTGAGTACAATTTTATTCCTTACTTATACAAACCCTGGGTGGCCTAAATACAATAAATAAAATAAAGCCCTTTATCTTTATCCGTCTAATATAATATATGTTGATGAAATTATTCATAATGACACTTAAATTCTGATTAATTGTCTTCAGTGTCCATTATAAATCAGATAATCTTTAAACCAATTTTAAAATGGCGCATAGCTAAAGTCAAAAATGTAAAACCAATTTGATAACAACCAAACCAAAAAGTACCACAGAGATGGGAGAAAGAAAAGAATGTGAAATAAGGAGATGGGAAGATTTGCCAGATTGATGGAGAAGATCAGCTCGAGAGACGACAAGTGGAAACAACACCGGGAGGCCTATGTTGGAAGTCAACCTGACCAACTGGCTGCTAATAAACTAGTGTGCAACAAAAAAATTTTAAATGTATATTATTGCTTACTTTAAATAAATGTAAATGTATATATTTGGTAAGTGAATAAAGGCTTTTATTATTAATAACAAATAAAAATTATTAAAAACATATCGTATGGACAGCTGAACTAATTTTTAATACAGCTTAAATTCTACTTTTCGTTCATGAAACTTGTATTAAAGCTTTTTCCCAATTTTTTAGTGACTTCAAAAATCCACGCGTAATATTTTGTAAATAGCCGGAATATTTATAGTGAGTTTGCTAGTTTGCTAGTTTGAAATTTGTAATTTAAAAGGTCTCAGGGTTCAACCCTACTGAACGACGGTACACAAAGCATCAGTTACTGACAATAGAAAGGCAGCAAACTACGAAACATGTACGTACAACAGTTAAACCAGCGTGTTCTCGGTACAGCTTACAATACCTACGAATACGTATAGCACTTTTAGCAAATTAGGCGAATCTCTAAATGTCTCACAATGATACAGATAAATTTTTGTATTTAATATGTATTCCATCTTTGGTCATGTTTAGTTGATTTTTGTATATATTTATGTTAGCTGTATTGCGAAATTAACAACAGAACTGATTTTTGTAGGAATTTCATTCATTCTTTATGGTTTTAACTAAATTGACTTAAAATGTAACAAATAATTGGAAAGGTCAGAATTTTTTAGTTTGTCTTTATAATAATTAAATTAGTTTAAACCACTTTAAACACTTGTCAATGTCACTTTTACTATTTCACAACCCTTCTTCATACAATACAAGACAAACCCAACTATTTACGTAATTCAGTTATGTATCGTATACCATCAGTTTTTTTTATAACACAAATTACTAGGAAATATAAAAGAATTAAATATAATAAATTATATATATATATATATATATATATTTAGGATTTTGTGTAATTTGAATGAAGATATTGTATAATAAGTAGCTGCAGGCAAAGCAAATAAATAAACCTATACTACGCTTTTAAATATAAGTTAATTCCAGAAATGCCTTTAAAATGTGAATTGCTTCATTGTATGGCGGACATACGAAATGCAAAACGAATAAAGTAGTACAAAAGTCATCCCTTCAAAACGTAAGCAAACCATAAATCTAATTTATAACAAAACTCGGCAAACGGTTGACGTCACCTGATTGAGGAACATCAAAGCTAACCGTTCGGAAAACGCGAACCCTTTCTATCTAATAAAAAAACTTCGCAAGGTAGCCATTTGTATACGTAAAAAAAAGTTTCTTGCAAAGATAAAAATCTATTACGCGTAATGTGCATCCGAAATTATTGATTAAACTTTGTAAACAAATTTAATTTCCCTACAAGGGCTGCAGTTTCTTTACGCCTACTGCTGATTAAATGTTTATTTCCTATTGTTATATATTACGAGGACAAACGAGCCTACGGGACGCCCAAAAAGGACAAATCATCGCAGCATCCTGGACATGGAGACCCGTTTTAGTAGTTTCGGCCTTTGAGGTAGGAGTGTTTGCTTTCTTTACAATTATTGGAGGTCGTATCTCACAAGGAAGGCACACACCGGGAGCCGTTTCCACAGTTCGCTAGTTTCAAAAGAAAGATGGCGTGTGGTTTCTTAAAGCATTGTATCGTAATTAATTTCAGTCCTGTGGAGCTGTAAAAGCTGAATCTAAACTGGCGCTACACCTTTCATTACACTGAACTGAACTTCATTACACTAGCATTTCAGTCTCTGATCATTTATTAATCTAAAAGGCAAGTAGGTGATCAGCCTTACGTGCCTGAGGACGCCCTTAACTTTTTGGGTCTTATGGCAAGCCGGTTTTCTGTCGATGTTTTCCTTCACCGTTTGAGCGAATGTTAATTGCGCACGTAGAAAGTACATTTGTTCACACAGGGTTATCGAACCTACGACCTCAGGGATGAGGCTCGCACGCTGAAGCAACTAGACCAACACTGCTCATGTTACAAGCATATTTAAAAAATACTTGTTAATTTAAAATAGTGATAAAAGTGCGGGCTCATAAATTTCCAAGCATTAAAACTAATTCACGTTCTGTACAATAACTAAATGATATTGGGTTTGAATCATAGGTCCCTTTTTTATCACTGATTACTGCGTTACATAAATTATTCCAATATTGAGTCTTTGTTTAATATTATTTATATTTAATAGGTTACAAAAATGTATCCTTTAATTGCTATTGTAACAAAAATATTAACAGTCAAATTTTGGGTCGCTATAATTTTAAGCCTGTAAACTTTATAGTATTAAAAACTCTCAGTCATATGTTATTTATTGATCGTTAGGGTCCTAGGTTCCAACCCCTGTTATGCATGAATAGATTTTATCACGGTTTCCCCTGAATACGGAAAAACCGTGAAAAGTCAAACTATTGCAGATCAATAATATTAATGGAACAGACGCAATATCAGCCGCATACTCCAATCGGAATTACGGCAAATAATTGTAAAAAAATTACTTACAACTTGTTCCAACAGTGTGATTAGATGTACAGCCATATTTGTGCCGGCGAGTTGTGAACCCATGACCGGACAAGAGCTCAGCGTACGAGATATTAGGGTCACGCCCACTGTGACACACCTGACGAACGCCATTTCTCATTAGTCATGTTTTACTATGTAGCATTTACAAGCATTAATAAATATAGCCTCATCGATAGTAAACAAGGTAGTAAGTACCTAAGTAAAACAAACATTCTAGATAAAAAAAAGAATTTTAAGTAAATTGCAGAAGGAGTACATATTTATAGAAAAAATGAGATTGAGATAATTATAATAAATACAAATGAATCTTGAATGAAAGAAATTTTAAGGATCAGTTCCTTCAGAGTTTGGAAACTTAACGAGAATTTCAGAGATTAACGAAATGCACTACAATAATAAACAATAATTAATTATAGCTATTCGAATTAAATATTCAACAACGTCTGTCGGGTCAGCTAATAAAAAGTACTTGATTTTTGTAAATTAAAATATTATTGCTTACTTGGTAGAGATAGAGGCAGCGATATCTTCTCTTTCAGCCACAAGTCCTAGGAGTTCATACGTGGCTTTGACGGCCAAGTATCTGTGCAGAGCTGCATTTTCTGACGTATCCTGGTCATATGTTGAAATATTTCAGATAGGATTAGGTACAGGTACATCATCTATTATTAGTCGATAGTCGTAACAGACTGACGTCGTTATTAAGTATGTAATACAATAGAATTCAGCAGACCTTTGATTTTGGTTAATATAAACGGTTTGTTTGAAACGAAGTCGTCGGAGACGGTAAAAAATAAATATTGTTTTAATGTTGAATAACAAAGTCTGTACTGTTTTATTATTTCAATCGTTTTTAACCAATGCACAGGTAAAAATGGACTTTAATGACAATTTTTGTGGAAAGGGCCAGGAGGAAGGAGAAAAGACCGCGTGGATGTGGTAGAGGTGTGGTGGAAGTGGAATGGAGATGGAGGCTTTCCTGTAGATTTTTCAAATATCTCAGTCCATATACATATTTGAAAGAAGCTAGGCTAAGATATTCCGATCAATGGTACTGAAGGAAGCTAGGATATTAGGATAACAGGAAGAATGATTGTATACATAACAAATCTAAGATGTATTCCACTTTTGTAATGATTAGAAATTAAACGGGCTTTTATTGTATTATACAGGCAGTCCTCGACTTACGTCGTTTCGATTTACGTCGTTTCAAGTTACGTCGAACAATGTTTTGATACTATTCCTCAAGATACGTCATTTGTTTCGATTTCCGGCATAGGATAATTCACTTGTCGCAAGGTGAATGTGTCCGTGGGGCCGGCACACCAAACACCACTTCGTTGTTACAGCCGATGGATCAAGGAGTTATAGCGTCTTTTAAGGCCTATTATCTCAGGAGAACTTTTACACAGGTTGTAAAGGCTTATGAAAATGATGCAGGGAGCTGAGAGATTTTTGGAAAAGTTATATCCTTTGTTCTAAATGCAGTTTTTTCTTTAAATTTCGAGTCCGTATGGAACCTAACCCTTGAGTTTTACATGTAAACATATGAAAAAATATGTCTCGACTTACGTCGTTTCGATTTACGTCGCATATTTCGAGAACCTAACATGCCGTAAGTCCGAGGACTGCCTGTATAGTAAGCTTAAAACATCTATGCGTATGTATTTTATACTCGTAAACTTAAAAAAAACGTGTATGTAGTTATGTGCACGCTTTACAAGTTATACTTTTTTGGCGTAACAGGATAAAAAACTTTTCAAAAATATTATTTTACGTTACTAGAAAAAACGACACTAAAAATAAAAAAGTTATTAAACCTACAATGAAAGTTTTAAACGCATTCTCTAGTTACATAAAGTTTATTTAGATATTACAAAAAAATAATATGTTGACAATAGCCAATTTCAGGGTGTAGGCTTTTTGTGGCCGTGTGCATCATAAAATTTACTCTCATGAATTTTCCCTAAACCAAGAAAAGGATAACTTCAAAAGTTTAATAATGCCCATTATTTAAATACTACAATCATGAACATGAGAAAATAATTTGTTAATTATTCATCGAATTATCCAATTTAAAACACTTCTTAAAACGATTGTTTACTCGTGGGTCAAAATAATTAAGATCAAACTCACCGGCTCCAATCTCTCCACGTTTCTATTTAATTCGTTTAATAATTTCTCGATACCGGGTCCGTCCACAAAGATATTATCTTTGCGGGCTCTACATTTATTTATATCTTTCAAGAGATTCGCCATTTCATTATTTCTATTGCGTTTCCTTCTCTTTTTATTATCTTCCTCTAAGTCGAAATCAAACTCCGTCAATACATCTTTGTTCTTCTTCTTCTTTCGTCTGCTGGAGGACGATTCCGAATCAACATCTTTTTTATTAAGATTTTTCTTTTTACTTGTTTCGACACCGTTCGGTAGTTTTTCTACGTTCTCTGATTTTTTCTTTTTCTTTTTGTTTTTCCCAGGACCGGTAGGAATATCGAATTTATCGTCATTATTATTATTTGTTGATATAATACCGTTCAGTTCATTATTCACTATCTCTATAGTTTTAACATCTGCTGTGAGATTTTTATTATTATTTTCATTGTCGTCTATATTCCTTCCATTTTTATTTTTAGCTTTCTTCTTTTGATCCGAACTGTTATCGTTATGAATATTATTCGTTATATTTTGAAGGATACTATTTAATTGACAGACCAGTTTGTTGGTCTTTACAATAGACGGTGGAGTTAATAATTTTTCTATTGGGTTTACAGAATAACTGTCGAATATTGTTTCAGTTGCACCGCTGAAAAAAAACAAATTTTACTGGTTTTGTTACTAATTATAGGGCATGAGGTTATTTCTGATGTTTTTATAAGAACAGAAATATTTTTAAGTTTCTTCTGTTAACAATTGCACTTACTTGGCAAGAAGTTTTTGTTTCATTTTCCTAGCTTTCTTCTTAGCAAACTTCAACCTATCTTTCTCTTTCTTCTCCAACTCTTCTTTTTCAGCTTCATCTAGGGAATCTTTGTCATGACTTTCGGATGTTGTCTGAAAATTAAGGATAAATTTACAATATTTATTTAAACGATTTAATTGTAACTAAGAAAAAGAACATTTTACACATGAAAAACGATTTCACTATTTTTCTATTTTTAGAGTTGTATTGTCATTTTATTTTTATATTGGCCAAACATACAAGTCATCAGAACACCTCAAAATAATAGTATATTTGTATGAAGAGGAAATCTCACAGGTTGCCTTGGTCCGGTAGCCTTCTCCCTTATAGCCTGCAAGTGGGACGTGTGTCGTAATTGGCTAGCATCCTGCTTGTCCCGGATACGAGACCTGAGAGCGTCGGCTTCCAATTCCGCAGCTTCCGCTAGGGCTGATAATCGAGATTTTACTGCTTCTGCCTGTAAATTGTTTGTATAAAAATATTTAGAAAGTGCATTTTCCAATCTTTAAACAAATACTATGCCGCGTACAACGTTACATATAATAATAATATCCTAAGCCTCGAATTGTATCCGTTTCTATGATTATTTTATTTTATAGGCAAGTATCGTACAATATATCGTATAATTTTGAGTTTCAGAGATGCCTGTCTTCGCGCAATGTTAACCCTTAGCTTAGGAGAAACAGCGGACATAGAAATAAAATTATATGATGATGAGGCTCATGCGCCTAACCTACTAGGTCAACTCTGCTCTTACTACGTTACAATAATCCATATACAGTCAAAATTTGCAATAACCACGGAGGGACTAATCATATTTGTTTGTAAAAACCGATAGTCGTAAATGCCGATGACGTTGTTATTAAGAACCTAATGCAACAGAATTCAGACGGGACCTTTGGTTTTATTCAATATAACCGGTATGTTGTTCTAAACGATGTCGTTGTAAACGGTTTTCACTGTATAATAACATGTATAAAAATGATTTAAAATACACTTTACATGATTAAAACAAGTTGATTAGTATTTTGGTGTTGGATCTAAAATTCTCGCGAAGTTAAGTTAATATTTTCAAGAAATAAAATCAAACTTATTATTATCTCGTTAGGTACCTCGTGTCAAACAATCTTTATTAGAACATTCATTTCAATTGTTCTAATAAAAAGAAACACATAACTATAACAGATTTAGTTTTGGAAATACTTAAATCTCAAGAACGATTTATAACAATCCTATTAGAAAATCTACTCATCGGGATCCTACAATCGTAATTTTTAAATTTTTGTTACGTATTTGCTTTTTTACCACTGTCCGCTTTACGTGAAAAATACCTATATAATAAGTTCTTGCATATGTTTACTGAGAACGGAGCTTAGACCAAATCAGAGAGCAAAATATGGTAAAATAGAAAATGGTTAGTTTTCTGTTTACAATGGCTAATTTCCTTCATACTGTTACAGCCCGGCTAGCTCAGTCGGTAGAGCATGAGACTCTTAATCTCAGGGTCGTGGGTTCGAGCCCCACGTTGGGCGACAATGTTTTTTTTATTTTTACTTTATAATAATAGTATATTATACAATTATACTGATCCATTATTTGCTCACTTAAAGTTGCTTAAAAAATTTGCTGATTTTTAAGAGTTTGCCTTGATTTAAAAAAAAACCTACTCCTAACTATAAATGCTGTTTGCCTGTGTATCAAAACTAGCCACTGCTTTAGAATATTAGCCCAGTAGCATAGCATACTCTATGGATAGATCACTCAATTTAAAGAAAATACATTGTTGCTGGAGTAACTACCCACAATTCATACAAATGAGTGTACTGTGTATAAAAGAATTCAAATTGACTTACCTTCTCCCTCGCCGCATCGTCCCTCTCCTGTTTCTTTTGCTCCTTCATCTCTTCCAATCTTGCATCCCTCTCTTTTCTCTTCTCTAATAAGGTCTCCATTTGAAGTTTTCTAGCCGCTTCTAAGGCTTGTCTCCGAGCTCCGACGGCCGCTTCGCGAGCTGCTTTTTGCTCCTGGATTCATTTCAAAAACACATTTTTACGAGAGTTCTTATGCATATATTGTCCTAGAGGTCAGTCCTTAGTGATTTATAAAGCTATGTTCAATCAAAATGTTATTTATTCAACACCACGTACACTTGCATTATCAATAAAAAAATGGTACTGCTTCATTTATATGCTCGATGTCAACAATAAATAAGAGGGGAAAGGGTCTGTCCAAAATACGGCTAGCGCTGTCGATCAGAGTGAGAGAGAAGCCCATCTGCCGCTGCCGTATGCGTGAAATGTATGAGAGAAAGGGAAGCTAGACAGACTGGCGCCGTAACGCGTTACGTCACGAAGCGGATTACCCTCCCATAAAAAGTTATTACTTAAAAATTCTTTATAAAAGGCTTTCAAATGGTCTTTTTACTGCCAATTCTGCAATCAAGAGGGCAAATAAGAAGAAAGTATAATAACTAAAGTATATAGCTTTTTATAAGGAATTAGCAGTGTCAGCCTAACGGCTAGTGCTTGCCCCTCATAACCCGTAAGTCGTGCATTCGAATCCCAGAAGCGAGGAAATCGGCTTTAGAACCAAACCTCGACACACGTCAGGCACAAATGGCTGATCACCTACTTATTAAGGAAAAACGCCCCGAAACAGGTTGTCCATACTTACAAGTTTAGTAAGTCGGTCTCGTCTCATTTGCCGAAGTCGAGTGGTTAACGACTTGCACTGATCCAGGAATTCGTGCCTTCGATTCTCCGCTTCTAATTGTTTAATGAACGCAATTTCACGCAGTTTCTCCTCTTCGTCGTGGGCTTTGCGAACAATATCCTAGAATTAAATATACACAATACTTTACATATTTTTATCTAAAACATTTTACATGTTAGCTTTTCATACTTACTTAATTAAATTCTAAACATTTTTTATGAAACATATTTAAAAATCTTGCTACATTTGCGCATGTGCAATAGCTACTCATTTGACTCGTTCGGTTGTTTACGAATTGTTACGAATTGACTCGAACAACTGCCCGAAGTGGGATGGTCGGGTCGGAGTAGAGATTATAAAAGAGGTTGTAACACATTGATTGATTTTGTCAATTACAGGCAGTCCTCGACTTACGTCGTTTCAAGTTACGTCGAACAATGTTTTGATACTATTCCTCGAGATACGTCATTTGTTTCGATTTACGGCATAGGAGAATTCACTTGTCGCAAGGTCAATGTCCGTGGGGACGGCACACCAAACACCACTTCGTTGTTACAGCCGATGAATCAAGGGAGTTATAGCGTCTTTTAAGGCCTATTATCTCAAGAGATCTTTTTCACAGGCTGTAAAGGCTAATGAAAATGATGGCATGGATCTGAGAGATTTTTGGAATATTTTGCAATGCGTAAAAAATATTGCTGCTTCATGGGATGAGGCAGCAATTTAAAAGGAGTTTGGACAAAGTTATTTTTCCCACTTTTTTTTAAGCCATCTGAAAGTTCTTCATTCACAGATCAACCAAATATCGATGAAATCACAACTGACATTATTCATTTGGCTAACCGTTTGCCTGAAATTGCAGTTACTGCGGATGATATTGATGATCTGTTATGCTATAGTTTCTTTAAGCCAAAAGTTTAATTTATTATTTCTCATTGCATATTTTGATTACATATTAAAGTTTCATAATTATTATTACAATTAATAACACACAAATACCAAAAAAATATATTTTAAGAACTTACTTTTGATAATAAAGTATGTATATCCTTTGTTCTAAATGCAGTTTTTTCTTTAAATTTCGAGTCCGTATGGAACCTAACCCTTGAGTTTTACATGTAAACATATGAAAAAATATTTCTCGACTTACGTCGTTTCTATTTACGTCGCGTATTTTGAGAACCTAACATGCCGTAAGTACGAGGACTGCCTGTACTATTATATAAACAAATTTTGAATATTTAAATTAAATGTTGTACTATATAATTATTATTTGAAAAATTTACTCTCGGATTTTGAGCCTAATTTTGTTTTGATAATTGTATTCACAGTAAAATAGAACTCTTATAAAGTATTAAATATTACAAATATTGAAAAGATCTAATGAGAAATAGATGAAACTTCGTAAAATGTTACCTTCAAGTGCTGATCGCGGTTTTCAGCGGCCTTTTGCAGACGGCGCTCCATTCTCGACTTCTTTTCTTCTATCAACTGGTTCTTGGCGAGCTGCGAAACGAAAACAATAAGTATAAACATGTCACAAACTACACGCAAATTAATACGCAACATAATAGGAAAATTGGTGTCACTACCGTTGTCCAACATTTTACTTAATATTTGAACGGAGTCAGTGCATGCGCCGATCAGAGAGCAACTCTAATCAAGTACTCACTACTCAACGATCGATTCTACTCACTAGTGACATATTGACTTTGACACATTGACATTTTACAACCTGTAAGATGTCTATGATATTACGTGGTGTTGCCATTCTAATATAACAAATGATATCGTGTTGTTATATAAATAATCATTGACAAATACTTAAATAAAACATAGTCACCGATAACAATTTGAGAATCAATGGTAATGAGATGCCGGATGTCGAAATTTTAAATGGGTGGGCCATACTCTCCTCATCAAAGTCACTTTATCAAGCAAACCTGGAACTCGCTAAGCAAAGGGAAACGTGGCCCAAAACAGACCTGGCAACAAAGCATCATTGCAGAGGCGAAGGAAGCTGAAATGACGTGGAGGAGTGCAATCAAGAGAGCTGTCCAGGATCGATCACGCTGGATGCCCTGTGCCCCACTTGGAGCACATATGACTTGATCAAGTGAATTGCGCGAACCAAGGCTGTACATTTTGCACACTTTTATTGTTTCATAAGCGTTCGAATTGCCTAAAATGTCGGAGTTGAGCCCCGATAGAACATCCAGACCTATTCAAAGAATGCTGTTGACCAGTTACCATGTTCACTGCATATTACTAATTTCAATAATTTCTAGAGATAGCGTGGCGTATAGCTATTCGATTTGAAGGTGAATTATATACAAGCGAGAGATAAAAGTGTGAAGTGATAACAACGCGGACAAGGAACCGTACCAGGAATTAAAATTATATTTTCTATACCTTAACCTCCTCCACTCTGGCCAATAGCTGATGAATGCGTTTAGCCCTCTCCGTCTGATACGACATGCGCTGTCTTTCCGCTCGAGCTTGTTTTGCCTGTAATCTGTTTAGAAACCAATTAATTTTACCGGGTTTAAGAGGCTCCTAAACCCACTCAAAAGGGATTTTACTTTGGTACCTGAAGAGCCATAGTAAACATTAAATTATTAAAACTAAAGTTCTCCTTACTATAAAGTAAAGTACACAGTACACAAAGTAAACTTTTTCTTTGAAATATTTATTTATTAAACATAGTGTACAATTTCAGAAGTTTTTTAAATACCTTCTTAATGCATCTTGCAGACTCCCTCGTCGTTTTATGCCTTGAGAAAGCTTAGCGTGCAATTGCTGAGCCCTGCCTACAAACCGAAAGCGTACTTTTATTTCTTCTATTTTATAAACACCTCCAATAGCCTAGCCTCTCTTCATCTCAAATATGGACAAGAAAAATTTATTTCATAAAATTAAAAAAAATATTATTTATGTGTTACACATTCATTATTTTAGTCGGGCTACCTTAAATTTTAACATGACACCTGGTGTTGTAAATAAATTAGTACGGATTCGATCAAAAAGCTGATATTTCTGTGAAAATTGCGTTCGAATGTAGTTCGAAATTTTTCAGAAACATACAAATATTCACGAAATACCTATACCTTTCTTAACATAAAAGCATCAGCAAAAAGTTCTCTCGTCCACTCACCAGGATCCCTAGCTACGAGGGCCTCCAACACCACAAGCGTATCGACTCTTTCTGCCCAGGACATCCCAGCTAAGGCCGTTTCGTACTGATCTTCTAGACTGGCCGTAAGAGACCCCAGACCCTCAGGCATCGGCACTGGGGTGGAAGCCGGTTCTTCTAAGGGGATTTCTGCGTCAGTCTAAAAATATAATGAGTGTTATTAACTGTATTAAACTAACACCGTACTTTTAACAGTTAAATATCTTTTAATTTCTACTAGGTTTGTGTTGAAAAGTTCATAGGCTGACACATAAACGGCGCTAATAGTAATCATTAATATTACTTTTTATTTAGCCCTAACCTTCATAAGATACAAGTATATTTTTATATTTGACAGTTGTCGCACTATTAGTTTGTGAGATGTACTATTTTGAGTGAAGGAACTCTTGCTTGTTTAAAAAAATGGATAAAAAGGAATTTCGTCCGTAAGTAAACTCGGACTCTGCACCAGAAAAAACGACTGTTTAGAAATGGTTTGTAATATTCCTTACATGAAGAATCAAATACAAAGTCGATCAAAAATATGTTTTTTCTAAGTTATCCCACTTTACATAACACACTTTTCAGTCTACTTTTATTGGAAAATTAATAATGTTATTTATCAAACTATAACGAAAAATGCATTTCTACAAATGAAATATAGTTTGTATCAACAATTTACTGCATATGACTAATTTCAATCAATAATTTATAGTAAATAAGCGTAGCAAAAATCGAATACATTTTAAAGCTGAATTAAAATATACAAGAAAAAGTTTTCAGACTCGTTGATAACAAATACTATTTAAAGAAACTTTACTAATGCTAGTGAATATACTATATATTTAAGAATAACAATATTTACCTCAGTATCATCAGTTTCCGTGTCAAGATCGATGTCAGATACCTGTTGTAGCTCCAAGATTTGCCTGTTCAAAAGATCTTCTTCTTCGCAAAGCTTACGCTGATCGACTTCCGACTGGAAATCCAAAGCCAGACTAATTTTCCGTTCATTTTCCTCAATTTGCGACGTCATTTCTGCGATTTCCGACATTTCGGATGGATCGGCGGTCTTTAATATTTCATTATGATCAGAGATGTGATCGTCTTCTTCCAAAAAGTTAAATGTCGATTTAAATTCAGCTTTCCATTTATCAAAATCAAACTCTTGGTGTACACTTTCATCAGATCGTGTTAAGCCCATTGTGAGGCTTTCCAGAGAGGAGTGTAAGCGATTATTTTCTTTTGAGACGCTTTTGAGCTTTTCAGCTTTTTTCGTCAGCACTTTATTTTTTGATGAGCGCGTTTTCAGTCCAGTAATATCAGATTTTTGTCGTCTCATTGTAGGATCTCTTTTTTCAGATTTCTTGCTAGATTTTATAGCCTTTTCAATCTTTTTTTCTTTTTCAACCTTTCGTGGTTGTTCGGATTTAGCACGGTCATTACTGTCTTTAATATCAATCGATGTAGGGGTTTCTTCCTTGGGTGATTCTAACATGTTTAACGTTGGAAGACTTGCCGTAGCTGTCGGTTGACGGAAGCGATTAGCCCAATGGCTTTTGGACTGTTTTTTAGATTCTCGTCTTGATTTCACTGTTAACCAACCATCGTTATCATTTTTACTGTACATATTAACTCCTGAAGAGTTGATATCTGTTGTTGCCTGCAAATCTTCTGGAACAAGTGTTTTAATACTTTCATTCGATTCATTTCTAGCCATATCGATTGCAATAGGATTTTTAACCGATTGTTCAATGAAGACGCTTACGTTTTCACGTTTATCACCCTTTTCATTAAGTCTTAAAGAGGAAGGCCGTGGACGCGTTCTAAGATTTAATCTGTTTCCCGCTTTGGCGTCACCCGATCCCATATGGATAGTTCTAATCGACGTTTTCTTTGTTACAATTTGTCCTTTGTTGATTGAAGTTGAGGGAACTGTATCGAAAAGGCTTGATCTTCCGGTGGTTAAATTAAATGGATAACTGCATTTACTTGTTTGAACTCTTTTTTGGAAAGGCCTTTGAGTTTTGACTGTCGGTGGACGTAGTTCCACAACTGTTGAGCTTCTAGCAAATTTTATAGGCAGTTTTGTTTCTGCTTTGATTGTTTTTTCTGTCTGGTTTATTGCTTTAGGCTTAGCAGCTGCTTGAGAGTATGCTGGCTTGGAAAACTTAGCCTCAGGTTTTTTCACGTCTGTGTCTTTTTTGGAGTTTTTTTCATACGTACAGCTAATTGTTTTTTCAACCTCTTCCTCCACTACTACCTCTGAACTGTTTTTGTTGAGTACAAAATCATTTTTACAAGTAGAATCTGTGCCCTCATCTTTATTTTCAAGAATTTCACTGTTCTTCGGTACATTCAAGATTAAGTCATTTTTTTCAATAAACACTTGTTTGTGCAATAATTCTTGTTCATTCATTTTCTCTCCTCCAATTTGTTTTTCAATTTTAGAAGTCTCTTGGCGTCGGTTTTTTACAGTGGTATCATCTGGATTTTCATTCTCATTAGCACTTTTAATATCACCAACGGCTAGTTTATCAGCATCGACAATCACTAACTCGCTATTGGTTTTTACTTTCAAATCTGAGCAATCCCTTTCAACAGCGTCACAATTATTAATCGGCTTGTCAGCCTCTGTACCATTATTTATCATATCATCATTTTTTGCTTTATTTTTCAAAATTTGTTTTTTTAGGAACTCATTTTCCATGAGATTTAGTTTGTCAACAGTTGACTGAGCATGGTTTGACATATCCTCAACTTTGTTATTAATATGTTCTTTTTTAGTCAAGGATTTTGGTGCCTTAATGACGACCAACTTTGGAGATGCACAAGGACTAAGTTTGGCATGTCCTATTTCAACCACTTTTGGTTTTAATGTATCCATGTCATCCTTTTTTTCATATACTTTAGGATCCTCGCATATTTCTTTAACATCTTTTTCCTTGATATCTGAAAGTCTAGACAGTTCTTTTGCAATTTTTGGTTCAGGTTTAGCAGTTATTTTAGAAGTATTGATTTTGTTGCTAAAGAACTCAATATTTGCCTTAGGACTGGTACTGGAATGGCCTGAAGCAACCCTAGGGCTTATTTTTCCACTTCCTGGACTCACTTTCCCAGTTGGGTTAGGGCTATTTTTTCCACTAGGTGTATTATATCCAGAGAATGATGGGCTGTTTTTTCCTGACACAGTAGGAGAACTTTTAACAGAATATGCACGTTTTGGTTCTGGCTTAACAAAATCAGTCTTTCTTATCTCCCATGCTAAGCTCTGTGGTCTTTGCGGTGGAGGGGTGTTATCATAATCCCACTTAACTCTAAACCACTCTGCTAAAGCCTTAAAGTCGCGTGTGTAGTTCTCTAAAACAAGTATCACTTCTTGGCACTCATTGAGGTTCTCATTTGCTTGAACGGTGTTGTATATTTCACCAATCTGTAAAAAAAAACTGCCATTTAAACAGCATTCTACACTGGCATGCTAATTATCATACTTAACAGTGCACATCATATACAAAAAGAAAATAAAAACTAAAAAAACCAGTGGCGCTAGAACCATATTAGGTTGTAACCTGGGCCTTAGATTTCTGTAGGTCATCAGCTTGCTGTCTTGCTGTGGACTTTTTGGGTCTAGGGCAAGCCGGTTCCCTCACAATGTTTTCCTTCACCCTTCACACAAATGTTAAATAGGCACATAGACAGAAAGTCCATTGATGCACAGCCGGGATTAGAACCTTTGCTCTTAAGGATAAAAGTCACACGCTGAAACCAACGCTGCTAGCCTATTTACTAGCCTTTGCATACAAAACAACCCAGAATTATACACAGGTCATGTAATCATAAAAACATCTATTGTTGATTGAAACATTTTGCTGGTTAACATATCAAGCTTACTTTCACAACTAATCTATTGCAACTGACCTAGACAAGCTTAAAATAACTTGCACATTAAAATTTCAAGTGTAACTAAGCCATCAATACAGTTCGACCTAAATCCACCAAATCAATAATTTCACTACATTGTGTCATTGTTACTATGTATGTGTACTCACTGAACTGTCTTCATTAATTCAAACTATTTGCCCAATGGCTGGGTGGTTCTTGTGCTTCAAAAAAATGTTTATTTGATGCACCTTCCTAATAACCTTAGTATTTACCAAATCAGAAGCTACTTATTATGAAAAATAATTTTAACTTACTCAGAATCAGATGAAATTTAGTTTCAATTATAGTAAAAATTTATTAGTTTAAAGGTTAGAACTGATTAACTTATTTTTTTAATCTTAATAAATACAACTAAATAATAAACTGATGCACTATCATCATCACATGCATCATCTTTTACATTAGACTTTTGTTAACTTATTAAGTAAAATTTATTGGCTATTATGACAATCGCCTTTTATGAACAACTATGAGTCCCTTGTCTTTATAATAGATTTTGACTGTAGTACTCACAGCTCTTTGCAAGTCACCAAATAGCAATGCCCAGTAACGTGCACGGAGTTCAGATCTTTTATCTCGGCCTGCAGATGCTGACCGGAGGCGTGTAGTTCGAACTGGTGGTCTTGGCAAAGGTGGAAATGCTCGGGGAGGCTTACGGGATAACTTGGAAGCTTAAAAAAAAAGAAAAGAAAATGTATACTTACAGTAATACGTGATAAACATGCAGTTTAATACAAATTATTTTAATTATAGTTTCTTATATAATCGGATATATATATAAAATGACGCCAAATATGTACAAACAAATAAATTAAATTTCATAAAATAAAAATTATGCACACATTACTAAATGATTATCATATGGGACAGATTTGTTTTGGCCAGGCAAATTAATTGCTTAATAATTTATTGCTTATTACTTTTATATAGGAGTATTACCCTTATTTAAGATAAAGATTATATGTATGTTATTTTAAAAGCGACCTTTAATTGGTTTTATCAAGAAGATGCTTATTAACATTCAGTTTCAAGCTTTAATAAATACGATGTTCAGTCTAAATAATATAACATGAAATAAATTTATATAATTATTCATGCATATTCAGAAATTGTTACTATGTACTCGATCAAATATTGATTAAGTAAAATATTTTTAGCTCGAGTACCAACATAACATGCTCCAAAAATACAGTCAACACACCTACACAACATTTCATTTGTGAATTATACTAGCATCGCTACTTTGCGACCGTTACCTGGGGTTTCCACGGTAACGTGATACGCCACTAAGTTTCTTGCTTCTCTTCCTTCCTCCTGCACCAATTGCCTCACTTCTTCCATATCAAATTAAAGTACTTTAGATTTCATGGCAAAACAAAAGATTCACAGGCATTACATCCTTAGTAAGCACATTATACAATAAAAATACTATTTCCATTCTAAGAAAACAAAGTATAAAGTAAAAAAAAGTTATGTATAAAATTACATTTGAATTAATATGCAAAAAATTAAATTTCTGGCGAATTATAAGATTTAATAAAAACCGTTCAATATTTTCATAACAATTTTCTGCGTTTTCGTTTTGACAGATTTAACTTTTCAGATTCTTAACAGATACTACTTCTGCAAGAGATAAACTTATTTTTCAGCTCATTTAAAAATTGCCAACGAAATTAATTTTGTTATTGGTTCAGTTAGCCTGGAGAAAGTATTAAAAAATACAAGTGGCTATCAAGATTTGTTATTTAGATATGCATATGGTTGTAAGATTTAATTCATAAATTGTACCCTATATTTATCTGTTACATAGACAGTAGAACATGATATTTGTTAAATGTCAATGCAATAACTGAGCCCACTACGTGATTCTATGATCAATGCCATTTCTTTTCGTTGTCAAGCAAAATGGCGGATCAGGTTAGTGCCGAATCTCCTGTGAATTTATTAATATTTTAGTGTTATTTTCTTACCTTTGTGCCAATTCAACTACATATATCTTTTTAAATAATGGGGATAATTAATATTATAGATTTTATGTCAAATATAAGGATGATTTTGATATCATCCACGTGGGAAAAGTTTTTATTCACTGTTCTGTTTGAACATTATTTTAAACCAGATATTGAACAATATGTATTCAGTTAATTAAATGCAGGTTTTGTCCTATAAATATATAATGTGATCTGCAACACATGTACCTATATAGTAATTAAATATAGGTTATGTTGTGTGTGTGTGTGTGTGTGTGTAATGTGGATAAATAACTATGGTATAGTTACTATCAGGTAAAAATGAGAATAGCACATACAAAATACACTATTCAAGTATTGCGTTTTATCAACTCGCCTATCTCAAAATGATAAGTTTTTTCTTAATTCATAATTTATCTATTTTTGTGTAAGAAGTTTATAATTGCACGTGGTTGTTCCCTATTATTTTTACATTTTGTATATTAAATGGTAAAACTAATTATAATTAAACTTGCAGACGGAACGTTCATTCCAAAAGCAACCAACAGTGTTCTTAAACCGTAAAAAGGGAATTGGTGTGAAACGTAGCAGAAAACCACTGAGGTACCACAAAGACGTGGGTCTCGGTTTTAAAACTCCTCGAGAGGTAAAATTAATACTAATGTGTGATTTTTTTCTGTAGACAGAGAAAGCGTTTCAGAAACAGTTGACGGTGTTCCTCAACCGTAAGGGGGGTCTGAAGAGGAAGGACATGAGACATCATAAGAATGTTGGTCTAGGATTCAAAACTCCAAGAGAGGTCTGATTTTGTTTACAGTTGCTATTCAGGTGGTGGCTTCATCGTTGCTAAGGGATTTTTGACTGTACTTTAAAAATGTCTTATTTAATGAATAAATGTATGAGTTAATCTTATTAATTTATGTATATCTCAAAGCATTATTTTAAGACATTTTTGTTGTTACTTATACACATGCTGGTCTATGTAATACACTGCTAAATCATTATCCATGTGGGCTGGTAAGATGCATGTTAATAATACATTTATCATAGTGGCTATACTTATGCTAAGTTAAATGGGTCTACATGGATTTGCTGTACTCTATACAATTAAAAACAACTATTATGCTAATTTCACTATTTTAGTTCATCAAATATACAATTATATATTTATCTAACTCATGTATGCTAAAAAAATTTTATCATAATAATACTGGTGATATTAATTATATTTAGGCCTATTGTGCTAATAAGATGTTTTTTATAAAGTGTGATTTTTTTATATCATTTAATGTTTATAAAACATAAGTGAAGACATTTTGAAAATATCCTGCTTTAAATGCAAATAATTTGTAATGCTATAAAAAGTTAAAATATAATGATATTGTTTTTGATATTACAATATTTTTGATGTGACTATATTAAATTACCTTGTTAAAAACCAAGATGATGATATTCACACGACGGTCTTCTGACAACAAAATGAAGAAGACTGTGTTTTAACCCAAACTCTGATTGGTGTTTTCTTAAAGGCTTTATTAAGATTGTGCTACTGTTGTACTGTCATCATAATGGTAAACTTTAAATTTATTTTAATATTTACTGATCAGTAATTCTGCAGGCAATCGAAGGAACCTACATTGACAAGAAGTGCCCCTTCACTGGCAATGTCTCAATCCGTGGTCGCATCCTGACTGGAGTGGTCCAAAAAATGAAGATGCAACGCACTATCGTCATCAGACGCGACTACCTCCACTACCTGCCTAAATATAACAGATTTGAGAAGAGACACAGAAATATGTCTGTGCATTTGTCACCTTGCTTCAGGTATGTTGTTATATGTAATGTCCATCTTCATCGTGTAATTTTTCTGAGTGATCTAAGTAAAAACACATTTTTCTAGTTTCAAATAGGATTTACAAAAACTTTTCATATTGTATTAGTGTAGTAAGCAGTCAATTCAAAACGCGCCAAAAATTAATGATGATACTCACACGACGGTCTTCTGAGACTATATGACGATAAACGTGTTTTAACCCAACATCTGAATTTAGCTGTAACTAATCTAAGATATCATTTTCTTTTACATCAATAATAAATCATTTATTATATATTTTCAGAGACGTCGAACTCGGGGATATCGTTACTATCGGTGAATGCCGGCCACTCTCCAAGACGGTGCGTTTCAATGTATTAAAGGTTTCCAAAGGAAAGGGATCCAAGAAGTCTTTCAGAAAGTTCTAAATAAAATTACTATATAAGTATGACTACTTTTCATTTGTAATTTTTTTCTTTCCTTGCTAATTTCTGTGCGGCTGCTTCAATGTACTTATTCATGGTATTATAGAAAGGAATAATAGAACAAGCAATTAAGTGCCTAACAAAATATTACCTTGTATCCTCTTTGGTGAATGTCAGTGTAAACCATTGCTTAAACGAAAACTGAATCTTGGTGGGAATTATTACTATGTTTTGTAGTAACAGTTCAGAAATGTGAAATAGTATGCTTATAATATGTATTTAAAAAACTAAAATTCGAAAAACGATTTGCCTGTTGGTTGTGAGAAAGGGGAGGCACATACATAAATGAACTGCTAGTAAATATACAATGTTTTTTTTGACGTTCATAAGTGTACTTGTTTACCTAAAATAAAGATATTTTTAGTTTGAGAATATATAATAAAAACAGGAATGACGAATCGTAATGTTACACTACCAGCAGATTTATTTTAGTAGCTAGGGAATGCAATTGAGATCTCGTGGTTTATAATAAAAAATGTACTTAATACAATAAGATAACATACATATATTTTATTCAGTAAGTACAACTTAAGAAATTTTAATATCGACAAAAAATTAAATAAACAAACTACGCCTACACTTGTCTCCCGGGGTTGTCAAGCGTATGAAATAACAAATATGAAGATAATTTAAAAACTACTAAGAAACGACATAATTTTGCTGCCCACTGAAGTATTTCCGAACCATTTCGACTTAAGGTCCTTCAAGAAAAGAGCGTACCGATTCTTAAAAGGTCGGCAGCGCGCTTGCCAGTTTCTATCAGTGCGTGTGTCCATGAGTGGCGGTGTCACTTAACATCAAGTGAGCCTCCTGTAACATAAAAAAAACAGTTATTTCCAGAATTACTTGCCTATCATTCGAATTTACTTTTAATAATACCCGTAATCGTAATAAAGAAATATTACATAAACATAAAAAAAAAATGTACATAGTAGTTAGTACATAACATAAATAAATTGGTGAAGAAAGAAGTTGGTGTGGCGAAAACACAAACTGGACACAGTTTTTCTGTCCACTAGGACGAACATATTAAAATATTTTATTTTATTTTTACAGCTTTTCTTACTTTTCTATCCGTTGAGCAATTATTTCGATATTGTAGTTATGCTTAGTTTGAGATATTTGTTAGATTGCTGCTTATTATAAATTATATAGTGCAGTTATTTCAAAACAAGCACTAAAAGTTCACTATGATAATTAAAATATATACTTTTATGAGAAGTTCTATCTTGTTATAAATCACAACCCATTTTTATCATTCACAAAGAACAGTAATTAATTTATATTCTTATAGAAACGCTCAAGGAAAAAAATCTATATAATAAATACTACAAAAACTTATAGAAAACTAGTGACCCGCCCCAGCTTCGCACGGGTGCAATGCTGATGAAAAACAGGTTTTTATTATATATTGTTATTTCCGTCGCTGGAAAGCTCTGATAATATACGCGTTCGATCGCTGCTAAATAAGCTGTAATGGGCTGTATAGATCTATATTAAATGAACAATGTATTCAAGGTATTTAATTGGTTAAGGATTATTTATTTATTTACACTTCGTTGCAAAGAAACAAAAATAAAACAATACATAAAAATTACAAGGGATGCAACGGGCGGCCTTATCGCTAACAAGCGATCTCTTCCAGGCAACCTTTTAAGTCCTCTCATTAATGCTGTATTGGTTAAAATCGCTTCGAAAATTAGCCATTCTTTGTCGTAAAAAGTAAATGACAAAAAAAAGTTATTGTGGGTTATTCATAAGAGATAGACATATACCATCACGGACTTTTCTGTAGACCTTTTCAATGTGTACAATACTTAGTACATTATTTTGATAAAACTCGTAGGGTTCAGCCTGCGTTTGCAATGTAAGCGGAAAAAATGTAATTATTTACGACATCACATTAGAAACCCCAAAAATAACAGTACTTCTCCACTATTTAATGGATGTTATTATACATAAAAACCTTCCTCTTGAATCCTCACTCTATCTATTTAAAAAAACCGCATCAAAATCCGTTTCGTAGTTTCAAAGATTTAAGCATACACAGGGACAGAGAAAGCGACTTTGTTTTATACTATGTAGTGATACTACACAGTATAGAATGTACATTTTTAGTGCATATCTACGATACGCTACACTTTACATATATATGTATATATTAAAGGCAGGGGAAAAGATTTGTCAAAAATCATCATCTTAATTTCTATTATCTTTTTCTTTCCCTGTACTAAATCTGTTCCTTTGTCGAAGTAATGTTGCCAACTCAGGAGTTAATCCCCCAAATCAAGGGACACTAAGATGTCCAGGGGGTTTTTGGGGTTTAAATTTATTCAGGCGGATTTTCATACAATAGATTTACTCCAGATATACTCCAAGCGTAGCTTTAACTGAATTATGAAAAAGGTATAATAGTTCAAGATCAAAATAACAGCAAATTCATACTACTTGCAAGTTGCATGTATTTTTAATGCATATTTGGAATTACCTCCCAAACTATACAAGAAAAATTGGGGGTTCATTAAAGAATATTTAGGTCTTTGAAGGGGGACCATTCTGTAGGAGTTGGCATCACTGTGTCAATCATGTCGTCGCTTACTTCTAACTACGTAACAATATCAAAGTCTAATTAATGACGATTAACGATAATGTTATCGTTTTTCTCTAAGCTTTCATTAAACAACTCACAGAAGCTACCCGTGGAAGTCGCTAAACCCGCTTATATGGACAAAAGTGCATCGTTGCAGGAACTTGGCTACAAGGACAATAATGATTTGAGAGAAACTATTTATGGTTTGTTTTTTAGCCCTAAACTATTTTTGTGTAGTTTTCTGTGTTTTTTAATAAGTGTTGTGGTGTTTTAGACTTTATGCGGACGATTCGGGATCCCGAAAAGCCAAGTACTTTGGAGGACCTTAAAGTTGTCTATGAGGAAGGGATCTTTATTAAGGAACCTACGGAAGACAATGTTCCCGTTTTAAGGGTTGAGTTTAATCCTACTGTGCCTCATTGTTCTCTAGCGACCTTAATAGGACTGTGCATTAGAATAAAGATACAGAGATCTCTTCATCATCCAGTAAAGCTAGATATTTATATTAAAAAAGGTGCACATACTACAGAAGATGAAAGTAAGTTCGTTTTTATAAATAATTAATCATGATGAATATGGAAGACAACAACTATACAGTATTTGATAAAAATATAATTGATTTACATCCTTAATAAGTATTATATATTGTGTTGGTATGTAAGTCTGATTTTGTTCTATCCATCTTAATAGATATTTACTGCAAATTAATATTTGTTATATTTTTAATAAGCTACTCACTAATGTGTAGATAACTATGTGACCTTCAATCGCAATAATATGGTACATTATGACCATCTTTAAAGGTCACCTGATAATATTTAGTGTTTATCAATGTATCAATCTATTTAAAGCCTTAAATAGCATTTAATTCTGGATCTGTAGAAGAGAAACACTTTATTTTTTATATTCCTTTACTTTAAATTAAACTGCTTAATTGGTTTCCACTGTTAATACTTCAAGCTTTAAACTATATGAGACCTGAATTACTAATCATATCTAAAGTGTATGAAGATTAGATTGTAAACCCTTTTGGCCTATAAGGCAAAGAATTAATAGTAATTATGTTGTTTCCAAACAAAAGTAAAGGCTTTTGTTTGTAAACATCTACTATGGTACAAACTATCCTAGATGGCTTTCTTTTCTTCACTTTGGTCATAGCGTGAGTTATAATAGCTTAGTGGACTATCCAACAAAAACAATTTGTTATTAATTTAAACTTACAGTTTCTGACTTATATCTTAAATTTGTCCATTCAACTAAAGAAAATGAAGGAAGCTCTCAAAATTATTTGTATTTTATTTCATTCATTTCATTAGGCATCATTTTCATTAATGTTCTGCTCTTTTAATTGCTAGTAACATGTTAACATCATAACATTTGTGTAAGACTACAACTGTAACCAACATGGGGTTTTAATCTGGTTTACTATATGCTTATCATTATATTCATTATCTAAGTACTTATGTAAGGTATATAAGTAAACAATAGTTATTAAAAGGTTGACTTGAAAGTTCACATTATTGCTATATAACAATTTTAATAGGTTTATTATGGTTTATAAGATATTTATAATTTACACTCAGTTAACAGTATTTCCTGGTTTATTACATTGTAAATAAATATAGTAATAATTAAGAGATTTACAAAATCTTTGGGTAGTTACACAATTTTAATCTACACTCTAACATTTCCTGGGATTCTTTAGTCACCTTAATGTGACAGTTTGTTATGGTATGTATATGACGAAAGAACAGCCTTAAGCTCCAGAAAACATACTTGGGTATAGTGTCTAGTAGGGTATGTAATGTAAGATACTTATCTACATCATTATTAATTCATACCACGCATGAATAAACTGTATCAGTATATTAGTTTTTCTTAATTTACAACTTATATGGAAATTGCTTTTTATCACATTATGTGATGTCTTGATATTTAAACTCATGGAAAAAATTTACTTATATATTCTTTTATATTATGCTGCATACATTTATTTTTACCTTATTAATAATAAAAATAACTTTTCGAAGATTCTACTTATTCACTAATAATCTTATCAAATATAATATTGCTTATCTAAGATAAAACTTATTCTTTACAGTCAACAAGCAGATCAATGACAAGGAGAGAATTGCTGCTGCAATGGAGAATCCTAATCTGCGGAACCTTGTAGAGAGTTGCATTGCTGATGAAGAATAGTTATTCCTTAGCATAGTTTAATTTAACAATATGGCACCCGACGTGGCATTTTCAAATATAGGCGATAAAAATGAATTTACTAAGTTTACCAAATTTCTTGCCTACAAAGGCGTACAGGTCATTGTTGAATCACGGAAAGGGGTTAAAATTGATGCAAATACAAAACAACAGTCAACTGACACAGACTGGTTCAATCTCCAAATACCAGACTCACCTGAAGTTAATCAAGCTACTAAAAACGCTTTGCCATCAGATAAAATACTAGAAACTATTAGATCTCACTTAAATGTAGAAATATCGGTACAAACTGAGGATGGAGATGAAATGGTGCTTGAATTATGGACGTTAGGACTAGACGAGACACAATTTGATTCATCTTTAAAAGCAATGAACACAGTTTACTTCAGAATGGGAATCCTATTGAAATCCCTTATCACAATAACTAGAATCACTCCAGCATATCACTTATCACGAAAGCAGCGAACAGAGTCATTTACAATTTTCTACAGGGTTTATAGCGGTGAGCCCAAGGTAAAGGCATTAGGCGAGTCAGTTAAAAAAATTCAAGCTGGTATGCTGAAAACACCTCTAGGAGGATTAGGTTTCACTGTTTCATATAGAACAAACTTCTCCATATCACCTAATAGGTCTGAAAAGAACAAAACACTTTTACTCAAGAGTGACCATTTCGAATTAAGTCCAAAGCATGTTATATTTGAAACAAAGAAAAAAAAGGAGCCTCTATCTCCACAGCCAATTGACCTAAACAAACCTCTTCGCCCAGCGGCATTCGTTGATGAATATCTTGTTGAAGAAGTAGTAAAGGAGTTTTTCAAAAAGTTTCCTGTACCCAAATGTCGGGCAGCGAAATTTGAAATGGTAGAGGATGAAACAACAATTTGTAAAAGCACCCAAGAGTTGGATATGAGTGTCATCTCTAAAAGCCCGACGTCGCTTGAAATGCCACCGAAAAAGTTTCCAGGATTTCGAAGTGAAAATGAACCACCATTGAAATTGTTATGTTTTCCCTTTGCAGACAACCATCCAATACGTGAGCTGGCTGAATTTTATAAAGATTTTTTTAATGCGCCACATTTAAAGTTATCTGATTATGATACAGCATTCAAAGAAAAAAAGCTTGAAATGACAACCGAAGATTTTTCTGAAGATCTACTAAAACATGAGAGTTCATTAATAGAATTTGATCAATTGGTAGATGATATGTGCAGGTCGGCAGAGTGGAGCGGGAATTAATGGTGAAAGACTGAATAATTGTGGGATTTTGAATAAAGTTATATTGTTTATTTGAAATGTTTCTATATTTTGGCCGATTTAACCTGATCTATTTCATGAAAATATTTTATACCTGCTTATTCCAATATTTAATATGTGGTATAAAACATTTTTCTTATGGTTATAATTTAATAGCTCAAAAATTACAAATATAAAATTATGATTGTGTGTGTATAAAAAATTGTTTTGAGACTGAATGAAATTATTTATTAAGACTGGTCTTAAATATTTATAAACAAGATCTCTTGCCCATTTTTACAGTAACAAACAGCTTAAGAAGTTTACTGTAAAACAATAGATTATTAAGATGTAGATATAATTACTTACTTTAACAGTTATGTATTTTAGATGTTTTAACAATTTAAGTTAACTTTATATACATAAATGTGTTATAGAATGTATATGTAGTTGCGTAAGAATATAGTATGAATAATATTATCTATAATGTTGGTAAATTTTGATATGTAAGTAGCAAAATTACTTTGGTTTCTTCAATGCCAAATTGTTGGACAATGTAATGTTTTGGTCTGAAGTTATGGTCATTGTATTATTATATAATGAAGGAATTCATTATATAATAATACAATGACCAATCATAGGTCTTTGTGTATTTTATATGCATATATACTAGAGTATCCAAATATATGATATCTATGTATGAATGTTGTGTGTCATAATATAATACCAATGCACTAATCATACAGAAAAGCCACTACTTTGCCAACATTATACTACCTAATTCAAAATGTTTATACAATAATTTTTTTGTATTAGTTAAAATATATCTATGTTAAGAATTCTCATAAATTTAACATATAGGATGTTTTAAGTTATCATTTTATTTCATTTTCAAAGGTTTTTTTGATAATAAAGACCAATATTCACTAACCAATATTTTATTGAATAGTCATGATGTGTTAGTTTGGAGCGAAGGTAAGATATCGATTCGTTATAATACGAATGAAACTTCGACTTATATTATTGCTAGTTATGTTTTTTTGGTTTTAATTTAATATCACTAAAAATATAAATAATAAGTTCACGTTTATTTAGTTTATTTATTGTCACAGTTATTTATAGGAGAAAAATAATCATGCCTTTAGTCCCTAAAGTTTAAAATATAAATACATATATGTATACGTATGCGGTATGCGGCTTAGAAACTTATTTTATTGTAGAAAATTTGGTCATAGATAGTAAATGCCATTTATTATCTGTACATGACGACGATCATTGTAGATTTTAAATTTATTTTTTCATGAACTGTCGCTGTCATTTGTTGGCTTGCGACTAGGTATTAAGTGCCTTCGTCATCTACACGACACTGGCGAAGTACCTTGTGCCCAGTTGGCACAAATTAAAGCCATATTAAAAAAAAAAAAAAAAAAAAAAAGGTATTAAGTACGGTTAAATGTCAATAACAAACAACTCAAAACAGTTAGGGAAGATTCTGTTTGTTGATTATTTTTCAAACAAACTTTAAATTAAATAAAAACTAAAACAATGCGTAGACATAAGTGGTAATCAAACGTGAACGATAACATAAGAAGTGTTCTCTTAATTTAAAACTTTTAATCTAACCTATTTTAATAACTGTCTTTTAAATATGTATTCGATTTGCCGGCAAACACACCCGGCTACGGGGGTGGAATATGCTGTAAGCTGCTGTTTTTTTGAGAATGATGAAATGTGCTTGGTGACTGCTGGTGCCAATATTTTGAAAGTGTTCAGACTAGTGCCTGAAGGCAGCACGAAAGAAGTCAATGCAGGTTAGTAGGTTAGGCTTAGAACTAACAGTTACACACTGATTTGGTCAAATATTATGGATTATCATTGTCACAGAAATTTTCTTTGTATTTTTTAAACATTCTCTAAGCCTAGGTACTATTTTACTCTTCACATCAAATTCTAAGCATCGTACACATTCAACATTTTCCATAGCTATAGCAAATATATTGAATTTTTAAATTTATTCATTTGATATTTTTGTTACAAGTATAATATGTTAGCATCAAAATGTTTTTGATTGAATAGTAACTGTCTGTCAGTTGTTTTTATCTTGGTATGTATAAATACATAGTAATCTTAATTGGTACTTCTAGCTGGTCAACCAATACCACCCAAAATGAAGTTGGAGTGCTTAGCATCATACACATTATGGGGAAATGTTATGTCTATTTCATCTGTAAAATGCCCTAGTGCAGGCCGTGATCTATTACTTGTGTCCTTCAGAGAAGCAAAGCTTTCTGTCCTGCAGTATGACCCACAGACAAATAATCTAGTAACTTTAAGTATGCATTACTTTGAAGAGGATGATATGAAGGTAAATATTATATTAATGTAATAAAACATGATTTATTAAGACAAACATATTAGCTATGCCCTTTTTAATTTAGAATTTTATTTAGATGCTAAAACAATTTTCTTATTGTTTAATAAAATTATAGAAAATCTAATGCCTTTAATTTTCACCTATAGAATGGCTGGACTACACACCCCCATATTCCTTGGATAAGAGTGGATCCAGAATTTCGATGTGCAGTCATGTTATTATATGGAAAAAAATTGGCTGTGTTGCCATTTAGAAAAGATCTTACATCTGAAGAAGGAGATCCATTAGAGGCCAAACCTCTAGAAGATGACAAGAAAAATGTATGTGTTTAGTGTAAATAATATAATAAATAATTATATACATAAACCAAATAACGCCAAAAAGTGTTATAATAACATGATAATACCCTTATTTCAGCAAACTCAGCCAATGATGCGCGCCCCAACACTAGCCTCTTATGTAATAGTATTAAAAGATTTAGATGAGAAGATAGACAATATACTAGATTTGCAGTTCTTATATGGATACTATGAGCCTACATTGCTACTTCTTTATGAACCTGTAAGAACATTCCCAGGGTAAGAGTCTATACTAATTTTATTTATTTATTTTAAAACATTTGGTCAACGGGTGTTACTAAATAAGTTTCATCCAGGTACAACAAAAATAACATTATAAAACTGAAGGCCTTTTAAAGGCAAACACAGCATGCCTTATACTAAATAACTATAGCTAATTAAAAGAATTCTTACAAACTATAAGTACGTGACCTGAGAAGCTAAGATCTTATTTTTAATATATTAGGCTATGGTTAATTTTTTGAAAAGGCAGCTCTGCTACAAATCTACCATACCTACATATCCAGAAATCGCAATGTTAGATCGTAGGATGGTTCTGTTAAAGGAAATAAGGAATTCATAAGTATAATTTTGAGAGATTTTTGATGTTGTTTTATCTCTATAAACCGGGTTTTGGATATTAATATATATATATATATGTTAAATATTTCGTTTTTTGTACTTACCAAATAAAAAAACAAACAAATCTGTTTATAATATTAGTGTAGATAAATGGGTCCGCACATCGAATAACAAGATAATAATATAAGTTATTTATCTCTCAGTCGTGTAGCAGTACGAAGTGATACCTGTTCAATGGCTGGTGTTTCCTTGAACATGAGTGCACGGGTCCATCCTGTTATTTGGTCAACTGGTGGCCTTCCCTTTGACTGCTTGCAAGCTGTGCCTGTTCAGAAACCACTTGGTAAGGTTTATAGCCTTCAAATAAAAATAATAAGACCAAATATAGAAGTTAGAAAAAAACTATTGTTTTTCTCTTGAAACAACCTTATATTTTTTTCTAAGTTTCTTGCATATAAGTAATAATATGTATGGATAAGTGTCAATAAGATTTAATAAGTACATATAGTATTGCGAGCGCATCAGCTGGTGAAGCCTATATAGTAATAATAGTTAGACTAGTACTAATAAGTAGTTTCAGGATTCATTTACATTATATTTTATTTTTCTTAGATTTAAAGTGGTAATAGAAATGGTTTTAGCAAATGAAAATTTTGCAGGTGGTTGCCTGATATTAGCAGCGAACTCCCTTATCTACCTAAACCAGTCAGTTCCACCCTACGGAGTATCATTAAACAGTATAGCCACTCATACTACTAACTTTCCGCTACGTGAGTATTAATTATTAAATTAACTGGCAAAGATCGTATTATTTTTTGTATGTAATGGATTTCTTTAAATGAAATAATATTCTAGGTATCCAAGAAGGAGTGTGTATAACCCTAGATGGTGCCAAAGTGGCCACGTTGGGCGAGAGTAGAGTAGCCTTGGCACTTCGCGGAGGCCAGCTCTATGTGTTGACGATGTTGTCCGACTCTGTTCGAAGTGTCAACAGCTTCCATTTGGATAGAGCTGCAGCCTCTGTATTGACTAGCTGTGTGAGTTGGAATTCAATATTTTTATGTTTTAATACAAGTTTAATTTAATTAAAAAAAGGATGAAAGGATATATTAATAGGAACTATACATGAAGTAACACTGATGAAGGTGATCTTCAATTGATTTTTCGTATATTCACTTCGGTATGAGAAAAGTATTCCCAGAAAAAATGATGCATTCTCGACTTCACTAACAAAGGAAAGTTAAGCCGAGAGCAAAAGTTCTGTTTTTACATGATATGTTGAACATACTCAGAACTTTAAGTTCTTTCTTTGATAAATGTGCTAAATTTCATGGGAGTGTATGTAATAATTTCAGAGTTGTGAAGGGTCCAAAATTAGCTCAAATTGATGCGTGCGTTGCCAATCGATGAACAAGTTTTGTTTGGTCATCGTAGGCAGGAAAAATTTTGTATCCATGTGTAAAAATATTCCCGAACTAAAGCGTTATCAGTGCCAATATTGCAGATCTTGTGATTATTTACAATTATTACAGATGTGTGTCATCGAAGAGGACTTTCTCTTCTTGGGGTCTCGGTTGGGTAACTCTCTTCTACTGCGAGTGACAGAGAGGGAGAATAGAATGATTTTCTCCATTGATCGACCGTTGGCTGCTACTGTCGATCTAACAGAAGGTAATTACGACTCTGTCAAAATAAAATTCCCATCTTTCCCAGACAGTTAGCCTATCCTGCATCTTCTGAACAGGCCTACCTTCCAACAGGCCACATCTCACTTAACATGTGGGATTGTGGCCAAACGTCTGTCCAGTTCTGTAAAAAATAAAAACAAAATTTTGCTTTTTTTTTATGAACTGTCATATGTATATAACGTAACTTTTTATCTTTCAGATACAGTTAGAGAAATCCAAAACAAAGACTCAGCCGATCCAGTGTCAAAACGACGTCGCATGGACACGATCAGCGATTGCGTGGCTTCTAATGTTATTGAAATTAGTGATAAAGACGAGTTGGAAGTGTACGGCTCCGATATACGGACGTCCACTCAACTGACGAGTTATGTGTTTGAGGTAGGTATATTAATAAAACCCCTTCAAAATCGTGAGGTGGCAACACTTGCATAATTTATTTTTATATAATAATCCTTCGATCCGGATCATGTACGAAAGAAGCGAAAAAAAGCTCTGATGGTTAGACAGTTACAAGTCTAATTTTTACAATAAATTTATATAAAACATCGGCTAAAAAACCCACCGCGGCAAAAAGGAAAAGAGTGCAGGCAGAGTTGACGTAATTAAAAATATATTACGACTTGTGGTGGCGATTAGAAAGAGTGGCTGGGAGTTTTTGCCAGCTCTTCTTGCCTGCTCTACGCTCTTGACTTGCGAGCTGGTGGTAAATGTAAATTTAGAATCAATTTAACATCTTTTCTGTTAACGTTCATAATTATAAGTGTACTTATTTATCTATATGAATAAAGCTACATTACAAGCTTACATTTTCACCCTGAAATACATGAAACTACTAAACCGATTTCTATAAAATTGAGACTGTTCTCCGAGTTGCAAGATAAAATAATTTTGATATTGGTTAAAAATATAAAAAATTCAGGTATGTGACTCTCTGCTGAACATCTGTCCGATCGGAGATGTTTCGATGGGCGAAGTGCAATTGGTGAGCGAGGAAAGAAGAAACGAACATAACACTATAGAACTAGTGGCCTGCTGTGGAAGAGGGAAAAACGGGGCGTTAGCCGTCCTGCAACGGTCCGTTAGACCTCAACTAGTCACCGCTTTTGAGTTACCGGGTGAGTTGCTTTGTATCTTGTTCAATGTGAAATTTTTTCATTAATTTGAGATTGGACTTCTTTTATTAACATAACTTTTACATATTTAAAGAAAAACACTTTTTTAATGGATTGAATTATGAATTATTGTAAATATTTAATAATTTAAACATAATTTTAAATTAATCCGACGTTTCCGAGAATTCAGTTGATGTTTGTGTCCTTCGCTGCGATACGATTCGCAGACATTCCCCCACTCCCTCGTTTAAGGCTCAAGAAGTTTTTAATTTAAATGGTGGCACTTTTGAAATAAAAATGAAAACCGCACCAAAACACTATCATTCAGTCGGTGTCCTAAATTGAAAAGAAAACGTTTTCATATTTTTTTTCGTCTACTTACAACAACAGACACAAAATGTGTCTGTAATAGTTTTGAGACTTCACATGCGTTGTGATTTCAGGCTGTATCGATATGTGGACGGTGATCGGGGAACAAACAGAAGTGCTGCGAGACGCGCACAGAGACATGGAGGGGACGCACGCCTACATGATACTCGCCCAGGAGGACTCCAGCATGGTGAGCATTTACCATATTTAATAATAAATAATACTCATAAAATCTTTATTTATTGAACTAAACATAACAATAAATTTTTTATTAAAATTTTCTTAACCTACATAGTAATAATAAAAACAATTAAAAATTAATAAAAAAAAAAAATTCAAAAGATTGGCACCATTAACGCTGGCAGCATTTCCTAGCTGCATTGCGATACTTATTCGTAGAGAGGAAAGCACCAGCTCCGGAGTCACCTTTTTTTTATTTACCGCCCTGTCTGCGGCCGCCCCCGCTTTTTTGCCTGTCGACGAGCGCGTGTTCAGCGTTCGAGGTGCCGATAATACTGCTCTTGAAAATTGTTACATATTAGAATTGTAAACTGCTTTTTTATTAGTACTACAATACCAGGCTTAAGGTCTTATCTTAGACCTTTACGTCATCTATCAAGCACAAATTGGCGATCATCACATCAGTTTAAAAGCCTCTAATAAAATATTACACAGATCCTCCAAACGGGACAAGAGATCAACGAAGTGGATAGCTCTGGTTTCATGACGAGTGCACCGACTGTCTTCGCTGGAAATTTAGGAAACAACAAATTCATGGTTCAAGTTACTACGGTCGCTATACGGCTTATTAAAAGTGAGTCGTTTATGCATATTAATAAATGTATAATATTTCCAGAAATAAGGTGCGATATAGTTATTTCTCTATTAAAATTCGAATAAAATAGGTTAAATTCGTCAAGTACAAGATGTATGTAGTACTGTTTATCAAGCCGAGCATTGATTTCAATAGTATTTTATTTTCGCCAAAAAGTAGTTTACCAACCACACTTTCTTTTTTATTAATTTTTCTAAACAAACAAAAGTTCCTTCACTTAAAAGACTATATCTCACAAACTAATAGTACGGCAGTTGTCAAATATATACTAGTGTCTTTTGAAGGTTAGGGATAACTAAAAATTATTTTAATTTAATATTAGCGCCATCTATGTGTCGGCATAAAAACTTTTTAGATAAACTAAAATGTCGGGTATTTTAAAGTATATGCTTTGGATAAATAGATGGCGTGCTAATACAATCGATATCACTGGATTGGACTGCGCGTGCGGCCATCACTGCCGATCCCTACCTTTGCGTAATGTCAACTTGCGGAAGAGCTCTTGTTTTGGCTTTAAGAGAACTGAGAGGAAAGGACAATGTGGTGAGTTTTAATGTTTTAAGAAAATTATGATATACAGCAAAACTTCACATTTTGTCTACGTGTTATTTACTTCTCTTTTTCTCGAACGACACTCAAACTTGGATCTAGTTTTAAAAGCTGTGCATTATTTCTGAACGAGTTTTGTCATTTTTGACATTACGAAACGTTTTATGGTTTGCAAGGAGATATAAAGGAACCTCAATTAAAATACTTTGGAAATGTTTACCAAAATCTAGTCTAAGAAAGATGCTTAACTATTTTTGTTCATGCAGTTCTCATAATATAACCAAATGTTTGCAGTCAGGACGTTTAGCCCCCACTCGTCAAGCCGTGCCTCACAAACCAGCTGTCGTGAGGGCGGCTCCTTATCGGGATCTTAGCGGTTTGTTTGCGCAGAATATCGCCAATGTTCAGGTAATATCCTTTACGTTATCTCAGACAAATCCAAATTAAACTTCCCCCCCACCGTATACCTTACCTTCGTGATTATTTTGGAGAAAATTTTGATGAAACATATTTTAATAATAACTTCCAATTATTATAGGATTAAATCGTGGAAAAAACAATTGTGGTGCGTCTCAGATCTCGCGACATTAAGGATAAAATTTTGTCTGGTTTAAGAAAACGGCGAGGAATTCAAACATCTGACATCGGATTGGTTGGAAATTCAAAGAAATTCTTTGTAAACGAGCACCTGACCCCTGAAAACAAATATCTGTTAAAAAACGTTAAAACACTGGCTACGGCCAAAGGATACAAATTCGTTTGGGTCAGAAACTGTTGCATTTTTTTACGCAGAAACGAAGAGTCCCCAGCCATTACAATAAATTCGGAGCGAGACTTATCAAAAATTTCTTAAAAATTTCCTATTCCACTTCCCATCTGTATTTTTATATTATCAATTTTTTTACGGCATTGTTCGTGTATTCTCCAGTAGTTTTAGCAACGCTATGTTTTTTGATTTACAATTTAACAGCAATAATAATACAAAGGTCGAGGTCTTCCCGCCGTAGTAAGAATATTTGCGTAAACGTTGGTACATTCACATTTTTCTTTAAATGTCTGATAAAACCCTAACCATATTTTATCAAAACGTGCGAGGCTTGCGGACTAAAACGAGTGAATTTTGTCGTAATCTACTCTTGTCTACTTTTGATATAGTTCTAATAACGGAATCTTGGTTAAATGATAAGTTTTACGATAGCGAACTCTGCGGGGGTAACTATACTATGTTTCGGCGCGACAGAACAAAAGAAACATCACATAAAAAATATGGGGGAGGATTATTAATTTATATATCTCGTAAATTGCAGGCATACGAAAGACCTGAATGGAACTGCACTAATGTCGAAACTTTGTGGATAACTATACCCGAAAATTTGCTTGGAGCTAATGATCGGCGTAATCTTCACATCGGATTGGTCTATATACCTCCCGATTCTAAGCAGCCACAACGACTTATGACGTTTATTTCCTCGTTCAGTCATATAATTGAATCAAACGCAAGTGACAACTTCATAATTGTTGGTGACTTTAATCTTCCTAACATTAGTTGGTCTCCCTCGGGACCTATTATTTTAAAACAAGGAACGACCCATTTACAAGAAATCTCCGAAGATTTTATAAATAAGTTACATTCTTCTGGCCTGACACAGCATAATTTTATTTCCAATACTTGTAACAACGTATTGGATTTAATATTGAGTAACGTCTCTCTAGATAGTACCAGAGCTGATATAGCATTGGTTAAGCCCGATATGCATCATCCCTGTTTGAGTATAGATGCAACTGACTTACTTCTACGCAAAATGTCTCCAAAAGTAGATCTGAAGTATAATTTCTACCGCGCTAACTATAATGCTATCAATCAGGAACTAAGCAAGGTCAACTGGACGCAGCTTCTAAATGGAGATACTATTGACGAAGTAACTGCAAAGTTTTACGATATTCTGAATAAAATTATTGAAAATTATGTCCCAATGAGTCGTAATACTTGTAATAATAAGTACCCCGTGTGGTACTCCAAACCTCTGATACATGTTATCAAGGATAAACTAAAAGCTCACAGACGTTGGAAAATGTATAAGAACCCGCGGGACTATGATGAATTTTCATTGTTACGTAGTAGGCAAAAGCGTTTATCCAAAAAGTGCATGCTATCTTATGAACAGCATATACAAGATAGCATGGCTAAAAATCCTAAGGCGTTGTGGTCATATTTAAGAAATAAGAGGCAAGGTAAATCTGAGTACCCAAGCATGCTAGTTCTTGGCGATGTTTCATACAAATCGCAGCCTGAGATTTGTGATGGTTTTAACAAATTCTTCAACAGCGTCTTTCACTCTCCCAGCGATACTTATGATCTACCTGACCTACCCGAGTCAGATGTTATATATAACAACATTTACATAACGGAACATGATGTCTTTAAAGCTATAACAAAATTAAATATAGATAAGAGTCCAGGTAGTGATGGAATACCTGCAGTTCTCCTACAAAGATGTAGTAAGGAACTTGCAACACCACTATCATATATCTATAATTTGTCCCTTAACACATTCTGTGCATTTCCTTTAAAATGGAAAGAAGCACATGTCGTTCCAATTCATAAAAAAGGCTCCAAAACTAAAATTGACCACTATAGACCAATCTCAATTCTTAATTCTTTTAGCAAACTATTCGAAAAACTAGTCCATAATGTTATAAGTCCATTAATCTCTAAACAACTACCGGAACAACAACACGGCTTTACTAAAAATCGTTCAACTATTTCTAACTTAACTATTTTTACTGACTATATACTGCGAGGCATGGATGAGGGCGAACAAATTGATGCTATCTACACGGATATAGAAAAAGCTTTTGATCGTGTTGATCACATTATCCTTTTACATAAGCTTTTCTCCCTTGGAATACGTGGCGATCTTTACCGATGGATAAAGTCATACATAACTAACAGACGACAAGCAACAGTAATATGCGGGTACAAAAGCATGTTCACTAACATTACATCAGGAGTACCCCAAGGGTCAATACTTGGGCCGTTATTATTTAATGCTTATTTATACGATATAAAATACTGTTTTCACTTTTCCAAACATCTTATGTTCGCGGATGACAAAAAAATTTTCTTAAGAATACAATCTATAGATAACTGCAATCAAATTCAACAAGATCTTAATAGACTAGAAATATATTACAAACAAAATAAACTTACAATAAATATAAACAAATGTAATAAGATAACTTTTTCACGTAAAAACAAAAAAATACAATATGTTTACAAAATCAATAACATCCCCATTAAACAAGTAAAATTAGTTACAGACCTTGGAATATTATTAGATGAAAAAATGGGTCTATCAGAACATATCGATAACATAACAGGCAAAGCGTATAAGCAGTTAGGGTTTGTCAAGCGGTCATGCAAGACATTTCAAAATATAAATTGCATAAAAACCCTTTATTTTGCATATGTCAGAAGCGTGCTGGAGTACGCAAGTATTATTTGGTCTCCATATTATGTAAAATACAAAAAAGCTGTGGAAGGTGTGCAAAGAAAGTTTGTCAAATTTCTTTGTTACAAGGGTTATAGGGGTTTTGATGGTTATACTGATTCTTGCTCATATTTTAATTTAGACTCGCTAGAATATCGACGGAGTCAGCAAGACTTGTTCTTTTTACATGCTATTCTTAACGGGCGGATAGACAGCCCCTATTTGCTATCATTAATTACATTTAAAATTCCTCCTGTGTATGCGACAAGATACTCAAAATTGTTCAGTGTGCCTCGTACGAAGTCGAATTACCTGCGTAATTCTCCAATGTTTAGGGTTTTGTCGAATTATGACAACCATTTCCAAGACATTGATATCTTCTACCCCAATAAGAGAGATGTGAAGAAGTGCCTGGAGAAGCGGGAAGACTCCGATTTTTTTTTTTTTAAGTAGCTGTTTTTTTTTTTTAAGAAGTAGATATTAATAAATTCTTAGTTTAATTTGTTGCTTTTTTTTTAATTTTGCAGTTTTTAATTTTATTCTTTTGTTTTTCTTTTAAATGACACTTTGTCTTTTAATGCTTGTTTACTGTTTTTATTTAATCTGTGTAATCTGTTTTGGCTTTGTGTATTGTATTTGTGTTTTGTATAATAATATGTGTTAAGCAGCTGTTGATTACTTATTATTAAATAAATAAATAAATCGTGTTTACTTATAACGATTTCATTTTTATGCGATTAAAATAGTATAAGTTTATTAAATTTAGACTGTTTTATAAAGCTTGTTTATATATGAACAACTTAATTTTTTAAAGAATTAATATCATTCAACAGGTAAAAGGCGAGTTCACAGGCAAAGCAACGAAGAACGTAAAAGCAGAAGGACTGAAACCGGGCGTGGTCTACGAATTAAATGATGATGAATTACTCTATGGAGGGGACCAAACACCAGCTTCTATGGCCAGCGTGAGTGGATTTTGTATATTTCACTTAATTATTTTTCTTGTCTGTGAATTTGCTAAGTTAGCTTTTATTTCTGTGGTAGGTTTCTTTTCAAAAGATCCAGAAAAACAACATTCGTCTAGATGAAAGTTCACGACTGGTTCCGCAAATTAAAAATAACTTTATCGAGGTTTAAATTTGATACATTGTGTATATAAGAGACATCGTTACTGTGAACTCGCTCTACAAGCTCAATAATACCAACATTCAAAAGACATGAATGTTGCTATTTTTTAAATATTTCGTGTCCCACAGATTATGTTAGCCGAACAATCGAAAAATCCCGACGTCCCTCGAAGAGTATCGCGCTGGTGGAAGAAGCAGCTCGTAGAAGTCAAACCGACTTATTGGCTCTACGTCGTCAGAGACAATGGAAATCTTGAAATATATTCACTGCCCGAGATGAAGCTGAGTTTCCTGGTCAGGGATGTATGTGCAGGACACAGGGTGAGTTAGTAAATAT
Source organism: Pieris mannii (assembly GCA_028984075.1). Classification (NCBI taxonomy): domain Eukaryota; kingdom Metazoa; phylum Arthropoda; class Insecta; order Lepidoptera; family Pieridae; genus Pieris; species Pieris mannii. Next base: position 10,557,467 of record CM054793.1, on the reverse strand, counting down.
TAAATCTATTACTTTCATATAATATCTATCAAGATTGAGATTTACGTTGTTTTATGTACCGTCGAGAAGTTAAAATTAGACGATTTTCCGGCTTGAAGGACCAGTCAACCCATTTGCAAAAATAATAATTTTAGTAATTTCAGTATAATCCATGTAGATGAAAGTATTACATCGGATCATTAAATTAGGGGCTAAATAGATATTTGCTGTTTAGGCGTGGCCTTTGATAGGCCGCATCTCATTGACATGTAATGGGACTGCGGTCAAACGTACGTCCAGTTCTGATTTTTTTAACATTTGATATGTGGCCTCAATTATATTATTTTCAAGAACCTTAAAAGTTTATGGGAAAGTGGAATAAGTGAATATTCGCTATTTTCAGATCCTAGCCGACAGCTTGGAATCCGTGGCGATGCCTCTTAACCCTTCCGAAGAAGAGGAGCTAACTTCTGGTCACAGTTCCAGCGTGGATAAACTACAGGAGATGTTGGTGGTGGGGCTCGGAAATAAGGGATCCAGGGTGCTGCTACTCTTAAGGATGGATGACCAGCTCATGATATATCAAGTGAGTAATATATAGGTGACAGAAAAATTTAAAAAAAAATTAAGTCATGTATTTTTGAAGTTATGGAAATTTTCCTTTTATTCCAGAAAATGTACACCATGTGACAGTTTTTTCATTCCTGTACAAATATTTACTTTTTGCCAATTTTTTTTCTCTTACATCATCCCGAATAGTGCTTTATGTAACATATGATCCTAAACCCTATGCCGATCACTCCAACTTGTAGGAAAATGTCATTTTATACCGTACCAAGTTTTCAAAATTAATTTTTCGCACGAGTTCAACTGATCGTCCTGAAAAAAAATGTACCACTCCAGTTTGGCAAGCAGCTTTAATAGTTCGCGCATTTAATAAGGATTCTAACGTGGTATAACACTTACTTCATTACTTCTTAGATCGGCCATAAAAAAAATTTTTGTTAAACAAAGTCTGTTTTTAAAAATTTCTCTGGAATTACAAAAAACGATTCTAGCGCACCCAAAACGTTCCTAATGACCATAGCGTGGTTATAATGCGAGCTTATAATGCGAGTGAGATTGTACAACTAAGTTAAATAATTTTAAAATAATGTCCTGAGTTTTATGACATTGCGCCCATTATACATCGGATTTAATGTGTTAAAACTACATTTTGAATAATATAACTCTATTATTCCAGGCCTACAAATACCCTCGTGGTAATCTGAAGCTGCGTTTCTCCCGGATGCAGACCACATTTCCATTCGGTTACAAGGGCGGGTACATCGGATGCCCCGAAGACGGGTACGAGGCGGCCGCCTTGAGGGAGAACGTGCGATACATGAGATACTTTGGTGAGATTCTATTAATTTATTCGTGGTCCAGTCAAAGTCAAAATTATGTATTCCAATTAAACCACCTAAAATGGCACTTTTGAATGTTCAATAAAATATAAAGATGATTCTAGTTGCCCCTTCCAAAAGAGTTTCGTGTGGAGAAGAATAGACAAGGAACTCCACACTTAACCTTTTAAAATAGAAAACAATACTATTTATCTACAATAAACTGTTTTTAAAGTAAAAAAATACTCTTTGAATGATCAGGCAACGTGGGTGGTTACAACGGCGTGTTCCTTTGCGGGGAGACGCCATACTTCCTCCTGCTGACGTCACGAGGGGAACTCCGTCTTCACCCCATCAGCTCCGAGGAGGCGCCCGTCGCGTCCTTCGCTTCTTTTAATAACACCAACTGTCCGCAAGGGTTCCTGTATTTCAATGCTAAGGTATTTTTAAACGTACTCATAAAATAGATTTGTATTGCCATCATACCCCGTTTAAAATTTGTTCAGTTAAGTTTTGTACCTATGTCTATTGATTTAGATTATAAATAAATATAGTAAAGTATCTTAGATGGATAGAAGTTTATTCTCTTTAAAAACAGATGTCACATACACGAGAATAATAGATAATAAGACGCGTACGTACCTTCGTACGCTTACATTAGAGTCCATCTAAAAATTCTTATACTTTTATATTATATCAACGAAATCCGATTCCAGGGATCTCTCCGAATCAGTGTCCTCCCAACTCATTTGTCGTACGACGCTTCTTGGGCTGTTCGGAAAGTCCCATTACGAGAGACGCCTCACGCGGTGACCTTCCATTTGGAGTCGAAAACCTACTGCCTGGTCTCGTCCGTGGCCCAGGCGACGACCTCCTATTACAAGTTCAACGGAGAAGATAAAGAGAAGAGCACGGAAAATAAGGGAGACAGGCAAGTCTCGTTTTATCTTTTTCATTTATATGAATGGAGTTTACGTTGGGTTTGGATAAAAGTTCTTTATATATTCTTATCCAGGTTCCCCTACCCGATGCAAGAAAGGTTTTCAGTGATGCTCTTCTCCCCTGTGTCTTGGGAAGTCATTCCCAACACGAGGGTGGAGTTGGAGGAATGGGAACACGTGACGTGCCTCAAGAATGTGTCGCTGTCGTATGAGGGAACTACGTAAGTCAATCTGTCTAGTTTTTATAGAAGCTTTGTATACACACATCATGACCAAAAAAAATGGAGAGTGTTCAGAGGAGTTGTTCGGATTAATACCTGCAGCTGAGTTTCATCATCGGACGTCGAGGCAGAAAAAGAAATTCCACCCGTATCACCTCGACGTCCGCCGTTCCACAACTGAGCGTTTTATAATTTCAAATCAACTTATTTTGAATGTGAATGGGGACTTTCGAAGATCACAAGACATTTCCAGCGAAGACACCTGTTTAACATATTCTCATCGTTTAATATGAACTTCCAGGTCAGGTCTTCGTGGGTACATCGCGATTGGGACTAATTATAACTACAGTGAAGACATCACGTCGAGAGGAAGGGTAAGTGCAATTTCTGGTCAAAGGTTCAACTCCAGGGTTGTCAAAAAGTTCAGATTTAGATTGTTAAATAAATTGACACTATTTAGAATTTGTCTTTGTACGTCTAAAAACTTAAGTATAGTAGTTAACAAATACATTTTAAAATGTGCATCTGACGAAACCCAAATTACTTTTGACAACCTATACTGTAATATAGCCACGTTAACCCTAATACTGACATTATTTCAGATTATAATATACGACATCATCGACGTGGTGCCGGAGCCAGGTCAACCCTTGACCAAGAACCGTTTCAAGGAGATCTATGCCAAAGAGCAGAAGGGACCCGTCACTGCTCTCACTCAAGTTCTCGGATTTCTCATATCAGCCGTCGGGCAAAAGGTATTTCATATTTTATAATAAATATAATTTGCTAAATTTTTTTAATCCTCGTCTTTTTGTCGGTTAAAAAATTCGATTGATTAATGTCATTTAAAAAAAGTAGCTATTTTAGCTACATAAGAGATAATTCATAAAGAAAACTTAAAATGATTGCTACATGTCATGAGAAGGATAAAATAGATTTTACCAAATTTACTGAAAATTAAAGTCTGTCTTTTCCGCCCAGATTGAAAAGATTTTTCGGTAAATGAAATGAATCGCCATAAAAACACGTGCCATGGAACCATTTTGGACTCCCGTATAACTTTGTTGTGGATAAAATTAGAAAACTGAATTTCTATTCAAAAAAATTTGAAGTAAAACTTCTTTAAGCACACGAGGGTAAATTTTTTACGAAAGACTTGGCTTTTTTACAAGATTTGTTTTTTTTGATGGCATTAATATTTTCAGATCTACATCTGGCAATTGAAAGACAACGATTTAGTGGGCGTGGCCTTCATAGACACGCAGATTTACGTGCACAGAATGCTGGCCGTGAAGAACCTCATCTTGGTGGCCGACGTCTACAAGTCCATATCTCTCTTGAGGTACCAAGAGCAGCACAGGACGTTGTCGCTGGTTTCGAGGGATTTTAGGAGTGCTCAGGTATTCTAGGGCTCGTACTCATTTATAAACTTGAGGCAAAAGGGCAGGAACCCTACGGCATTGCCATTGCCATAGGGCTCTCGAGTGCGTTGCCGGTCTATTAAGTGCGTGGCCAAAACTGTATCTAGAAAGACTCAGATGATACGAGTGGTATTTTGTATTATGCCTTGACGTCCGATAATGAAACTCAGCTGCAGGTATTAATCCGAACAACTCTGAACACTCTGCTTGGTAAATTCATTAGAAGATGGAAAGTCTAATCTAGTCTTCAGTTAGATAATCGTTTGCCCCAAATGAGTAGTTTTAATCATTGTAACCTTGTATGTATATGTGAGAGAAGAAATAAAGATTATTATTATTATTATTATAGTGTTAGTAGAGGAAGTTTTTGCCTTTTTTACTGTTTTGTGTTAAGTAAAACATATTTTACTTAAGTTATCAAAGTAAGTCAAATCTTACTTACAGTGTGTATTTTTAAGGGACATAGGATTTTAATTGAATTGCATCTCTGGACTGTAGCAAGTAAGCCGATGAATAAAATTGTATATAAACCATTTTTAATTTTATAGTAATGAAACCATTCATGAATGTATATTTAAATTATTATTTCAGATATACGATATGGAGTTCGTGGTGGACAATACGAATCTGGGATTCCTCGTGAGCGAGGTGGAGGGGAATCTGGCGCTGTTCATGTATCAGCCGCACGCCAGGGAGAGCTACGGAGGTCGATATGATCCTTTGTATTTAGAAAGATATTCTTGACAAATCATAAATTGTGAATGCCTTGCAGAAGCAGAAGCTTAAAAGACATTTGTATAAGATCACAGTAATTTTATAAGAAACAATAATTATTTTCAGTTTAATGATTTTTTTTGTGTCGGTTATAAATTCGTCTAATTCACACACACACACAGTTTTAACTATATTCTGTCTGTAAGGAGAACAGAAAACACAATTTGACATATTTATTTCTAAAAATAAATATTCTTGTTTACGACGTATATCCTGTCTTGTACAGAAAAAAGTAACTGGCTAAATACTCAACGTTTTTCTTAACGCTGTCCTAAATGATGCTTCCAGGCCAACGTCTGATCCGCAAAAGCGACTACCACCTGGGCCAGCAGGTGCACGCCATGTTCCGGATCGCGGCTCGTCCCGTGCCCAACGTCCCGCAGAAGAGGCACGTCACCATGTTCAGTGAGTCTTTATTCAGCCGACACAGAATTATAAGTCTTGTACATGTATAGTACACGTTGTTACTATATAAATGAATTCCCGAATGGGATAAGGAAAAAAAAATATATAATATCTTTTATTTAATTTTTTCTCTTTGATAATTATTATTTTAAATATAATTATTAACACCAAATCAAACCAAACGCATACCTATATATAAGCAACCTAAAAATCGCACTTTTTTCGCTCAACGCTTTTTCTCCTTCCGAGGCCCACTCATCTTTAACCACTTCATTAAAAACAAAATTTTCACTAACATTACAAAAATCACATTACATACTTTTACTAAAAAACTCAAACAATATCTTGTTAAGCTGTCCTATACTGACACAGAAAACATTCTTATTGTACAAAAATAGTATAGATATAAATGTGTTATGTAGAATTAATTAAGCAATACAGTTTAGATGTGAAAAGGAAGAGACTGGCTGCCCACAGCACAGGGAATCCTAGTGTGGGGGCCAGTGCACTCTACTCTATTAAACATTCCTGTATATTGTGTCTAATAAAGTTCTTTCTTTCTTTCTTTCTTTATTGTTATTTTGTGCGTTTGTGTGTGTGTTTTGTTTGTAATCAATAATACGTCTACGTCTAGGTAATATAAATGTCTATAAAAATATAATGTACAGAACACAGAAATGCGTCTGTCAATCCATATTAGATGAAACTAAGATACTTTAACTGAGTACACATAGCAGTAAAAAGAAATTCGTTTGAAGTACCCGTCTCTGATACATATATAGTGTATGGGTGGGAGATATTAAAACACTATATACAAATAAATAAATATTATATACTTTCATAGTAAAATAACCATATAAAATTAAAAATCATACAAAATCTTGCTCAAAAATAATCAGTCTCTTTTCACTCGAGTACTCTTTTGTCTTTCTCTGTCAATTTGTGTTTATGCTGTGGTGAAAAAGGACAGATGAGTATCTCGAGCGCTATTACGGGGTTAATGTTTTGAATGATTTCTTATTTTTATTAATTAAACATTGCATTGGTCTAAATTCTTTTAAAATCCTTTACAAACTAAAAAGGTAAATAAAAAAAATTCGATCAATATAAAAACGAAACGAAAATATGCTTATAATTGTAATAAATGTGCTCAAAGCGACCCTCGACGGCGGCGTGGGCTACGTGGTGCCCGTGTCGGAGAAGGTCTACCGAAGGCTGCTGATGCTGCAGAACGTCATGAACAACTATTGCTGTCATATTGCTGGACTCAATCCGAGGGCTTTCAGGTATTAATTAAACGTATTTATTTTAAACTAGCTACACAGCATACATTTAATGAATCAGCCGAATCCAGCACCAAAATATTTTTATAATTTCCTAGAACAATCTCGATGAGGCATTTAACAAAATAAACTGAGGGTAGCTCCCGAAATCCATAATTTATCGATAAAAGAAAGTCAAATCAGTAGTTGTTTTAGAGTTAGCAGTTAGTATTTTCGGACGTCGAGGCAGAATACGAAATTCCACCCGTATAACCTCCACGTCCGCCCTTCCACAACTGAGCGTTTTTCTAGGTAGTTTATGCCGCGCACCACTACTTTGTGGAACCAGCTGCCCACTGAAGTATTTCCGAACCGATTCGACTTAGGGTCCTTCAAGAAAAGAGCGTACCAATTCTTAAAAGGCCAGCAACGCACTCGCGAGCCCTCTGGCATTGAGATTGTCCATGGGCGGCGGTATCACTTAACATCAGGTGAGCCTCCTGCCCGTTTGCCCCCTGTTCTATAAAAAAAAAAAACAAAAAAGAAAGAAACGGTCTTAACCTTTCGTTTCTTAGATTTTTTTTCTTTAATGAAATATAAGAATGTTTATGTATTGCTTTGAGACTGAAGTATCTTTGAACCGAAATATTGTTAATTAAATTACTTTGACATGAAAAGTAAGACGGTAAATATATTATAGGACATACAAGTTCTCCCGCCGTCCAGTGTCGGGTGGCGCGGCTCGTGGGATGTTGGACGGTGATCTGGTCACGTTATTCACTTCGATGCCCGTCGGAGAACAGCAGGACGTACGTACTGTTTGTATATTATTTAAAAATATTTTCTACAAACAATGTCATAAAAATTATTTTTGTTTCAGATTGCAAAAAAGATTGGTACTAAAGTTGAAGAAATATTCGGAGATCTGTATGAAATAGACAGACTGACAGCGCACTTTTAGTATTATGTCATTTGTAAATACAATGTTAAGGCTCGCCGAGTGAAGTTTTATTTATCCTAAAACCTATAAATATACATTTTCTTCCTCAACTCATCTTCAGTAATAGCATAACTTGTGGCATTTGCTATCTATAATTTATTTGCATAGTAAATGTATGTTGATAAGTACATAAAAAATAAATAAATCAGTGGCGCTACAACCTCTTTAGGTCTTGGCCTCAGATTTCTGAATCTGTTTCATGATCATTTTTTAAATCTAATAAGCAAGTAGGTGATCATGAACCTACGACATGAGGTATGGGAGTCGCACGCTGAAGCCACTAGGCCAATATTGCTCAATTGATAAGTACATAGTTACCAATATGAATGATTTAAATAAGTTTTAACAATAAGCACATCAAATCAGTCCTAAAATCTTTAATTATTGATAATAAAAAAAAAAGATGAATTCGATCCGGCCTTATAAAACATTTTTGAAACAGAATTTTCTGAAGGCCTCATTTTTAAAAGGACCGAAAAAATTCAAAGTAAATCTCTTTTAAAAGCAATTTTTTATGTATATGATTTAACATTGGTGTGGTTGTAATTGGGTCGGGGGATCTACTGAAAGCCCTTAACCTTTTTGGGTAGCAACGCAAGGTCCCGGGGATAACAATGATCCCCAATCCCTTTTTTAATTAAAAATATATCTGAAATTAAAAAAAAATTCAATCATAATGTTAGACGTTGCGCGTCTATCAACCAGACCGGGGAATTTGTCGTCTTGATTTAGGCCGGCCGGTTTCGTGTATTCGTAATAAATGTCAAGAAATGAAGAAATAGATAGAAGAAATATTTCGGTTTCGGATGCTAATTACAAAATTTTAGATAAAAGATTTAGTTGGTATGTGCGACACACAACAACATTTACCGATACAATCACAACAATGACATTATACCCTGAATTGTACTTACGAAGCATAGCTTCCGACTTCCAAGAATATCTGCTAAATCTCTGACATCAGCATACAAACTTTAAGGAACTATCCAATCGCCAAACTCCAAAAAAGTCCTTTGTTTCTTTCCTATAGGGCAATTTGAAAAAATATAAAATGAAGCTGAATAGTTTATGTATCCACTTTGAAAGATCGATATACTGTTTAAATAACTTCACTCAATAGAAAAAAATCCAAACATAGCCCATTTTTTACTACTTTATAGAATTCATTTTATGACGAAAATAGCATGATTTTGAAATTTACACGATATATTTTATCGCAAGCCAAGTAGCCCATAAAAAATATCATAAAATTACATTAATATAATTTTGTACATAACTAATTGTTATTATGGGCCGGCGCGCCTCAATGCTCCAGCACAGCGCACCGCAGTCCACCGCGGGACACTGACACAGCAATTCGTGCTAAGATAGGGTCTTAGATCCAGCCAGTCAGAGGTATCTGGTTCATGATTCCAATGTCAAAATAATAGCATACTTTACTTCCTGTGCATGAGCTATTGATTTTGGGTCTAATACAATTGCTGATTGTAATATAAACCATTGCATCCGATGCACGTTCTATTCCAATACTTTACATAGTAATATTACATACTTAATGCATCAACAGTAGGTCAGAAAGGTATTGAATATCGTGATCTAAGATCATATCTGTCCGGAACTCCTACTTCCTAGATCCGACCGAACAATGCACACATTGTATTACTATGTAATCTTTATTGTTTTGTTTTTTATCTTATCGTGTTGTGAACTTCATTTATATGAATACTAGCTACCCGCGCGAACTTCATTTCCTTAATGCCTAGTCTGCCTTTTTAATGCACACCAACATGGAACATTTTGCTACGCTAACCTAGTGACAAACTTCAAAATCTATCAAATAAAAAATAATTAATTGTGGGGGTACCATAGGGGTGACAATTAAGGGTTGTGTGTATTTTATATGTTGTATCATAAAAAAATAAAAAACAAACAATTTCGTCAAAAATATAAAAAAAATATTCTTGAGGTGGACGCCTCATATCGCTTAGTGGTATGCAAAATAGATAGTAGCCGATTCTCAGAGAATATGACTATAAAATTTGATAAAAATCGGTCAAGCCGTTTCGGAGGAGTATGGTAACTAACATTGTGACACGAGAATTTTATATATAAGGTTATAAAATACAAAGGAACATACAAAAACGCTTTTGTTTTATAATACAATTAGTGTATAAACTATTCGTACATACTGATAATAAATCAACCAGTGCGGCTAAAACCCTTGGTATTGGCCTCAGATGTCTCTTTCGTGAAAAATTGTTTTTCTAACATACAAGTGTGCATCACAAACGCCGTAGACTTATTGTTGTTTTACTCACGATGTTTTCCTGCTGTGTTAGAAAGCAACTCGCACATATACAGAAAGGCCATTGCTGCACAGCCAGGTTTGAATCTACGACCTTAAGGATGAGAATCGCACAATTATGCCACTTGGCCCCTACTGCTCTCAACAGATTACATATACTTTATTAAATTGACATTATAGTGCCCAATGCTGATTTACATGCCATATTTTTACTTCTAGAAATTCTACAAGTTGTGTATTCTGTTAGCGCTAAGTTATTTTATCTCCGATATCATATGACTCTGATATTGATTGATGATTGTCGTAACATCATTCATCGTTCTGTAACACACACCTGCGACTTCTTGTTGTCATGGAATTACGGGAATAAGTCTAAAACGTCTGTTATGTGTAAGTTGTAATGATTCCTAAGATTTATTTTATTTACTATTTTATTAATATTATTAACTCGTGGTTTCAAGTCCAAGTTGGAGGTACTAAATACATAATATTATCCGTTAAAGTAGTTTGAGTTAAATTTTTTAGTATTCGCGTAAACCAAAGAATATTATTTAAGCTTATTTTGGTTTACCATATATTGTAACTACAGTATTTATACTGTCCTATATGGATCCTTTTTAGTTTCTGTTTATTATTTTTCTCTATATATTCTTTAACTATGTTTTAAAATTTTGCATTTGATATTGGACATTGATATATGTAGTAAGTTTTTCTTTAAAAAAAAAACATAATTACGTATTCTGTTGTTTATATACATATATATATATATTATCTACAGGTATGATATAGTCAGTTAGTTTTGTAATCTTTCTTTTGACAGCCAACTTCCTTATTTAAATCAATAGTGGAATCTTTTTTGGAATATTCCGTCATTTCAAAACTAAACGATATTAATAATGACTTGTTTGTGCTTTTAATAATTTCCACGGATCAAAGATTTGGGAATAATAGCGTTTCTTTAAAAATCTACAATATAGAAAATCAATCCCATCAAGAGCAAGTGATCATAATTCAGACAGTCCTAATTTCACATCGAGAATTAATTGGCCAAGTTACCAGCGATGACTTTAAAAAATAGCCGATTTGTAAAGAATTTGCTAGTCTAAACTTATCCATCGTATTTAAGACGTCATCTGAAAATTGTATGTGTCGATCCAGTATCCTTTGATAACGTCGACTTCGATTATTTAAAAGTAGTTGGGTATCTATTGACGCTAACCTCAGACTGGTATTATCTCTCTTAATATAATTGCTAGACTAAGTTAATTCTTGCTCTACTAAATTAGGCATGGCTTTATATACAAGATCGTCTCCAAAATCTCAGTATTCGTTTCATATTTGGAAATAAGAAAGAACAATCACAACTCTGCGTTATGTAAGCGGCTGGGCTGGCTACACATTAATCGGCGGCGTCATGGACATGCTCTCCATCTTATATTTCCACTCTTCCAAAACTACATCCTTGAAATCCTATTACGTAACTCTTCCGTTGTTGGCGATCCGCTTAGCTCCTTCTTTATCATACTTTAAATCTCAACTGTACCCACCGACAAGCGATACCTGTTCACATCGTATCCCTAACATAATTTTAGTGACTAATGCGACAATGAGTAATTGTCTACTTATGTTTTAATATATTTTTTTTTCATAAGATCATCATGGTATCACCTTTCATTATCATTGATTACAGTTGTTGCCTGGAAGAGATCGCTCGAAAGCGATGGCCCGTTGTCCTCCTTTTTATTTAAATATTTCAATTTCAACGACGTGGTTAATAAATTAATATTCGCCTATTTGTATTAAAACAAATATGTTTATAGTCTTTATTAATTGGTTCCTATATTATCTAATTTAAAATAAAAACAAAGAATGTAACAGTATTATACAAATAAGTGAAGGTAAGATTGGTTCTAGTTACAACGACCATACCTAGATAATTTTAGAAAAAGAGAATTTAAAGTCACCTGTCACTTTAGTATAAAATGGCGCGCGAAAATATTATGACATCACTAAGCTACTCCAGTTTCTACAGAATTAATCGAAAATGTACGTGTTGAAGGCATATGTAAGTTAAAATATATTATTTTTAACATCAAAACACGACATTAGCAACAGTATATATATATATATATTTTTAACGATATTACAGAATTAACCCACGAAGTTTATTTGTAACATAAACGAGGTAAAATAATATTTACAAATATTAATAGAGAAATTTTTTCGATAAGGTTATTTTTGTTTAAAGAATTACGATGGTAAGGTTTTAAATCAAGCGTTGAAGCCAAAAAAAAAATTAACATAGAGGTCGTATTCTGTTTAACATATTTAAAGTAAAAGTAGTGATTTATCCTAACAAAGGCAAAGGTTAAGGCTTAGTTAATTTAATTAAATCACAATTAGTTAAATGTATTAAATACTTTGTGTTTGTGTGTTCCCTTTTATAAATCTTTTTGTTGTAAAATGTCTCATGTATTTCATCTTTGGCTATATTCTCAGTGTATTTGTTTGTAGATAATTATATATAATTTATGTTAGCTGTAGGAGTACTAAATAAATAAATAAAAACGAACGCTACTTGATAGAACAAGGATTTTTGTTTAGTTTGCATTTTTACTAGCCAAGCGAGTTTCCTGACGTAACTTATTTATAACTGTAACAATAAAAGATACTTAAAGCAACAAATTACTCTCGAGCGCCAAATAAAAGACTGTTTACACTTTCAAGTGAACCGCACAAAAAGACTGCAATAAGCCTTCTTCAAACAGAGGATTTTTAGTTAACTACTTAACTTTGACTATTCATCACACCATTTAGTGGAGTTTTGACTGATTGTTGATTCTGGTACTATAAAAGTGAAGTTTTATACTGTTGAATTTTTTTTAATGATTTTTACCTTCAATATACCTGACATTTAATTTTTTTTTTCTTACAATATGGAATCCAAACATTCTTAAATCTCTTTCATGCGCTTGCTACAAGCCTAAATTTTGTACCAACAATAACATTACTGATATTTTGTTTTCTTTGAAATTCATAATACTTGTGATATAATATTACGCAAACGATTTTCAAAGTTCAGCCTTCTCAAGTTTGATGGAGGCTTTAGCCATACGTTTAACGGGCACGTTTTATAGCAGACAATGCATCAACAACATCCGACACTCGTGCCCAACTGTAAAAAGCTTAGCGTGTAAACTGTAAACATAGGGACCAATATCACGAACGGAGAGGCGGATTTTTGGGGTTTTTGACTAGATTTGTGGCGATTTATTGCGCTGAGCTATAGAATTGTTGTAGGAACACTAGAATTGTTTAATTGTAGTTTTATAAAACTGCGGCTAAAACTAAAATAAGGGCAGTAAGTAAGCAAGTGATATTAGTTCTCTAGAGACTTTACGTCGCGTTTATTATAAATCTATTTCTGTAACAAAGCCAAATTTTAAAAAAATTGTAACGATTTTAAATAGATAAAGCATAGATTCCCGTCTGGAAATGCAATCTATAATATACAGTATTACTTTCGTGTGCTTTACGTGCCGCGTGATTATTGATCAAAATGTTTTTCATTGCTGTAAAAGGCTAGAATTCAGAATCCTTTTAAAGAAATGAATATTCTTAATTCATCCTTAACACTAAATAAAAAGTTAAAATAGACGCAGCGTTCTAATCGCACAGTATATAGAACTACACAACATGATTTATTGGCAATGTGGTGGCTGACTCCTGAACACCATTTGCGGCAAAATAAATCCTCAAGAAGAATATTAGCTTGTACGGAATTGACTTTAAGATAAAGTTTAAACATTTTATTTTCTATCGTAAAAATAGGGTGTAAGTTTTACTTATGCTTATATTGCTGTTACTAAACGATTAGAGTTTAGTAAAAATAAGATACAGAAGATGAAGTAGTGACTAGTGACCATGACTTTGGCAAGTAGTTTCATGCCTAAACTATAAAGTGTACAATGAATGTTCAGGTAAGTGTTCAGAAGAATTGTTCGGGTTGATCCCTCTTCCCTCGTTCCAACACCGTACCAGCCGTATCAATGCAAGATTTCATTACAACTTTTTCGAACTAGCGAACTGTGGAATCGACTTCCGGTGAGACACTTCCCAAATGGATACGATCTCCAATTATTCAAAATTCGAGTGTTCTCCTCCATCAAAAGCCGGTAATGCACCCGCTAAAAATGGGTGTCTATGGATCTTGGTCTTGTTCGATGCCTGCCCCCACTATTATATATTATATAAAGTACGCACTTACGTTACTTTACGTAAACGAGAGAGATTAATACTTTTCGAACTCATAGTGAATTTTCTATAGTCATCTATGACTTATGAGATGCTAACTAGGCTAAACTAAACTTGATTTATAGCTAAAAATATATAAAATACGAAATGATTCCCTCTAACTGCCTCGTTCTCACCGATAACATTTTCGTCCTGAATTATGACTTAGCTTTACCGATTTTGACATAACTATTTTATATATAATAATTCACAAATGTTCGGATATAGTCGTCGCATAACCGCTTAAATTTATTTACTTAAATAAAAATCGTAGGTTGTTTAGTAATAAACATCTAATAGGAATCACGAGTTATATTCTGTAGAGAAATGATTGAAGGAAATTTTATTTGTAAAGCACGAAATAAACTATACACTGATTGTATTTATAAACAGACAGAAAGTATTAATTCAAATATCGTTACATAAAGTGACCATATATTTTATGATAAAAAGATATAAAGCGCAAGAAGTGTATGTATTGCGGTAAAATTTACCCGTTTTGTGAAATACGACTGTATGAAAGTGTTTTATTCGTACCACAATGTAAAGGAATGCTTTTAAAGAAATAAGCGATATACTGGTTGACCCGAACTTAGTTAGAGTCTTAATAATTATTATAGGGAATACTTTTATATGGCTCAGAGGTTAACGCGATATATTTCGTGTTTTTAAAGATGGTTGTTCTTGTTTTAAAATAGTATCCATGATTTGAGTACAGGAAATAATTCTAGGAGAGGCTTTAGCGTGCGACACTCATCTCTGAGGTCGCAGGTTCGAACTCCGGCTGTGCACAAATGGACTTTCTTTCTATGTGCACATGAATGTGCATATGCACATTCACTCAAACAGTGATGGAAAACATCGTGAGGAAATCGGTTTGCCTTAGACACAAGTCGACAGCGTGTGTCAGACACAGGAGACTGCTCACCCACTTACCTATAAGATTGCTAAATGATCATGAAACGTTGTTTAAATTTATTTATTTTACAGGAATATATAAATTTTTTATAAATTTAATAAAATATTCTTCATGATTAAAGTTTCGACATAACCTATACGTTGCAGATATTGTGTGGGGGTTTGTCGCTTTGCTTCGCATCATCACAGCAATGGGTGCCTTACAACAACTTGGAGTCGTTTTTGAAACAGCAACAGGACCAACAGGTAACCTCACTGTTAAATATTTATTTTCCACAAGAATTTAAAAATACTTCATAATATTCTCTATATGTACAATCATAAAAATCATACCAACCATAAAATTGTTATCGCTAGGTATTCTATAGAAACGAACCGAGCAAATACTATTCGTTCTTCGCATATAGAGCCCGGCAAAGTGTGACAAAGTAAATATTTTGCTATGTTTATTACTAATTCGAGCATTCATTATATTAGAAAATAAATCAATTTGTAATCAGTATTTCGTGGTGATACGATATTCAAGATGTTTATAAAAAATATTCAGTTTTCTAACGTACGGTTATTTTACTTGCATAGTAGCACAGTTGAATATTAAAAATAAATTAATCTATGGAACTTAACCTGATTAAATTTAACAACAATAAATCTTTATTTCAGTTCGAACAATTGTCATCGTATCTTAAGCTAAAAAATAAACTTACTCTTTAAATTATATAAAATAACATTACAATACAGAGTAGGTAAAATACAAAAGAACTAAAACGCTTCAACCTCAATAAGATTTTAAACGATATAAAATTACTTCCACCGCCGTGTTTTATTCAGTTTTATTACACAATTCTTTTCATAAGGCTTGTGTAATCGGACAATGGTTATCGAATGCGAAAAGAAAAAATGTTTTTATCTGTAGCGGCGGACATTTTATTTTTTCGTTGTAAAGGCGCGAAATGATTCGTGAGAATGAATTAATTTTATCGTTTTTTATGAACACAATATGGAATTTAAGGTTTTTAATTTAAACAATTTTAAGAGGTAGATCAGATAGCTTGTAACATAGAATACTCTAGATATAGAATTGTGAATAATGTTACCACATAAATTCACTTGACTAAATGAATAAATAAGATTTGATGATAATATAAAAGCCTAGTTTCTTCTTGATTATATGTGACGACAACATTAACATATCATAAATGTGTCATGATTTACAGTTGCAACCCAGCGAATATTCGGGACACGATTTCAGCAGTGATGGATCAGATTATTCTCACTTCGGTGGTCACAATCTCCAGCCACAATCCTATCCAGTCCACCAACACGTCGAGGAAGAGAATCCAGAACCGATTAAGCATTACAAAGAAGTAATTGTCCCTTTACCAAAGAACGTTGAGTTCAAAATCAACCAACCGATACTGATACCGGTGCCACATCCGATTCCAATCCAGGTACCGGTACCGAAAGCGGTTGTGATACCTATTATTAAGGAGGTGTCGATTCCGGTGGAAAAATCCGTACCGTATCCTGTGGAAAGGACAGTGCACGTGCCCAAGATTAAGGAAGTACCCTTCGAAGTTGTCAAACACATTATTGTACCGGTTGAAAAACCGATTCCATTCAAGGTGCCTGTGTATGAAACTATAATTCATACTAAAAAGGGCTCCCACAAGATTCGTTGATTTTATATTGTTATTTTTGAATTTACTATTTTATATTGTTATCTAGTTTTTAAGTGTACATATTAATTAAGTTTTGTTATTATTTTGTTTTCTTAAAGTATACCTTATTGAAGAATTTCGATTTAAAGCTTGACTCAAATCTTGTTTCGATAAAATAATTTTCTACCATGATGTTTTAAATCCTCAAGCGTTGTGAATGCATATTTTATTATACGTATACTAATCTACCTATATTCTAGTATTATTTCCCACTTGCCATTCTTAGTCAGTGTTAGCGGTAAATATTATGGACCAAGGATGATTTGCTATTCCGTGCTAACCATCATTGACCAGACTAAATTATCTCAGACCCGCCAGCCAGGCTTCCGTAACTGATGTCGAGATATTGTTAAACTTCGTAACCCGAATCCAAGTATGATTCACGATTCAGGGAGCTCCTCCCCGCTTGCATAGCTTAATAGTTTTCTCGACTATACGTATGTGAATAGGGGGTAATATACTGTGATTTAAAAATGAAGAAGATTAATTTATAGGCAAAGATTTTTTGGTAAATGTATAAATCACTTTTGTCTCAAATTGCAACTTATTTATAAAAGTTTTATGATATTCTTAAATATAATTTGGCCTTTGTATGCTGTAAGTAAATGAATCGGGTCATTTCACTATTAGCCACATATTGTATCTGTCGCTAAAATAATGATTAAAGGTGCCTACATTTTTATATTACCTATACTAGTATATGTAATGACATTTGATAAAATATCGCGCTGCACTTGAATATTTAACAACTATTATTTCCGCCCTATTCATACAAGATGATAATCTTAAAGGTAATCAATGTATTAAATTAACTGAATAGAAGAATAAAATACGTTTTTCCAATTCAAATTCCTCGAGAAAATACGGTTGAGAAAAATCCATCGTGTCGTGTTAGATACGTTTTATATCACACGAAACGATATTAGCAAAAAATGATATTCTGATACGATAAATTAATTGATTGAATTTTAAACATAGACTACTGCTATACTTAAATGTATCTTCGTCTTATCGCGTCTTTTTAAAGATGTTGAATTACTTTTTATGTTTGTTTCTTTCTATGTGTAAGATTCTATTGTAAAGCTCGTGTACCTTTATCAAATAAATAAAAAAGCAAAAAGTCTTAAGGCATAAAAGGGCCTTTCATCTGGTCCTATTTTAGCACTTAAACACGTACATTCCTATGATCTCATTCTTTTTAGGGATCGATATGCCCTTTTCAGCAAAGGCATCCTCTAAATCCCGCCATTCCTGTCTACACTCTCCTTTCTTGCATTTATTGTAGCTTGGGCAGTTTAGGACTGTTCCTCTAGCCATATTTTCCACCATTTAAGTTTTATTTATTTATTACAGAAATTCATACATTATCCTTACAGACTATGCCAATACGATTATATGTATATATATTAGAAGTTTATTTATTTTAGAGCTGTCATTATATTTTAATTTTATTAAAATTTCAATACAGAAATGTACCGTTCCTCCTCCTCTTTACTTTACATTCGTCTACTATCTGATACGACTTCTAATTTATGTCGTTATGTATAAAGGCAGTCAAGCTCATACGGCCGGAATCTAATATAAGTGGAATTCCAGACATTTCTAATAGGACAGCGACAAAACTGTAAAAGCTTTTATTTTAATACCACTAGTAATTTGGTCTCCCATGTGCATTGGAATCGAATGCGTTATTCAATACATCTTTAGTTTTAAAGATGTATTGTCATTGGGTGTGTCTCATTGGGTTCTATTTCTTGCTTATCTAAAAAAAATTGAATGGTAACTCCATCTTTTCTTTAAATTAAAAGTTACCATATTTGCCATTACTTCACTTTTAGACATTACATAAAGCTCGTATTTGCAGGTAGTGTTAAGAACCAAATGTTAACATTATTAAACCCAAAAAGATTATGTAACGACATTAATGTTAATTTTTTTTACACCTTGCCATGATAGTCACTTGAAAGCTAATGCTTTCTAAGCTTTTTATCATACATTAAATGGTTTCGGTAGAAGTGTTGTTCTGTATAGTTATTGCAAAATTAAGAGCCTTCGTGAATCTCAATAAGTCTACACAAGGCGACATCCTCAAATTCAAATTGAGAACACGTTATTTCCTTAAGCAACACTATTGTCCAATAACCGGATATTAAGAGGAAGTTCTATCTGTCTCTGTTTCCTGTCACACAGACACACCCGGATATTGGTTCCCGACACCCTAAGTAGCTTTGTTGGTCATGGGATTAGTGACGCGGGAAAATTGGATTTAGAAATTTGTTACTATTTATTATTCATTTATAAAATTACTAGCTGTCCCCGCAAACTTCGTTTCTCTTGAATGAGATTTAACTCAGCCTACCTGTTTAGTACATACCAACATGGATTTCGCTATGCTATCCCAGAGGCTGTTCGGTTTTCCGGAATGAAATCTTTTAAGGTTGTTCTGTGAATTTTTCTCTGTATAAACCTCAGAGTTCACAACATAAGTTTTTAATAATGAAAAAAAATAGGGGTTCATTGTAAAGGTTTGAAAATCAGGGGTGGATTACCCTTAACATTTAGGGGGATGAAAAATAGATGGTGTCCGATTCTCCGACCTACCCAATATGCACACAAAATTTCATGAGAATCGGGAAAGGCGTTTCGGAGGAGTTTAACCACAAACACCGCGAGACACGAGAATTTTATATATAAGAATTTTATGTTATATATGTATATCTTTCGAAAGGACTTTCCTATTCTGTATTACTAAAGCGACTTAGTATATGTAAGTTTTTAGTAGTATATAATGTATATAGTTATAAATAAAGATTTGTTTGCGTAAAAAGAACTGTATATTTAGCAAGTAAATTATAGTAAATATAATAATAAAAAAAATATTATTTTACTACTAAAGTATATTGATAATTGTGTTTATAATTATCATGAAAATATATACAAACAACACACTTCATGCATCATAGGCTACATACTATTTGTAAGCTTCTATAAAAACAAGATCATTTGTATAAAATATTTCGAGAACTACATTTATCAAAACCTCATTAGTGCTGAGAATGGAGCCCACATCCCCTGTTATACGTAAGGCACTCGTATACAGCCTTTATTCCGACACCGTGGTAATGTTAACGCGTGCGTGTAAAGATATCTAGAATGAGTTTAATACAGGGACGGGCTCGACTAAACATTAAAAGGTCCGAAGATAAATTGATAAATGATTTGAGGTGTATTGATTACTTTTTATATAGAATTTTATATCAGAGGCTGTCTTGTTTATAAGTAATATCATCGTTTATGGTTACAGTGTGGGAAATAAAAAACGTGTTCAAAGGACCTAGATCGAATAACTATCAAAATACTGTATAGAATAGTTCCAGATAATGCCAGGGTTTCCAGGGTCGAAAAAAGGATAATTGTTTGAGTAGAGTACGTTTACGTGTACAAAAATTTAATTGTTTTAAAACAATTAAATTTTTGTAAACGTACTCTAAATAGAAATTTAAGTAAAAGTACCTACAATAACAAAACATGTGATTGGGATCTCTGCCATTATTTTAGATTATAATTTGTTTATAGTCAAAATTTCGAAGATATAAATAATAATTACTTACAGTCAGTGTGTAACGATGTTTTAATAAAAATAAATCGCATTAAGTGTGAAAGGGCAGGGCACATGGAAAGAGGAACAAAGTGTTTAAGTCTAAATATATCTGAAATAAAAGGCTATTTTATATAAACGCTATTCTATAATAAACGGCTAGGCTATTATTATGTTTATTATTCATTATTATAATGGTGATAATCATCGACTCTTCCCTTTATAATCAATTAACTAGTCCTTAAATGTGATGAAATTGAGATGAAATATAAACACCTTTAAAGTATGATCAAAAATTTTTTTTTTATATTCACGGAACGGGGCTTCCCCCGTTCCGTGAATTACACATTTTCTGAAGTTTTTATGGCAAGACAATCACTATAACTATATCAGGGCCCCAGTAAAAGTAGCTGCGGTCCTGGCTATGAAGCAAAACGTATTATAACGGCAAAAAATTAAATGACGCGACAAAGTGGACTCTCTCGCCGCTACATTAAGTTTCCTCAAGATAATCGCTACAAAATATGTGCGTCGACTTATAAACTAGTTTTCTCAGAAACATATGAGTCAGTGTGGCTAAATATATAACCATGAGCTTCGATAAGAGTATTTTAATTTAGTGTAGCTTGGTACGGCGTAAATTTTTAAAAATTCTGGATTTTGGATAACCCATGTTTGAAGCTATTGTTTCTGTTAGGCTATGACATAGATGTACTATGTATATGTACTAATGACGCATGGGTTTATCTATGACCTAGGTTTTAGTAGTGTTCACACACTTGATACATGACATACCAAATATATTTTTAAGATTCCCAAAGACTTCTTGTCTTGAAATATTTGAACATTATTTCTCGTCAAAAATAGCTAATAGAATAATAAAAAATAGGTACGTAACGATTCATACGTAATTCGTTTTTGATTTTTCATAAAAAAATAAGTTCATTTTATAAAAAATTATTTTAAAGTCTATTGTTGGTAACATAAGTATATTAAATAATTACAATTAAGGCATTTAAATATAAACATATATGTATTTAAAAATAACAAACAGATAGACAACGTATGTTGGTGGTAACATATTTAGTAAAGTTGTACGTACTAAATGAAGGATATAAAGCAAATGTAATAACAATTATTTATTATTTACTATCAATAGCCTTAAAAACTTCGGTTTCCTTAACATTTGTGTATAACAGTCTTTGTATAAGTAGGTAATTGGGTGATATAGTCCGTGCTTTTGTCTCTTCCTCGACTAAACGCTCAGTTAAAATATTTTCACCATATTTCTTGAACACTTCGTCTCTTCCATGATAATGACGGAATAACATTAACACACAGCGGATAACAACGAATGATATCAATGTCACTAATACACAGAATATTGCGTAACGCCACCACATTTTGAAATTTTACAATTCCAATGTTTTTTAGTTTTATACATTCATAGGAATTGTCTATATTCGTTAGTTACAGCACAGTAGATAATTTCAACAGCCATTTAATTTGGAAAGAAACAAATCAGAGAATGAAGAGATAATTCCGTTCCAAATTGGATATATACGACGCAACACTGAACTCTCTGTTCAAAAGAAATTTAAAATTTCATTTTTGATTTAATTTGTTATTTATATTCGACACGTCTCGCGTTGTCAGGTGTGTTTACGAACTAAATGTGTTTGTTATTGTTTTCCTTTTGAGATGTCGAACCTTGAAAAAACCAGGAAAACTTGTGACATTGATTGTATAGTATAGGAGGTAAAGCTTATGTTGTGGATTATAGAGTAAAGGAAATATGTAATTAAGCTTTTTCCCAACCGCCATTATTCAATTTTTAAGCCAATTATTCTCTAACGCAATAAAACCGTTAACATTGCATTTCAATTTAAAAAATACCTGTATCAGGATTCCCAATTTTTTTTTTTTTAATTGTTTACAATAACTTTAATACAATTTTTAAAGAGCATGAGTGAGTGGGTCGGTGCATATTAGTGAGTGTGTGGGTGTAATGTACATATCTTCAACTCTGCATAAGGTGTGTTCAGAAGCCAGTCCTTTCATTAAAAAAAAATTAAGTTGAGCGTTTTCATATAATATAACGGCCTATGTACTGTAGATGTAGTCGTCTGTCGGGATCATTCCTTATTGTATGACCGATAACAACATCCCTATTTTTATACAGAACACATTAATATATAAATTACTCGTGTGTATTCAGCCTACAGCTTATCTATATCATAACAATTAGTATGCAGTCCACGCTAACTAAGCGCATAGCTCGAGACGGCTAACGAATACCAATCGATATATTAGTGGTCTAATGGATTAGGCTCTGGTGTATGATACTCAGCTTCCTAAAATACTGGTTCCTATAATTAACGGATGGTTTTACTGATAAACATGTAATAAAATATAAAAGATATGTAAAGCTATTCTGTGCTTTCAAATAATTTTAAATTACTATTAAAATAACTTATTAAACTCGTTTTAATGTTTGATAAATTTTTGTCATAATTCTGATTGCTAACTCATACCTTCGCTGCTAAATTTCCCGTGAAGCCTACTATTTGAGCCTACTATTGGCACATTAATTAAATTAGAGTAAAAACTAGAACAATATGAAAGAAATAGATATTAAACTGAATATATAGTTAATACAGTGTAGTTAAGTGTTAACAAACTATAGGTAATGATCAATACAATGTGTGATGTAAATTAAAATTCCTTGTTTTGAAATCGGACAGATTTAGGTCTATTTTTTATTAAAAATATATTTTTGTATTAAAAATATCTATAGCACAAACCTTCATCATGAGCACACCCCGAATAGACACCCTCAATTTCACACCATCATAAAGCACAGTCAAATACAGTATTACGTGTTAAATAATTTTTTCCTTTGGTAAATACTCGAAAGTTTTTGTAAATTTCATCCTTGGCTATTTCGTACAATTATTTTTTTGTATATTATTTATGTGTCATGTGGGAATAAGTAATTAAATAAAAAGAGAATGGAGGAGACAGTTTTACATTACAACGGTAACACTATTTAATTATTAATTAATTTAACATGCAGAAGGTAATCTAATAATTAAATCCCGAAATAGTCATAACTTTATAACTGACTGATAAAATTAATTAAAAAATATTCGTAATTGTTTTATGAATACTATGCAAGACGTATATATTTTTTCAAAATATATCAGGAATGAATTGTATTTCCATATTCCTCACATAGCCCTTAGCGCTTTTCGCTTTATACGTCATGAATTTTGTCATTTATGTTAAATAATCAATTAGAAAGAAAACGCACATGACAGCTCATTTCCCTCGGGACAAATACTGCTCCTGAATAAAATATGCAATATTAAATTACGTATTCGCCACATAATGCCATGTTATCATAGAAAATGCAATACCTCGCTGTAATGTCCTACTTCTACGATCTCTGTGACGCTAAACATCGCTACTAATTGTTCTCGACCAGGATTAAATGCGCACGGAATTCGAATATTTTCATATGTTGTAGGTAGCAGAATTCAGTTACAGGTCCTAAAACTTTTACAGTAAATCAGTTTACTACTACTTCATTAATATTATCAAGGATTTGTTATCGAAATAAATTAGATAAAGTCATGACTAGCAGTGTGTATAAATGACAAACTGTAGTAATAAAGGATGTAATAGTGTAAGTGTAAGGAGTGTGACTGACAAGTATAAATTAAATGCAATAAAGTCTGAAAAGTTTGTAGCCTAACCTAGAAGAAATCTTTTTTGATAGAATTTGTTTTGATAATTTAATATTCCTTCGAGAGCAATAAAACGATTAATAACGGTGATACGAGTTTTTCTGCACGATTTGTCGTAAGTCTTATAAATAGGTTTCAATTAAGCTAATTATCTCTTCATCAGCGCCAAATTCTGACCAGCGTGCATTCTCTTGACAGCTAAAGAACTGAACAGAAAAAGACACTGAGGAAAACGGTGGATGTGGAAGCAGTGCGATACACAAGCCATGGAGATTTGCCATCATCTTCGTTGATCTCTGCCACGGTGCTTTGTCTGTATCAAACATCACATTATTCTTCTTCAAATAGAGCGGTTATTCCACATTTTTGTCCTTCAAACGCTCCAATAACGCTACCAACTAACTTGCGCTTGCGCTTGCATGTAATTTTTTATGCATATGTTAGGGTTTCTAAAATTGTATAATGAATACGTTGCTACTTTTACCATAATTAATATGTTTATTTATGGATGGTTTATATCGAAGTAGTTGATATATACTTAATAATTAGAATATAAATAACACTTCTATTGTATGCCTGACATTTGTCCTCAATGTTCCTGCGGAGACGCTAGCCAATCATAGTAACGGATCACAGACCATGATACTTTTTACTTTGTACAACAATATCCGGTGGTTTTTTTTACAATAAATACAAGTTTGTTATAATTGAGGTCATTTAAAAACAGATGATTTGTATAATTATAAAAGACCCACGGTCGGCAGTTAAGAATTGGCGGGCCGCGGGGCATTCTTGGTTTCGGGAGCGATTAGTGTTGGTCATAAAAATAGTGAATTATATACCAGTGTGCAAATATAAAGTGTATATTAATTCTATTGTTTCCTTCTTCAAAAACGTTATCCTGATTCCTGAGTTACTGGTTCGGAGAGGCCTAACACATATAATAAGTCTTTGGAAAAAATTTCGCAAGAATAATGCACTTACTTGACTAGAGCTTCTTATTTGCACATTATTAATATCATTTGACAGGTATGAATAAAACCCGTATATCATATACAGCTGCTTTCTTTGTGTGTTTGTTCTTATTTTGTGGTCCAAAAAACTGTTAAATAATTCCCAAAACTATTTTATATTATTTCAATATTTCCCCTTTTTTAGTGTCGTTCATTATTAGTGACGGTCGCGTTGGTGTTAATATCTTTCTCTATTCTCTATCTTCGGCAAGCCTCAGAGGTCCTTAACTTGGTCGTTCCAGCAAGTAGATGATCTGCCTAGGGAGCCTTCTCTAAGTTATTGGCTTGGTAACCTCTTAGTGCTCGTTCTTAGAAAAAAATATTATCTCTCATTTTTTTTTTATTATATTAGTATTATAATTTTTTTTCTTTTCTTTGATTATTCTTATTTTGTATGATTCTGTGTGCGTGTTTTGAAAATTATGGAGTCTATGTCTATGTCTATATATCCAAAGAAGTTCAGGTTCTATTAAAAAAGAAATAAAGTTTGATATTCATGTGACTTTCAATACATGTGTTCGTAGTAGGGGCGTAATCCCGATTACTATGCATACCGCGCTATTTGCCTGCACTTGCGTAGTTATTCGACCTTCATATTTACATACAAATGAATTTCCGACGGTGCCCTGCCATAAGTTCGGAATGATTTATGTTCTAAGATAATTTAATATTGTTCCCGGAGATATTTTATCAAAATTGTTTTAATGTCGCGTTCGAGCTAGATTTAAATTCGAGATAATTAATTGTTTACAGTTTTGCTCGTTTGCGAGTTGAGATAACAAAAGTTATTAAAGTATTAATTAAAACTGACTAATTATAATTGTATAAGCGTTCTATAAGTCACGTATTGTAATTAAATGTTTTGTCCTTATCATTTTCGTAGAAAAGACTGTAGCAGTTGATTAGAAAGGTCTTCAGCGCACTTTAAGCATTGAACCAATCCACAAATAACGTCACGCAAAAATACAAGAGTTTACAAAAGAGAAGATATAGTAAGTGCCTAATATAAAATGGAAGTAGGCGGGTCATGTGGCTGCAAAATGGAAGATAGACAAAACGAGTCACATCACAGAAAGGACGCCACAATGATTACTCAATCGCGATGAGACAACGACCTTTCCAGAATTGCTAGCCATACTGACACCTGGTGTCAGGCGAAAATGCCATACCTTGGAAGATGCTTATGTCTGAAGACTTTTGTTTTGTGTGAAAATAATCACACATACTATAATGTATTTCCGCGACATTAATATCACAATGTTTATATGATTCAAGAAATTTAATTTTAATTGAAATCAAAATACGTACGTAATCAAGATACGTCACGTTAATTTAACCAAATGTACATATGTACTCTATAATCTAGACTTACTAACAGCGAAATATAAAGTATTTTTTACTGTTTTTGGTTTTTATTTCTATAGTAAGAATTTGCATTATGCAAACAAGACATTATCATCTTCAAAATTAGAATACACAAACTCATTTAGAAATTCTATAGTATTAGTAAACAAATGTCACACAATTAAGAAAAATAAACATTTTCTTAATTGTAGATATTGTCGACTGATTTACACCGAACTCCTTCGCAATCGTAACATTTAATTCGCCAGCATCTAAATGTTGTTATAAAACTTTTTTTATTCAATGGAGACACTTTTTTGTTTAGTCTATTTTCTGTACGCGTAACCCATCAACCAATGGGGAAGATTGGAGATAGCTTTTTACATACGACGAGACGTGGACGTCGTATTTCGTTTAGCGATCATTTGAATAAACGGATGTACTTCCTAAAACCAAACATATACCTATTGGCGTCGCTATAAACGGTTAGTTGTCATATGCGAAGTTGTACTAACCGGACTACAATGTAGAAAGCGTACCAATTCTTAAAAGGCCTGCAACCCACTCGCGAGCCCTCTAGCATTGAAAGTGTCCATAGGCGGCGGTATCACTTAATATCAGGAGAGACTCCTGCCCGTTTTCTCAGTTCTAAAAAAATAAAAGTAACCAGATGCTTGCGCGAACCTAAATGTAACAAACCAATTATTAAATGAGAACCAAGAGAAAGGAGTTTGTACGATGTTACGTAACACTTTATAATAGCTATCAAAAGTAGATTACTTATAAGAAGTGTAAGCATACTGGCCAAGTATTTTTTCCTTATTATGATACAGGAGGTGACGGGCAGGAGTCTCAACTGATGCTAAGTGACACCGCTGCCCATGGACACTCACACTACCAGAAGGCTCACAAGCGCGCTACCGACCTTTTAAGAATTGGTATATAAATAAAAACATAAAAACAATTTTTTTGTCTAAAAATAAAAAATATCTTATTTAACATTTAGGCGTATGAAAAATAGATGTTGACCGATTCGTAGACCTAACCGATGTGTACACAAAATTTCACGAAACAACTAAAACCTCCGATATGACTCCTGGACTCCAGAATTTATAAGATTTACAGGGATTTACATACTAAACCACACAATCTACTCATCAATTACATGTATATATAATATTTACAATACCTAGAAAACCATATTCAAGCTTAACCTGATAGGGTATTGTCCTTTAACCGATAATCCTAGATCTGCATGTCTGAACTAAATTCACTTAATTGCAGTTTATTGTACGTGAGTAACAGAATCTGTGATGGTACTTAAATTTCTAGGAAATATGACATTGTCTCTAGTGTTTGTAATTCATTTATCTAAACTCATATAATAAAGAGGAATGATTTGTAAGTTTGTAACGAAATGACTCAAAAATAATTTTTAAAAGACCGATATTAATCAATATCTTAAGCAAGTACTAACATGATTTAGTATTTGGCATCGGCATACCAATTTAAAACAGCCATTATTTCACCAAAAATCGAACCCATGTTCACGATATGTTTAAACAACGGAGGCGGTACAATTAAATAATATTTTACAAAATTAGTTTATTTTCTTAAAGATTATAAATCCAGTCTGTATATAGGTTGAGTGGTGTGTAATGAAGGGGTTTGTTGAGACACAAGCTCTGGTTGAAGGGTTCGATCTCCGTGCGAATACCGTGGAGGTACCAGCCACCTTGCTTCACCGCGTATACACCGCCAAAACTGGGACATACTGTGATATCTAAAAACATATTTGATTGTAAAATACATTGTTTTTTTAATATATATATTTTTATAATCCTGATTGGCATGAAAATAACTATGTTTAGTTATTTTTGTTGTATGTTTGTATGTCAGGAATAGTTTTGAATGGATTAAACCCGAAAAAGAAAAATACATAGGTAGTTTTACAGTGCCTTGTATATCAAGTTTTAGAGTTGCAAGATAACACTGCCAGAGAGCTCGCAAGTGCGTTGCTGACCTTTTAGCTTGGAAATAGTTCCACGGGCATTTGGTTTCTCGACCAAAGTTGAACGACGAAGTGAATGTCAGGAATTATATAATTGTGTAAATTTTAGGTCAAAATCAAACTAGGGGTCTACATTATTATTGGCCAGAAATTAAATAATTATTAGAAGAAAAGAAGAGTCAAAATAAAGAATCTAGCATTAAGAAAAATAACTAAGGTAATAGATATATATGGCAATACAATAAATAAACTAAAATTTAAATGAGCGGGGCATGGAAATAAGAGGAACCGAAAACTGTAGTAGAGAACTACTTAACTGGTGGTCAAGTTACAGAAAACGTAAAAGAGGGCGACCACTTAGAAGGTGCATAAAGCAAATAAAAGCAGGTGGTACATGGCAGATACTGGCACATTTCAGAGATGAATGGTGGGATTTGGAGGAAGTGTCACACATATGCATACACTAGAAGAGGATGGAATAAAGTGGAAATGTGTTTAAATGTAAAAGTATATAAAGGCTATTATTATTATAAGTCAAGTTAAATACAACTTTAGTGGAGGTTTCAAACGATATAAATCTTACCATTCCCGTAGACAGCACAAACGTCTTCCGCCAAGCACTGTTGACTCTTGTCTTTGTCAAAATGTATGGCCGTTAATTCTCCAGAAACCGCCCAACCTGTCGTCTGAAATTATTGTTCTTAGTTAAGGCTTTCTACAAGCTTACAGTAAGCTCACTAAATATACGAACTAATTTGTATAGTTTTATTGACCGTTCAATCGGGAATACATTATTATTTTAAAGTTGTATTTGTTATTTGATATTGCCAGCGTTTATATTTATATTTATTAAAATATTATTATTACTATGTAAGAATTTTGTACATACTGTTTATTTGTGTGTTGGATTAAATTATAATGATGTACATAGATTTCATTTATAACAGGCCTTTTAAATGTAAAATTTTGGGATATTAAACTCACAACATTATTTTAAGCAATTAATATTAACATTCAATTTCGTGCTTAGGTGATTTATACGAAACACAATTAATAACAATAAAGAGAACAAATTCTGAAATAATTATACTTACAAACTTATAAATAACCAACCGTTTTACACTATTCCTGTGATCTGATGAGTAACTGATTAGTTTAATTGATTAGTTTAATTAATTGGGAAATGCTTATTAATTATTTACGCAGAAAAGCAACCATTCAGGTCTGACCTTAGCTTTCTACATCTGTTTCATGATCATTTGTGTTCTATAATAGGCAAGGTGATCCTGTATCACACACTCGCCTTTGGGTTTAGAGTCAAAAATAAAAAATAAAAGGCATGCCAGTTACTTCACGATGTTTTCCTCCACCGAACGTGCGAGTTGTACGCACATAGAGATACAGTCCAAATCACTACTAACAATCTTATACACAATAATAATTCATAACGTATTAATTTCAAAATCTCTACACAGTGAACTTTTAATAAATAATAGTTTACACAGATTACATTAAATGTATCTCTGATCTGTCCTAAACCTAACAACTAAATAAATAAATAAACTTATAATCTGTTGAAATTATGCACCAAACTAATAAGGTAAATAAAAAATACAGCCATTTATTATTAACGTACGGCAGCGTCAGTAAACTCCCGTCCATCACTCAGACAAGCGAAAGATATTGTCTGGGTTGTGTCTACTTCTTCTTCTGTCTTCAATGCCGCGATGTCATTCGTTGAGCTCGTGTAATTTTCGTGTACTACAACTTCTGATATCTAAAAACAATTGCATCAGCGATACATAAATGTAAATGACATGTGAACCAATGAAAACGATGGCAAAATTCTATAAAATTTCCACCGTAATCTTCAGATAAGGTAAAGCCCCAGCGACTTTTTCTGTTCTCAGACCTCAAGAATATGCATGTTGGATAGAAATTTTGTGCTGATGAAGAGGTAATCCATGAAACTGAAGCCTATTGAGGCTAAATACAAATCATACTTTAAAAATGGTATCGATATGATTAGCTATATTCGTTGCAGCGCTCTCGAAGGCAAATTCTATCAAAAGATTTTTTCTGTTAGCCTACGCATTTTTCACCCCACTTGATGTAGCTTTGCACAAGCCTTTTATAAAGTAAAGGATGATTTTACGAAGCTACAGCTTGCAATCGTTGCGCCGGTTCTAACTTAAAAAAAGTGTGCGTACTTATGTCCCTACACACGTTAGTAGTTAGACTTCTTTGGTGTAAGAATATAAAAATCTTTATTTAACTAGATAATGCTTTATAATAAAACTTTTAATGTAATCAATATCTGTTTTTCTAGTGTCGTTTTTTATACAAACATAGAAAAGGCGATAGATAAAAATCTTTTTTAAATTTTTACATAGTTAAAGAAATTAACATTTTTTTTGTATTTTAAAATGTTGATTAGGTAAACGTAAAAATTTACTCGTATCATTTTTCCCTAACGCGCCAAAAGAAGCATAACTTCAAAATTTCGATAAGAAAATAAGGCCAGTTGACTCGTCTTATCCTTCTCGGGTGATACTAATAATAAGTATTGTACTGTGTGGTCCCAAGGTTGCGACGGATGTCTATCTACGGGTATTCTAACTAAATCGAAATTGAGTATAAAAGCATCGGGATATCAGCCGCTAACAAATTCGTTTAAGAATTGGTACGCAATTCTTAAAAGAACGGCACTACAAATAAACTTGAGCCTTCTTTCTCTTCATATAACGTAAGCCTACAATTTACCCTCTATTATATAAAGGCAAATATAGTTAGACAGACGGTAATTTAGAAATAATATATTAATTTCGCCGTATTTGCAATTCAATGAATTTTATGTCATTAACCTTAATTATTAAAAAAGGTATTTACTTCAGTGCTTAGTTTCATTAAGACAATAATTTTAATATTTCATTTATCACTATAAAACTGTCCAGACGTTGTATGTATTTTAGATGAAGGAAGTATACGAATTACAGAGTGCAAATAGTTAAATATATTAAAATTCATGATAAGATAGTATATATAGATAAGGAAAGCGTGAGATTCTCGTTTATATTAAAATTAAAGGAGATTTACTTACTTTTAAAATTTTCTCATTTTCTTTCATATTTCGTAGAGAAGCCTTGCCCAATATTACAACAATGTCTTCAGCTCGTGTAAAATTCACACAGCGTGCAGCTGTAAAGTTTTATATTAAATTATTTTAATCAATTAGTTGATTTTTATGTTGATCACTAGATGGCAGTTAAAATAATAATTTTTAGTTCAGCGTCTTATACTAAACTATTTGTCGGTCTGCTAACTTACGATATTTTATCCAAACAAAAAACTTTAAACTCTGAAACTTGCACCAGGCATTTGGGGTTAAGTTATCTTTTTAAAACTTATCAACTTAAGTTATCTGTTGAACTTTAGTCTCAAGCGTAACGAGTTATATTGGAAAGAAAATTGAACACGCTGTAATTTTTCGTCGAGTTAAGACACAGTTTAATGCCGTCGACTGCATTCGAGGCGGTAATCACATTACCATCCGCTACTAAACCTTACCCACTGTGCGATTTAGAATAAAAACTAATTGTACTTGCTTTAAGAAACTTAGGCACTAACGTCTGGAACAGTGTTTGGGACAGTGGGCAAACGAGCAGGCATTTCAGTGTTTAGTTAAGTGTTTACTGCAACACAGATTTGCAAGTTCGTTGCCAGCCTTTATGGCAATGGTACGCTTTTCTTCTGAAGGAACGGAACTGTTTGGATATATCTGGAATGGCAGCTGGTTCCATAAAGTTGTGGTGTACGGCATAAAGTCTCCTAAATGTGTTCAACAACGACTAAAACACACAGATGGCGGGTTTAAATTGCAGTTCTGATACACCTTATAAGTATAACTTTGCTAATTCTTCATGTACTGGATTTCTGTAGTTTCCAATAGCTATATACTGTTAGCGTAGTAAGTAAACTTCCTTATTCTTGCCAGGCGCTAAAATAAAAAATACTTCCTCCAACGTCGCTTTATTTTTCCGGGTTTTCATTTTTTTAAAAGTACTTGCGAGTCGGGAGGGCAGAAGCATTTTTTGCCCGCATTTGTTTTATTTGAGTTATAGTCGTGACGTCATTTACCGAGTAATAATGAGTGAAAGATATTTCTTTTGCATTTTTCTTGTCCTAAAGCCGGATGACATGTACTTTTAGTATGCAAATTGTGACACTTTTATAACTAACTAGCTTGTCCCGACTTTGCAAGACTGGTTTTTATTTTGTAAAATGTTTTCGTATTCTAATTTCTATATAGATATTATAAAATGAAAAAAAAAACGGTATTTATTTCTTTGGTAGTGGTTTTAGCATTTATTCTCAAAAGAAATATGAAAAAAAATTATTTAAAATCACAGGCTTTAAAATATATTTTTATTATTATTTAGTAACACACTCACACATACACATCCGTATTCTCTCTGTTAACATTAGTCTTTAGACTAAATCTCTTACTTGCGTTTCGATTTACAATGTAATTTTGTATTTTAAATAAATAAATAATATTAATATAGAAATGAGAATACGATACATGACTTTTAGAGAGTATACATTCAAAAACATGGTCACCGAGATAGACGCCGATTAGAAAGTTCAGACTCCAGAAAAAACTTTTTGACAGTTGAGAGTGGCGGTAAGACTATTCTATAAATAATTGTTTTGACGTTTCACCGATGACAAAAAACATACACTTTGACACACGAAAAGAAAAAAATTAACTTGAAAGTTTTTAATATCCTCAAAGTGCAGACGACTAGTTGCAATTGTATTCTTTGTACAGGTTACACGATAAAGCTATTGTAAAAGTCGAATAATACCTGTTACAATAATATTGGTGGATAAAAGAGCGCCGTCGCAGTAATATTGGAACTGATTGGTCCCATTCTTTACAAATATAGCGGCAATCCAGCTGAACACTCCTGTGACGTCATCAGTTGTTCCCAGAGGACACGAGTCGTTGTACTAAAAGTTAGAAAATTATTATACTTATATTTCTTAAAGTGAAGAGGGTAAATTTTGTATTGATTGTCACGAAGATGTTCAGCGTTATCGAAGACAGGGAGAGAGCGATTGAGACCATTTAAGAGAGAGAGTGACTATTGATTGATGTATTCATTTAGAACATATTAGATATTTTAGATGGCAATGTACTTTGGTTTTTTTGAAGGCAGAGCTCATCTGATATTAAGTGATACTCATGGATTATTTCTATGCCAGAGGGCTCGAGAGTGCGTTGCCGACCTTTTAACAATTGATAAGCTCTTTTGCAGAAGGGCCCTAAGTCGATTAGGTTCGGAAATACTTCAAAGAACCTCGGTGGTACGCGGCAAAAACGCTCTTTGGTGGAAAAAAGGAACTTTTGAATAGTATTCATTTTGATCGATTTGAAACAATTACGACGAAATATGCAATTTATTTATCCAAAATGATCAAAGATAATATATTATGTACAACGGAACAAAAGTTTTTTCCTCTAATTATTACTCAGCCTTGAGAGATCGTGAGAGGAACATTGTTTCCTTCGAGAATTGTAAACTACGGATGCGGTATTTATTATTATAATTATTTTTATATCAGGCGGATAGGAGGCTCACCTATTGTTAATTGATACCGCTGCCCATGGACAATCGCCATGCTAAAAGATAATTGGTACTGAAAATTGGTTTGGAAATATTTCATTGGGTACCTAGCTAGTTCCACATACTGCGCGACCAAAATATAAATTTATTTTTTGTAATCCCAATTAAGAAAACATATAATTATACGCAGTGGTGTAGCAAGGGGGAGGGGGGCAGCACCGGGTGTCACCTCAGTAGTTCAGCTCTGTGCACTAGTAGAATTCGGGGATTCCCGTAAAAGAGCCTGACGCTGTCGTGGGGGATTCCCCGTCCCATACTCGCGATCTTTTAATAAATGTCTATGTCTTTTATCATATAAAGTTTATTGCTTTTTACTTTCGATAGAGTGGTACTACCATCTTCCGCACCGCGTTTCACCCAAGGTAGCTACGCCACTGATTATACGAAATAAGAGTATTTATCAATTGTTCTGTTTTGCAGTACGTGTTTGTTCAAATAAATTGTTTGCCATACCTTTATATAATACATAATATGACAGTTTCATGTCA
The DNA here is from genome assembly GCA_028984075.1 of Pieris mannii. Lineage (NCBI taxonomy): Eukaryota > Metazoa > Arthropoda > Insecta > Lepidoptera > Pieridae > Pieris > Pieris mannii. Next base: position 10,522,952 of record CM054793.1, on the reverse strand, counting down.
ATTTGTATATCGCGCATTGTGCGGATATTATAATTAATCAATCTGAATGTACCACTATTTTCGAAATAAACGTGATATTTATTTATTTGAGGTTTAATTTTTTTTTCAAAAGCTAGATACAGTAGGCATTAAATTAATCAAAATTGTATACAAAGTGTACTGTACTTAGACATAAATAAATTACAGGGAACAACAACTTTTACCGCCAATTAATTAAAAAATATGAAAAGGAAAAGAAATGCCTTAACACCTCATCTATTTTTACGAGTTTGTAAGTCTGCATCCTTTGTTAACGTGATTGATGTAGTGGGTCGCGTGTTGCCAACTATCAGCAACTGGCATTGTTACGGGGTTACCATTTAACTCAAACTTTACCCTGTTTGCGAAGGGGAAAATAAAAGGTTCATTATATCAGTAGGGCCTTAACATAATTGTTTTTAAATAAGTATTCACTTGGCCTTGAGACTCCTTCTTCTCCTTCGTGCCAAAGATTAAAGGAACCATAATGATTCAGCTTTCGAAGATAAATCATTATGGCTCCTTTGAAAAGACGCTTCGCAATGATATTGGTGCATTACCGAAGGTTATTAAACCAAGATTTGTGTCTATGACCAGGTTGCTTTCATTTGGTTTGAAAAAGTAAAGATTTTAATCAAAATTTGGTAGAAAGTCGGTTCTAATATTGAAATTTGGTTGAAAGAGATTTGAAGAATCTCGTATTTTTGGTGGCTCAGAAATTACAAAGAAGAAGTATCCACTGACTAGATGTAGTGAGATGTATTCTGGGAGCCTTCCACTCATATTTTATTTTCCTGACTGCACCAAATCTATATTTCTAAGTAAGGAAGTGACATTTACACGGTGGAGGAGAAAAATTTACGACGAATATCAGGCACAGAAGGCATACCATTTATTTCCCCTAAAATAAAAATGGCCAATAAACTAGAAGTAGTTCTTACGACAAAGAAATAACTGTACCAAACTGTAAATATAATATTACCGATGTAGCCGGGGCGTATCTCCCGAGTCACTTAACACGAATGTATATGATTTCAATTTATGTATATTTTTAATAAAAATATAAGAGTTGGATAAAGTCCCTGGATGCAATGGTAGAGGAGTAGACCGAGAACGACTGTGCCAAACTAAATACTTTACAAAGTACTACATGTTAAAATCATTCCATTAACCCTGTGCTGTAATAATTCCGTTTTCATTCAGCGCATATCAATCAGAGTAAAAAATTGGGACCATTAATTTGAAAAAGAAGCGAACATTTCGAAACCCCTCGCCGCAAACAGATATACATATATACCGATGAATAGTGCGATTTTTCATTTTGCTAAAATCAATGACATAGTTTAAGAGTTAGATAATCATCCGTACATAAAAAAATTTACTACTTGAATTGTTGTTTATCCACTTTTGATATCTTGACTACGTCTTATCCGGTTTCAATGATATATTCTGTGTAACCAAAGTAAAATAATAATATGTTCTGACATCTTGCTAAGATAAGTTCTCATCGGCCAAATCACGACTTAGTAAGTCTACGGAAAGAAGCTTACTGACTGGCCCATAAGGCTTGATATACGCCTCTCATAAATATTAAAAAATAAAACCTTATCGTAGGCCAGTATTTTGTTTTAGTAGAACAGGGGGCAAACGGGCAGGAGCCTCACCTAATGTTAAGTGATACCGCCGCCCATGGACACTCTCAATGCTAGGGGGCTCGCGAGTGCGTTGCCGGCCTTTTAAGAATTGGTATGCTCTTTTCTTGAAGGACTCTAGTCGAATTGGTTCGGAAATATCTCATTGGGCAGCTGGTTCCACAAAGTGGTGGTACGCGGCAAAAAATCAATAAACCACGCTCAGTTGTGGACCGGCGGACGTCGAGGTGATACGGTGATGATTATTATCATTTGACTGTATAACTTTTACTACAAACACAATAAAAAATCAAACGCCGAAAAAATAAAACCGCTTAATATCACAATATGTAGTTAGTATATGAACCACAACCAAATATATTTATTATTTTTTATTCTGAAGACATGTAAACACTTTCACGATTAAAATCTCGCTCTTAAGCTACAAAATAAACACATCGTTATGACGGGACGTATTCACGTCACTGAAATATCGCTTGACAGATCTATTAATGACCTTTGTTGAGGTTTAAAACATACGTGCAATAGAAAATGAATTTACGAATCCTGGTCTTCCATTTATAGTTAGGTTAGAACACTGCAATGGATTGAATTACACTTCGTAATGTGAAAAATCGGGAAATGCTGCACGGTTCTAGTTAAAACTTATAAGTATTTTTAATTTGCAATATTTTTATTTTACCTACCGTTAACAGGCTAAACTATATTAAGGGTAACCAATAAAAATAAAAACCTCCCCAGAGTCAGTAAATGCTTCAAACATGTTATCTTTGTCCTTTGCATGTACATTTCACGGGGGATTATTGACTAGACCTAAAAACAACTACTTGTCATTTCATCGCTAAGTTGTTTAAATTCATGTTCAGATTGAGTTATATATGAATGAATTACACGCGTTCGACGAGGCCATTTTCTAGACGAATTTCCTTAAAGGAATTTGATATTGCGAAAACTGCTTTATTTTGTAAAACAAAATATAAGTTTTTTACTGTCTATAGATGAATAATATTGTTAAACAAAACGGAAATGTAAAGAATTACACATTTCTGTTATAAATGCCTTTTCTGTGATCTTTGTGAAAGTTGTGGATGTTTTTGTTCTTATTTTATGTCGCAAAACCAACGACAAACTTACATTTAAATAGAAACTATTTTAATAGTCAAAGTAGTATAATAATTACTTTTTAGATGCTAATATTAAAACATGAAATACGTAATAAAATGCGGAAAATTTTATAATGAGCAAATTAAAATAACTTACATAAGTTTTTGTTTCATTAGCTATTAAGGTCACTGCGTGAGAAATTGTATTTATAACTTGTGATTCTGTTGATGTTACATATTCATTTGTTGTATCTTTGTACAAGTCTATGTAATCAATTATAGGATAATCTGTAGAATTGTCTTCATTATCATAATCTATATCTATAATATTGTCGATTTCAAAAGTTGGATCAAAGCTCTTCGGTTCCTTCTCCAAGCTATCGTCAGAAATTAAATTTGTTTCTGTTGTTAAGTGATCGTTTATGTTATAAACGTTATTGGTAATATTTAAAGATTCTTCATCATAATCGAAATTTAAATTGCTATCATCGATAATAAATGATTTTACAAAAATAGCTGTTCTATCACTTTTATTAAACGAATGATATTCTAAATCCAAATCAGTGTCACCTTTAATCTCATCTTTTAAGAAACCGGAAACACCTGATAAAATGGTATTAATATTTTCACCACTAAAGTCTATAACATCACTTTGAACTTCACTTGGCTGAAAAGAATCAGCTTTAAAGAAGCTATTCACGAACGTATTAAGACAGTCGTAGTATGTATCACACTCACAATATATTCCACACATTTGAATGAAAAATAAAATAATTTGTAGGTTCATTTTGACGTGAGTACATAGAGCATGATCACGAACAAATGCAGTATAATTATAATAATTAAATTTAGTATTGTGGAGGTAAGTAATGACCTCACCTTGGGAACTCGTGGTGAGCCTGACTTTGATGGATGGTTCGCACAATGGGTGGATAATAGGCCATTTTAGTAGTAATCGACGAGCTTACAAGAATTATTGTTGCCTTGACGTATTTGTGTTTGAAATCTAGGTTACTTAGAGAAAGTGGATTTGTTAACAATAGGTGCGGGAGTATATTTGTTACTGTCATCTTTGTTAAGCTTTTATATAAAACATTTGTGTAATGCATACTTTATATTTCTTATGCAATGTTTTATTTTGTAAACTTTGAGTGTAATATTTCTATTTTATATTGATACTATTAAAAATTAAATTATTCATAAAAGTCTGTACTAAAATCGCATTTATTCCGATAAGATTTGTATGTAAATAAAAACATGTTGATTTTGGGGTTTATTTAATTTTTTGAGATTTCATTTAAATGTCGTTTCACTAATATGAGATAATAATAGAGTTATTTATCTGTATGGAAGGAATTATGCATAAAGTTAACTGCGTATGTATCTGGATTATTTAAATTTATTAATGAAGTAGTGTTTATAACGATTAATTAAGCATAAAATATACTATATTTTTTGAATAAAATAATATTTTATATAAGTATTTAAAAATACAAAGGTTTTAGCATTTTGGCAGATTTTTTTAACTCGAACATACAGTTTTTATTTATTTAAAACAGGCATTTGGGCAGGAGGCGCCTCTAATAAGTCGTACTGCCGCTCATGGATACGTACACTGCCAGAAGAATCAGGAATGCGATGCTAGCCTTTTAAGTAGCGGTACCCTATTATGTATAAGTTATATAAAAAATACCATTCTATAACTTACTTTTAGAGAATCGTTTTCGACGTCCATATCAGTAGTTAATTTATCTTCACCAATTGATTGCATCATTTCCATTGTAGTCACCTCGAATTCGAAAATATAATCAACCACACCTATTTTCTGTATTTGAGCATTATCAAACTCAATCTCCACTCTTCGCTTATCTCTATTCTTCTCCACATCCTCTAAACTAAAATAGTCTGTGCTTTCTTCTATAGTCGTGTCTAAAATATACTCTGTGGTAGCATCATCCGTCGTTTCTTCATAATACGTTACATTTAGTTCTGTTATTGTTGGAATTCGTTTTATCGTTATATTAGCGTTGATATAGTTATAAACATCTGGCCAATATCGGATACTGTATAACGAAACAGACAATATAAATATTATAACAGCAATTATTAACAGAATTAACAGCTGTATAATTAATTTTGTCACAGATAATTTCATTTTGCGTGTTGCTAATTTTGAATTTGATTCGGTACTGTGCGTATCATGCAATGTGTAATAGATATAACAATTGGTGATTTGTGGTATTATAAGAGCCTTATTTGGAGAAGTTAATAAATGGCAGACAATTCAGGGTTATATCGACACTTCCCATAAACAAGAACATCCTTTATGATCCCATTGCTGACTGAGGTTTTGGCTTAATGAAAGGTCAGAGACATAATCCTATAAATTGGCTACGTGAATATTGACAACGTGATTAACAAGGGTAAAATAATTTTAAAAATTAGGAAAGAAATATAACAATTAAAATAGACAAAATATTTTTCCTAACTAAGAATAAGAATATTTTTTATAACAGATCTAAATGTACCGCCTTCTTTACAAATAACCGATTAGATAATACCTAATTATGTGTTGGTGTTGTATGATGGTATGTTAAGTTTGTAGGTTTATGTTATAAATGCGGAACAGTTTATACCATGCAATGCTACTATACGTTATATATGCGTTAAATAACTAATATTTTAATTTAATATTATTTAACATTATTGGGTTTATCAAATATATTTAGATTTTTTCCCCAGTTTAGTTTGAAGCTGTTTTTAGTAAATTCATATGTCGCTCACATTCTTCATTGGTAAAGTCTAGTCCATAGACTGCCGTGATTTACGAGATGGGATAGCTGTATATCGATACATGCAAAGTTTAAGTTTAAAGTATTTATTTTAAAACCTTTTTTAATTAATTTTTTTACATGTACGAGAGTAATATAAGTAAGAGAGATCTTACTAAAATAAATCTATCTTTTCTAAAATATATTACAATTATGGAAAACGTAAATAATATAAAAACTTAAAAAAAAATATTACACTAAGTACAAATTTTAGATAAAAAAGTGAGTGAAGCACCGGATTAGGTAGGCACTTAACAATACTTTTTTTGTTCAGCCCGCTACAGAATATGTCAAGCTGTGGATAAGTAGTGTTTATTCTGTTATATTTGCGAGTAATTGGAATGAGAGGTGACAGATGAATTTTAAATCATTCATAAAAAAGCGCCTTCCGTTTTTTAAACGCAACCACAACGTAGCCTTGCTGCTCTATGTATTAGATCAATCCTCATACTAAGAATTTCAAGGATTTAGACAAGAGATATTTTTGTGTCTGTTGTGTAATTTTTTATGCCATGCGTAGGTATAAATTATTTTTTCTAACCAAGCACTAAACAAAAACAAAATAAAAAAAAATAGCCGTAAACAATTTCTTTTCGCCTTCATAAAAGAAATTATCAAAAACCTAACCTAACCTAAAATAATTTAATGAGTATTATCGATAAAATAGGGTTCATCCCTAATTCCAGGCAACTGAACCGCAACCCGTCAATAATCGATTAGCTAGGCATTTATATCGATAACCCGAAGCACTAGATTAATGAACTGTAAAGTGAATTACGCAGTGAAACAAACTTCTGTATAAAGTGCCAGTGGAGCAAAGGACGAATTCACATAATTTTTAACAGTATATTTTTTACACCTGTATTTTTAATAGACATTTCCGATGGTTAATATTCATTAGGTAATATCTAAAGAAAACACTTTTTTTACGGATTATAGTTATGTATTATTGTTGACCACGCACGCTGTAAAGCACACGAAACGTCGGTTAAATTTAAAATTATGTATAAATAATTATAAGTTTAAATACAATAATACATAACTATAATCCGTAAAAAAGTGTTTTCTTTAAATGTGTAAAAGTTATGTATTCGGTAATATCTGTTAAAATTAAAAAAAAATGTTAAAATATTGATTTTGTTTTTTGACTTAAATTTAACTCAAAATATTTACGGCAATGAGAATTTATATTTAACAATGAATGTGTGTGTGTAGTAGTGTACACACGTAAGTGAATCTTCTTTATGACCTTATTTATATATTTTTTCAATTTTACAAAAATTGGTTAACAAAAAGCTTTTATTATCATTGACATAAATAATACAATTACTTAATTTTTACTAATAAGATTATTACAGAATTTCATTAACTGTAATATAATTATTACTATCATTGTTATCGTTATTATATATTTTTTTTTATTAATAGCTCTGAATGTCTTCGAATCAATCGTGATAGGGAAAGAAAAAGATTGCGCGTAACGGAACGGATATTTAATAATTTATTTTTGTGTATGCTCCCATTCACAACGAGGCACGTAAGGCACGGCTCGTACGGTGAAGGAAAAAATCGCGAGGAAGGTGCCTTAGACCCAAAAAGGCACAGAAGGTTAAACAACTACCTGCCTATTATAAATAAGGATAAAAGATATATAAATCCATTAAAATTGTACAATATAAATGAAAATGTTTTTCTTATAATTTTTGATATAAATATTTATGCGGTTTTGAGTTTTTAAACGGATACTATAACTTTGAAATGGTCGTGTGTTAATTATCTTCCGATTTCATAGGTATGTTATCCCTAAATAAATCAGATTAACCCTTTCCGCGCTAGCACTTACCAATTGTGTCCATTTAAATTATTTATTCATAGAATTAAAATACCCTTTGAAGATTCACTAAAGGGCGGTTCAATCGAATTACGAACTTCAAAAGGTGTAAACCAGTTAAGTTCTAAATAGATTAGTTGGGTGGCGCCACTGTGCTCGATTTCAGGGAGTTTTTGCGGTGCTGGAGTAGGTTTAAGGTGAGTATGTATTGGGAGAAGTTTTCAAGTTGGGTTTTGCATTACTTAAAGATTTTTTAAACTAAACAAGTAAGACGTACGTGAATCTAATTATAAACTAAGATAAAGATTTTACCGCTTGTCTGCTTTACAAGACACTTTCTATTGCGAATTGGTGAACTGTAGGGTCTTCCCTGTGAGATACGATCTCCTATACTCCTCCCTCATACGCCAGCAACGCACCCACTAATATGGGTGTCTATGGACTGCTATGAATGCCCTTTTTGGGCGTCCCGTAGACTAGTTATCCCCCCTATTATATGAAAGTAACTCGATAAAAATAAATATGACTGTATGCTGTAGTATTCGTAGAAAAGGATCACAGCAGATACAGTATTACTGATCGCTTTTTAACGAAGAAGCAGAAGAAAACACTTTATTGGATGTAATAAAAACGGATGTTTAAAAGAGAAAGTGTACTTGCCTCCAGATTCGATATTAGGATAGATTAAGTAACGATAGTTTGATTAGTCCTTTACCATTAGCAATCCGGAAAATGTTGTTTCACGGGGTTGGGAACACATGTTATATAAGTAAACACGGGCAGTTAACATAGCAAAACTTGAAAGACTAATTCTTCATCCGAAAACGGAAACTGTTAACAAATTCCATTGAAAATTTCCGAAAATTATTTCTAGTGAGATTCATGATTACTCCCGTATTTCGTTATTACGCGTGTATTTGGCGTAATTTCGAATCGGCTGTGTTTCACACGTTGCAGTCAGTTAACTCTGATGGTCGAATAACTGCATCGGATCATTGGTTTAAAGTTGAATGGCGTGTCGGACAAAAGCCAAGCTAATATTTTTGTGAACTAGATCAAAGGTGACGCAACCGCAAAATATAGAACAAACCAGCTGCAGCCGTCTGACTTTTTGCTGTGATGTGTTTCAAATCTTTTTTGTGTTGTTGAATAAATTTTCAGCGAAAAATTATATGTTACACTTTAAAATCTATTTTACAATTGGAGCTGGCGCGGCCGCAGAGCATGCGAAAAATAATAAACGGCTTATATATAAGAGCCATCAAACATTAATTTTGTTCCCCTTGGAGTAGAGACCCTTTGGCATTTAAGATTAAAGTTTGCGCCTGCAGATAGTACCGGTGACCGCAGAGCAGGGGCTGGTTTAAATTTGAGAAACAACAACAACAATAAAAAAAAATCTGTATAATTGTGTTGTAAATTATAAAATTTAATATAATATAAGATCTTTTACAAAAATCTATTTAGGTATATCATTGTTGAATTCAACGTAATCTTAGCTGATATTTAGCAGGGCAAGATATTTTACGGTGGAAAAAAACATCGGGACATAAGCAGCATTTGTTAGACTGAAAAATCGACGTATATTGAGTACAAGAAAGTTATGACCTGATCTTTTAGAAAAAAAATCATGATAACAGAATCAACGATAAAGTTTAACACTAAGATTCTTATTTATGTAAATATAACGGGTAATGATTTTTTTTAAATTGTAACTGGGTATATGAAAGATTTTGTATCTACTCATCTGCCACATTTCAGATGGTGGCGGAAGCGGATGCTTAAGATTCTATGGAAACCAACGTGTATATACTGACGGTGGTCCAGATCCAGAAGTTTACAAGATCTTATCGTGGGCAGCAGAGGCCGCCCCTGCTCGCTGAACCGATCAAGTAAAGGTTATGGTTTTTATCACCTAGCCGCAGAGGCTTGGCGAAGACAGGGGAGAGTGGAAGATGTTTTGCAGCGCCACTACCACGACCTTCAGAAATGAAGAGCGCGATTGAATGGTTGTTGTGCGATGAGGTTGGTTCTCTGTTTACTTATGAACTATCTAGTCTATATAAACAAAATATTTCTTCAAACATACATATAATTGATTAACGCTCATTGTGTCGCAGGCTTTAAGTGCATATGTCTTCGGCATCCTTTGAAGTTTTCTATCCGAAGAATTATCAAGGATTTCTCGTATTTGATCTTAAAAACGATTGGGACGGTTTATTTTTGCTTTTAGTTTCACGATTCGAGCTTTAGTGAAATTATTTTCATACTAGATGGCACAAATTTTGCTTGTGAAATAAAATTTGATGTGTACAAAGTTCTGAAACCTTTAAGACATGGTGTCTTCCATAAATTATTTTTTTATTGGCATGTAGGTTATCAGACTTCTGTATCGGGCATACATTTTCGATTTCTAAATATATAAAAAAACTGTCACTGTCACGTAGTATTTACTTGACACTATGAGGGAGCGTTTAAGGCATCAATCACCACAACCAGCTGCCCAACGAACAACGAACAAGTATTTACGAACTTGAACTATCAAGGACGGAGTGTTGCCATTGATAATTTTGGCAACGCATGCATACTTGGTATCATTTCATATCAGAAATGTCTCCTTATTGTTTGCCCTCTGTAAAAAAATTTTAAGATTTGGAAAGAAAGTAAAAACTTTAACACTATATATTTGCTGTTATAGGACTCAGTACGAATGTTATGGTTAATCGAAAAATTAAAGAAAATCATCATTATATCAATCCAGTAGTCCACTATTGGCCCTATACTTTGTATTCCAGGCCACTACTACCTGGTAAAAAAGCTACGAGAAAATAATAATAATAATCTTTATTTCTTCTCTCACATATACATAGGTTATAATGATTAGAAATAAGACGATTTTAACATTTATGTAAATTGTACATTGTATGTGAGAGACTGGTCTCTGTAACAGGAGACCTGAGTGACAGATAGCCAGCCTCTCCATCACCGGACCGGAACACGTAGGTACAATCAGGTCATTGTCATAATATACAATAGAAGAAAAAAGTAAACGCAAAAGAAAAACATTGCAGAGTTGTAAGATTAAATTTGATGTGTGTGTGCGCATGCGTTTGTATGTGTCTCTATGTGTATGTGTGTGCGTGTGAGTGTATGTGTGGGTGATTGTGTGTTTTACAGAGTAATAGATAAAATAAATATTTATATATAAAAATGGTGCTACAATATTTTTAGGTCTGGTCCTCAGATTTATGTATCTGTTCCATGACCAGTTCTCAATCTAATAGGCAAGTTAGTGATCAGCCTCATGTACCAGAAATAGACTGTCGACTTTGGGCCTATGGCAAACCGGTTTCCTTCACCGTTCGAGAACATTTAAAAAGCGCACATAGAAAGAAAGTCCTATCTACGACCTCAAAGATAAGACTTTTACGCTAAAGCCACTCGGCCAACTTCGTTCGTAGTTTATACACTAAAGTTAAAACTGTAAAAATCTGCATGAATTATGCTTTGCTATACAAGTTCACTTAGAAAATAATAACACACCTTTGGAAAATACAGAAATAGCTTATACCAAACAAAAACAAATTAACTAATGTGTTTGCTTTGAAAATTTAAGTTAATAATTAGCCCTTCGTAAGTTTCCGCTACATTACCCTTGCGTTAGGCAAATCAGCTTAATACCCTTAAACTTTATATTTAACTTTCGCTTTCACGCTCACAAAATATATAGGTATAATATATTAATATATCCTATTCATTATCATAGTTACGGAGAGTCGCGATTTTATATACATGTCGCGCGATCATCGGTTTATCAGACGCACTATCATCTTTAACCACTTTTTTAGAAACAAAATTTACTCTAACGATTCAAAACTTTAAGCATTAACTAACACTCTTAAATAATATCTTCTAAACTGGACAGCCTATGCTGTAACAGAAAATATTCTTATTGTATTATAAAATAATATTATATTGTTTTTATAGATGATCTTTCAGATGAGAAGTCTAGTTCTCTTCTGAGTAATTTTTAATTGCTGAAGGTAGCATTACTGTAAGGTTCTGTTCTGCTAGTGATATCCCTCAATTTCTTACAGCTTCAACTAGCATATTTGTTATGGGGCACCCGTTAAAATTCTGACGTGGTCACCAGCGCGTTAGCAATCTGCCACGCGGGCTTTCGCCTTCCACCTTGTCGCCTACTACCAGCTTATCCAAGTTATCCGGTTCGCGAGGGGCGATATAACTAAAGTAAAGAAGTATAGTTTAAAAAATGGAAATATTTTTATAATAAAAACAACTTTAAAACTAAGTCTCGCAACTCAGTGCTACCGTAAAAAGTTGTGAAATCCAAGTTATACCAAGACTGTTATTCCGTCTTATGGGATCTTTTTTCGAAGTTATTACGTAATTAGCTAACTTAAGAACATCATATTACCATATAAATATAACAAATCGTTTATGTTTTAAATAAATACATTCACTTGGCCATCGCATGGAAACAGAATGTATCTCACAAGTAAAACAATAAAAAGATTCGTCGTCGTATCTATCTTATCGAAGGTAGGAAAATAAAATCGCATTGTGTGTGATCGTGAGTTATTGCTAATCATTTGTTTTTTTTTTTCTACAATTAATTCTACAGCGCTCCCAGTATGCGTAAACTATTATACTTTTCTCATATACCCATGTATATGAGAAAAAAACTAGTGGCGGAGAGTTTATTGCCAGTTCTTCTCTTCGAAAGGAAGATTGATCGAACGCCCTTGATTTGAGAACTGGCAGTAAATGTAAAATTTTATGCATTCAATGTATATTTCTTTTTAGGCGTTCATAATACATTGTACCTACACAAATATATAATTTTTGATTTGATTGGAATTGATGATTAGATAGCCTTTCAATACCAAAGCTGGCCAGGGCTACAAGCAAGAGCCTACATAAGAATGTTAAAACGTATTTTTATTCAAAGTTTTGAATAATTAGATATTAGAAATATAATAAAATAAATATGCAAAATACGAGAAAAAAGAGAAAAACCCACAGATTCGATGTTAAGATTAATTTGTTTCACGTCAAGAAATAAAGGAGCTGTAAACGATAGGGCGCGTGTGACAGGTGCGGCTTTACAGGTGTTAGGGATGTGGGCTGTCGATATAAAATGTCGATGATAACTCACCGAGTAATTAGGTCACGTTTGGGACAGCAAGCTTGTCAGTGATGTATGTTGTCGATATGATTAAATTCTTTAGCAAAATAATTTTCGATAGTATTTATTATATTTTTCCAAATTGAAATATTAGTCTTACGCAAATACTTTTTATGTTTCTTAAGGCTCCATAGCTGTGGTGGAATTTTTATATACCAGGTTCGCCACCTACCCATTGTGGGTAGGAGGTTCACCTGATGTTGTGATGAAGGCTAACAGCCTTTATTTTAGTTGAAAAAAAAAGCTTTTGCTTGATGATATAGAAACTAACGAATGAAATATATCCACCTGCCCCACTGAGGGCACCTTTGATTTAACATTTAACATTTAATAATCTATAACCAACGTTAAAAACTGATATTAGATGAATAGATTAAGCTACATAAATATATAAAATATCGTTCATAATTTTATAATCGCTAATGTCACGGCTTTTTCTCTTAGTGAGCAACCCAACTAAATATTTCAGTTCTATCGATAGCTTTTTATTCACATCCCTTAAACTCTTGAAAGATCCTCAAACACGTAGTCTCATTTGTTACGAGGACAACGTATGGAGATAAGATTTTGTCGGGCATTCTTTAATTTCACATTTTATTTCTTTTTTACCTGCCACGTACGTGATACCATGTTGTATGCAATATTCATATGAAAAGCTTTGATAACGAAAATATAGTTGAAAATAGTTATTTGATATGACACTAGAATATTTGATTCATCTAAAAAGGTAAAGAAATTTGTGTTCGTTATATTTATGTATCTCTTAGTTTAAAATAGCTTAATGTAAACATTATTTGTTTATTTCAATTAATTGAATGAAATTGTCAGAGAGTTTTTTATATAATAGGAGTGCAAACGAGCCTACCGATCTCCAAAAAAGGGCAGTAATCGCATTCATGGACACCCATATTTAGCGTGCGTTGCCGGCTTTGAGGGACATACTCCATACTCTTTTGGCAATTGGAGATATTATCTCTCGGCGAGTGGGTGAAGCGGACTGTGGAAGATTTCCAGCCGTCAAGGTGTTACTGACTTTGCTACTAGTCTGTGCTTATAATCGTGTAAATTAATACGCGGGAAGTGAATACTGCCGTGTTACATAAAAAAAGAATACGTTCCCACTCCTGTTCTCACTCAATGAGTCTTTTTATCTCCCTGATCTTTTGTGAAGCAGGTTGCAGACATGCTCAATTGGATTGAGGTCAGACCTGTTCGTTTGCCAGCTTTTTTGCAAAATAGTTTGCATCGTTTAGTTAAAGAACTATGGAAGTACTCTCGTGTATTCTCGTGGATTTTATATGAGAATTCAAATATGATATGAAACATTCGAAATTTATTCTAACGTGTTTCACATTATGAAATTCCTATTCTGTCTCTTAAATCAAATCATTTATTCCAATTAGACCACCTATAATGGCACATTTGCCCGTTAAACAAAATATAAAGATGATTCTAGTTGCCCCTTCCAAAAGGTAGTTTCGTGTGGAGAAGAATGGGCAAGAATACTTACTCTTTTAAAATAGGATTTACAATATTTGTATACATAAGTTAAATAATTATATGTGAGGACAATGTACCTACTCCTAGAAGAAACTACTGTACAGGTCAATTATTGTATTGTTAGTATACAGATTCTTCACAAATTTACAAATATCGAACCGGTAGAATACATTAAAGAGCTCTAAAAAAACATTAAAACAGTGTGTGAGATAAAAATAAAATAATTATAGTTTGTAGTATTATAAAACTACAAACGGTTATTATTAATAAGAAAAATATGAAAAATTTGACCAGCAATTAATTATGTCAAGGCTCTATGATTGTCCTATGGAGAAAGATAGATCTTCCTTTAAACACTGCTTTGGATGGGAGGATCCTTAGTAGAGCACTATAACAGGTTCACATTACATTTACATTATATACTATATATTACAGTAATTACATGAATATGTATTTGTAAGTAGGATCGATACAGTGCATACAACGAGCTCTTCCGTGTTTAATCTCTGCCTGACATCGAGCTGATATTTACGTCGACAAACTCGCCGGATTAATTGGTGTCGTACATTTAGGATTTTTTATCACGAACGATTGAAACGCAGGTCGGTTATTACGCTTCACGAACGTACTACGTAATGCATTTTGAATATTATGAAACGTAAATATTGTTTGTTGTTATTATAGTTTTAAAACTTTTATATGAAAAAACTTTTATTACAAATATTAATAATAATAAGTATATTTTTGCTTAGTATGACTTATTAATACATCGAGTGTTTCATATTTTAATAAGAGCCTGTGCCTTCAAGATTTCTATTTTATATTAATAATTTCAATAGCTTATTCTATAAAGTCATTAAATTGCATGTATATGACCTATGGCCACAGAAAAATCCTGTTTAGAAGCCAAACCGATTTGACAGATGGCACTTGATGAATTATAGTCAAAACCGTTTACGACGATATCGTTTAGATCAATATTCCGATTATATTCGAAATCAAATTTTATCGGTTTTACGACCAAATTAAACGAAAATAAGTAGTCCTTAGTTGTCGTTATAACAGATTTTGACTGTATATCTAAAAGTTTCTATGTACAAAAAAGTCTTAAACCAATAAGTATTTTAACGAAAAGTCCGGTTATTTCTGGTAGTGGAAGGTGTAATATTACATAAAATTAGGTATTTATTCCAAATTTCTTATTCAACACATACGCACCTTTCAAATTAATAAATAATATTAGGATACGTGCATCGGTGTCAAGTGCCGCATAGTCATATGAGGAACAAATATAAAGCAGGAGCAGTGTCTTCCCATAAATTGAATTTTCTTATTAGTCAATTACATTAGACTTACGGTTTTTTACTTTTAAATTAGACTTGATTGTGTTACATAAAAGTTTGGTTTATACACAACCTTACGTACCATACAATATTTAAGCAAATATTTGCGAAGGGGTTGCATGCACCAATAATGACACTCATACCAGGTCATTGTTTGTTTTATACTTATAAAATGTTTTACCTGACTTCGCTAGTAAACTCGTAAAGCCTTTGAGAAAACCACTTATTAAGGTTTCAGCAAATAGGTTTTCGTATGAACTCCTAAACGGAACTGTTTGCTTTGTTGAAATTTTTTAATAAATAAGTAGAAAAAAGCCTTTATGGTATGCTTGCAATATTTTTCTAGAGAGAGAAAAAAACAAGAATCTGCGTCTGCAGGTAATCTCAATAATCGATCGATAAATAGTTTTGCTTTTATATGAAAATATTTTATAGTTTTGCATGTAAAATGTTGGTGATAAAGAAATCCATTGTCCTGGATAAACTATAAGATTATTTAACATATTTCAGTTTGTCGGAATAAAATAAAAAATCACAGTTATTTGCCATTTTAAAGATTATAAAGAGTTTTACGCTTTTACTGTCGATCACTATCTACATACCGATAAAAATACATTTATTTTTTTACCTACTATGCAAAATTTTTAACTTAATTATTACGTAAGAAGGAACTTAGTCATGTATAGACATACGTTATTATTTCCAGACAATAACGAACTATTGAACAAGTTCAAGTGTAACAACTTCGGGTCCTGTCTGAAGTGGTTTGACTAACGAACTGTTCTTCATCTGTCTCTATTCAAACAATTAAGTTTCTACTGCCTACTAATAGAATTAATTCTATATGTTTATTTTGATTATACGTAGTACAGTTGACACATTGGGGAGAAATATAAAAAAATGTTAGAATAGAAAGAGATAATGACTGACAAAAACATTGGACTTGACATATCTACTTTAGGTAACAGTGCCGCAGTATATTTCAGGTGTGTTTCTGATTTTTGCCTTTGTATTATAATCTTCATTAAGCCACTAGGCCAGTGTATCCCAACGTGGGGCCCATGTCCCACATGGTTGCAATTTGATTGTTAAAGGGGGCTATTCGAAAATCTTATAAATTTGATTTCATTTTTTTTTAATTACTTACTGTGTCCTACAAACCTTTCATTTAATAAAAGAGTAAATATGAATTTCTTAAGTGGTAATTTTTTGTATTGAAACATGTATTAACTAGGGGAGAAACTATATTTTTTTAACATTATACATTTGTTAGTTACACAATCTCCCCAGGTTAATCACAATATTAGGAAGGCTAACATGCTTTATAAAAAATACGATATGGTTCTTTAATTATATAGTTGGTGGACAAAGCATTTTCTTGCAGGAAATTTTCTCAATCAAAGCGTCCAAATTTTGAAAACATCCCTTCAATTACGAAATTGTTGTAAACTTTCAGAAGGGTCACTTTGATCGACTCGATGACAACCTTAATCACGATTATAACTATTACTCAACTATTGACGACTGGGACACTATTGGTTTGGTAACAGGGAAATTGAGAAATTTTCTGTATGTCAAGGATACATTTTTCAAATCAGTGCTTACGCTTAGTAAATGTTTTATAGTTGTATAATGTGAAATTTATCCTAATAATTACAATACGGAAGTAACTAGGCTATTGATGATGTCCATGACAGAATCCAGCCCGTTCGCTTTCTATTATATAAAAAAATACGTATTTACGCCCGGACATTCGTTCATCGTCTAGGTGTATTCAAAAGTTTGTAATAAAAAAAGAGTGCTTGTACTTAAACACGCATGTAAAAATAACTAAAATGCAGTAGTGATTAACGATAAATATTAAAATTAATCAAAAAGATTTTATTTAAATGAATAAATTATAAGTTAATACTATCAACGTCGTATATGAAATTGATTTAAAATCACCAAAATAATATTTATTTATTCACACTATTTATTGTACTGTTACGAAACACGTGTTCTTAATATAAAAATACTAGAATAAACAACTTGAACATAGTTATCGATTTCCATGCCACCTAGACCAAACTTTACGATGTCGAATTTAGGTGTTGGTGTGCGCGCATCGTAAAATTCCACTCTCATCATTTTTCTCCATCGCGCCAAAAGAAGTTTGACTTCAAAAAAAAATGTCTTCTAAAGAATGTTAGCAGTTAACCTAACCTAAACAACGATTATAAGAATAACGTAATAATAACATTCATACTACAGGCGGTAAATAACAAACGGCTCAAATATAAGAGTCTTTACTCCAACGATTTTCTTCCCTTTGGAGTAGAGACTCTTGAGTCTTGGGCCGTGGGGATCAAGTGCACAGACGCTAATTCAAGATTTTACAAGTTTTTTTTGAAAACTTGGTAAATAGTACCTTAGTATATTATTATTACACTTACTGTGTAGGTTAAGAAAAAATGTAAATAATATATATTTGTGTGAAGTATAAGCATTAAACGTTATATAGGAATGTTACAGTCATAATATTTATTTGAACATTCAGTCAGCCGTTGTTCTCCATTAAACTCCATTAACTCTCTAATTGTTACATAACGATATATTTAAGAATAATAATAAATAATAATAAAACTTCAATTGAATTTGAAGATCAGTTATAATTATTTAATTTAAACGATTAACGCGAACATGGTAATAAAGATCTAAGATACTAAAACCTACTTAATGTAATGTAAGAAATGAAAGAAATATATAAATAGAATAAAAGAATTAAATATTATTTTGTTTTTTGTTCTGGGAAATTTAGTTATAACTCGGCCGACCGCTACATTTCATTTCACAATCTCTTTCATTTTATAATATTGCTTGGTTAGGCGGACTTGTAACTATTACGATTCTCAAATTTTGAAATGTAAAGTTAATAATAGAAGGAAGTAGTATTTATAACAATTAAAACTGTTTGCTTACAGTATCAGTACCATTTCCATTGATTCTGTATCAATTGTTCCCTTATTCCATTCTTTCGAGTGCTCGAGTTACATAACTTCATATAATTGAACCACTGATACATCAACCGATGTTCTTGGGATTTCATTTTCATTGTTAAAAATGTGTAATATCGCCCACAAACCGTTATTAGTCCACGTACAATTTTGTAAAATATATCCATAATCCCGATGTTTCATTCAAAAAAATTGTATTTTTACGTCTAGCACTAAAACTTTATTTTCTAAAGGTTGCCATGTAAATGATGTATTTATTTCTGAGCCTATTTTAATTTCCACCCGCGCGACCTCAATACATATTAAACTTCGTAAACTTTTCATTCCAACTCGAAATAAACCAACTTTTGTACATTAAAAGCAAAGTTTTTTCAAATAGGGGTACACCTTTTACAGGTATTTAATTCTAAATATGTTACGTATGTTCTTTGTATAGCGATTAATGAGCGCAGAGTTAGCTTAGTGCTTTAGCGTTAAACTTAAGGGGCTTTTAGGCTGAAGTATACGTCACTTATCGTAAATCTGTCAAAGTCCAAGCCAAGTTTACAGTTTTATTCAGTCTTCACGATTCTGGTTACTATTGTGTCTGGAATAAGTACAGAAAACTTTTACTAATCTGTGAAGCCCTAGAAATAAAATATTCATTCCATATAAAAATTATATGAAACTGAAAGAAACAATTACAAGTTTTAATACGTGCTTGAGTGGCAAAAGTAAATATGGCACGTGAACCAATTATGTCATATCTAAAAATTATGAAGGAAGATTACGTACCGCAGAAAATAATGAAAAATAATCTTGTGATGTTAACGGTAACAGTTACATTACAGTCAGTTATAAGATCACCTTAATCGACGGACATCTGCCTTGAAACCCGGCGATGATTATTTCTTAAGCTCAAAATATTACATTGAAATAGGCAAAAATGTGCTTACGAACCTGCTAGTATATAGTATGTATTAAAAATCAACAAATTCCAATATATAAGTCCCCTGGGGTGGTATATTTAAATTACGTCGAATGATGCCCTATGTTCCTTGGAGCTTTACCAAATATGTAAAAGCTTTACACCTATTCTCACCTATAAGTTCCTTAAGACTGAATAACAATACTTTTAAATTGACTGACAAATATTATACAATAGACGTTGCAAATCAATGGAGAATTAGGTAGGTGATTATATGCCAGAAATGTGAAGTTCTGAACCGATATTTGCCAGTTTTTCAGTAAATAGGTTAGCCAGACGTAAATTAGAATAAAGTATTTAATACTTAGAAACGATAATGTACTGCCAGGATTCGAATTCGTTCTCAAGGTTTAGAATTCATCACTAAGCTAATGCCTGTCTCATCTAGAACGTAAATGAAATACGATTCGTTGACGTCATAACTCATAACGTAGATTATCTATGGGAGACCATTTCTTATGAAACAAGAAGCTAAATTTATTAAAATCCCCCTGAATCGTGCCGGCGAAGCGTTATTGAGTTCTTAACGATCTTTATTTACTCTCAAACACGCCCGATAACGGATAAATATTTACTGGTAGATTGATATATAAATGTGATTTGTATTTTGGGCAGTTACGTACTACAATTCATTCAAAGGTCGTGTTTGTATTAGAGAACCCATTTCTAAAGAATAGTGCACGAATGGGCAGAAGCTTATCTGCTGCTAAGTGATCTCGCCCATGGACATTAAATACAAGTGGGTTGCTACTGGAGTAGAGCACCCTAAGTCGTATTGGTCCGGTAAATTTTCAGGGGGCAGCAGGTTCCATAGTGGTGGTGCGCGGCAAAAACTGCTCTAAACACGGTCAATTGGAAGAACGGACGTCGAGGTGATGGGCATTACGTATTCTGCCTCAACGTTGTTAAACCGACGATGAAACTCAGTTGCGGGTATTAATCCCTAACCGATTGGTCAACTTGCCGTCTCCAGACCACTCTATATCTAGCTTGTCTCCAGTCTTTAAGGATGTTAAGACCCATAATGTCTTTATTTAGTCAGACCAGCCAACACTCCTCCCTATCATCACCACTTCTACACATTCATGATATTAAATATAGCAACTACCGTCCATGATAGTTGTTTCTACTTTTATCTAGTATTCATATAATTTTATTAATTTTGATTTTTATTGATTTTCCGAGATAATTATAACCTTTGATGTAATAGTTACAAACTGAAATTTTATTATACTAGTGGTTTGGTTTATTGTAATTGACCCAAACGTCTTGTTTTCTTCCAGAACAGAAATTTTATTGCCCAGAAGGCTGCTGTAAGATGGAAGGTAAAATAGATGCAGATACGTCAGTGCTGTGTGATGTAAAACAGTTTTTATAAGAATACAAAACTTTATATAGGAAATATAATTAAGAATATCTTTGATATAAGGTAATACGCGTATATGTTGTTTACGGTGGGTACTGATTTAAAAAAAAAATATGATATAGTCAAAGTCAAAAATCATTTATTCAAATATGCAACAAGGATCCATTAGGAACGTCAAAAAATAAATATACAGTGAATGCTTCTAATTTTATATTTACTACCAGTTCTCAAATAAAGGACGTAGAACGGAAGAGGAGAACTAACAATTTACTCTCCGCCATTCTTTTTAATCGCCAAGTTTTTATTTTATTTTACACAACGTTTGTAAAGAGCCGCAACCATTACACCATGTTCCACATGACATTTTAAGTAATAAATAATAATCAAATAAAATAAAAACAAAGATTTGTCTCAGACTGTCCAAGTAAATCAGAAGATGGTGAAATAGGAGCACGCACTTACATTCTCGTGGGAACAAAAGCAAACTAATGAGGCTAAAATACTAGAATAAATTCTTTTTATAGACTACTTGTCATTGTGACACACCTTCTCCTATACAGGTCAATTATGGATTTAAGGTATCCCGGTTTCCTTACGAGCCTTAATAAAGCAAGAATAATTGGTGTCCCACATGAGGTTCCCAGCCACTAGGCTATCAGTCCAGACATTCTTAAGTTTATTTTCTTTACTCATAATTTACGTATCACACTTGAGAGTGCGTTTCCAGTTTCAATTTAATTGCAATTTGAAACCGTCGTAAGTAAGCTTTAACGGTACCGCAGAGATTCGATTTTATACAGGTTGTAGCGGCGGAGACCGAAAAAAGTAGGCCGAGGGGCAAGTGGAATGCGACGTAAAAATATGGAAACACCACTCTAGGTGAGTCCTCAGTCTCTTCACTAGTCTCCATGGGAGAAGACCACAAATACAAGTGTAAGCTAACCGGTAGCGTCATCACACAGAGCGCAAGCGTAAGCACACGCGTGACCTCGCGTCGGCGGTTTTGCCTTCTCTGAAGCGCGGGCGCATGTACAATGTTCCCCTCCTTCCACACTTTAATATAGTAAAAGAGACAGAGTGGTGTCTAAGGAATGGGTGCGGTTAGGACAGTAAAATAATAACTAGTGTTAAAAGTTATATTATAATTAAGCAATAACATGACATTACCACATCGCTCAATAATTATCCTTCATCTATATCTTAATATATATAAATCTCCTGTCACGATGTTTGTCCGCGATGGACTCCTAAATTATTTAACCGATTTTAAATTAAATTGGCACACCGTGAGCAGTCTGGTCCAACTTAAGAGATAGGATAGCTTAGATCTTTAGTTATAGTCGCAATATTATTTTATTGTAAATATTTTTTTATTATTTGATACAATTCTAACAGATGGCGCTTTGTTAAAAGTACCAACGTTTCACACAAATTTTCCTACCGTTTCCCTTGAATAGTTTACTACTATGTAATAACAACAAACTTAGCCACAGCAACGCTTGGCCGAGTCTGCTAGTTGTTTATAAAGATTTAATGTATCTACGTATTTTTGGTAATATTATTCAATTTAATCGGTAAACTTCGTTTTACTTATTAATCCAATCTATCTTTATCTTGACAAGGGTATCGTGCATTGTCTATGTAACAAGCATATAATGATATGGCTTCGTCATGGAGTGATTAAAATAAGGGTGGGGTTGTGACTCCATACTGTGGTATGTTATGAAAAACTATAGTCAATAAGCGTTTATACACACACTGAATATTGACACATTTTAGTTATACCTAGGCTTTAAAATACTAACTTATCAATAACTGACTCAACGGAAGTTGAGTGCGCGGATCAGGTGTTGCGCCATGATCGCAACCTTATGATGAGTAAACTTCAGGGTAAACTGCGTATTGGTAGAAAAAATGATGACTTCATGTTAGGGAGTGGATGGGTATTAAAACGCGGAACAGTTGCTGCATCTGGCACATGATATGCTTCCCGAGACTGATGGCCAACCTCCAGTATGGCATCAAGACTACATCAATTCACAAATAATATATCAAGTCAACATCACTATTTCACCTAAGTACTCCCTGTCTGTTTTCATATCAGTGTTATAACAATTTGAAAGAATTAAATGAAAGAGACAGACGGATTACGTTTAAAAACTAATGGGGCAAAGCGAATATAAGGACAGACAAACAAATATAAATAACATATATTTCTTAACCTATATAGTAATAATAATAATAATGAAAACTAAAACAAATTTAGAAAGATAAAAGCAGTACCTTTAACGCAGCATTTCCTTGCTATACGATAATTATAGACCAGGGTCGATAATTTTTAAAACCAAAAAAAAATAATAGTAGGATGAAATCCATCAGAAAAGGAGGGGAATATTATAAAAATGAAAGGAAAAAAAAATTACGGGCGATCTGAGGTCGGGAAGGGGATGGGATGGGATTTCAGATATCTGAAATATATTTGAAATGTATAAAATATATATGAAAATCGGCCAAAAGTTAGTTATTAAAAATATATTTATTATACATATATTTTTATATATTTACACATTTTTAATATATTTATAATATATTTTTTATACATATTCACTATTATAAAAAATATATTATAAAATATATTATGCCATTAAAAAATATAAAAACTAATAGATAAGTGATTAGAATTGAAGATTAGGTAATTCTTAAACATATATTTTTTTTCACCATCGGAAAGTAGTGATTTCAACGTACAGAAAACATACCAACTTTTTGAAAAAATCTGATATTTTGACGGGTGATTTTTCTATTGAAAATTAGTTCTTTCGATATTAATTCAAAATAAGGTGAAAATATAAATATTTTTAATCAAATAAATTACAGCGTATTTGGGACATAAAAAGGTAAGTTTTTACCAAATTTCGCTAATTTTTTTTGGAAAAGAAAAGGAAAAAACCAAAAACTTAGTTTTTTTAATTTTTCACATAAATTTTGAGGTTATATGAAATAAGTGTAAATACAAAAGTTTTAGATCTTTTTATTACCTACAACTTTGCCATTTGACTTTTTTCGATAGGACTTTCAGTTTTGCCGGAAATCGAGAATAACCGTTTCCCCTTCCCGACCTCAGATCGCCCGTAATTTTTTTTTCCTTTCATTTTTATAATATTCCCCTCCTTTTCTAATGGGTTTCATCCTACTATTATTTTTTTTATCACTTTTTATTATTTTTAAAGGCTTCTACCTGGTCTATTATTAGTTGAGCGAGTGAAGAGCTCAGCCTGTGGGGTAACTAGTACTGTCTACCAGGCGCGAACCTTATCTTAAATTAGTACTTTTGCCCTTGAACGTCCAAGAGTCTCTATTCGAAATAGACGAATAATTCTTTACCCCCAATTATATTATAGAATTACAATTTTAAATTCAGCAAAACATTACAGATTCGTATCGGTGTTAGAGATTTGTCGTATAAAATCATATACACGCAGTATATAATAACTTTTAATCTCGTCTACACGTTACATATCTACGACATTAATAACACACGGTTGGTTTTCCGGTGCTCGAAACCACTCCGTCAAGCATCCGGCAGTAATCTAAACGAATTTCAAATGCCTCCCCTAACTGGAGGTTGTATACGATCCGTTAATTTTTGCTGAATGAGCTGTAGTTTTTTTCTTTTTTGAGTGCGTATGTGGAGGTATAGAAATTCCTTTTCAGGCTAGGTTTATTTTGCCTTTTACGCCGATTTAAGAGGGCTACGTCTGGTTTTGGAAGTAGATGCAGTTGTAAGTATGTTTATTTGAAGAACTGTTATCACTAATAAGTGTAAGGTTCATTCCTTCATATCAAAATCAAAACAATAATTGTTCGCGAATAAACATGACTGAATTCCGTGGGTGCAGTAATAAGTAGTAGTGAATAAAAACTATTATAATTTTCAGCAACAAGTTAGCTAAATGCTAGAGTAACTTTTGTTATCAATGATAATAAATGTTTGTTCTATACATTAAAATTTTAAGTAACAAATTTAATTTTTATATTGCTAGCAAATATTGTCACTTTTGTTTAAATTCAATTGTTTTTTTTCACCGTATATTTTTAAATACGTTTATTTATTTATTAGATTTTTTATACCTCGCAAGAGTCTAGTTTCAACACAGGAATCTCATGGTGTCCAGAGTCTATACAAAAAAAGGCTACATTATTGGTTAAATTAATTAAGTTTATTAAGCTATTGCATAGATTTCATCGCGGACTTTGAGTTCGGCGACAGAATGAAGTAAATCCGTAACGAAAATAAACCTAACACACGATGACGTAAAATCGTGACGGCACGATAGGCACAGCCAATACGCGTAAGAGCGGGACAGGACGCATACTGCGTCTCACATCTCTCTGACGAGATCAGTGACAGGTGCAGCTGGTACGCGGTAAAGTGAGACATAGTGTGAGTTAGTTTTCAAAGAAAATACTTGAATTAGATAAAAAAAAAATTGCATAAATAAAATAAAAAATAATAATTATAATTGTATTAGTTGATAAAAAATGCTTTGCAGCTTTACCGCGGTAGTCGCAGAGTGCCACACGTTTTATATTTTTTATTATTTAGTATTAACATATACCCAAGACTTACTGGTATATGCTAACTGCTCCTAAAATACTTTGCTGGAGTAGTGATTTTAGTAACATACGTGTTAGTCGAGCATTTGAATTAATAAATTATTCACTTTGCATAAATAATAAAGTCTATATCAGGAATATTCTCTACTAAATGGTATTAATAACAAAACGTGTTAATATTGCGAGCCCCAGTGGCGAACAATGATTTATGT
Organism: Pieris mannii; assembly: GCA_028984075.1. Classification (NCBI taxonomy): domain Eukaryota; kingdom Metazoa; phylum Arthropoda; class Insecta; order Lepidoptera; family Pieridae; genus Pieris; species Pieris mannii. Next base: position 10,497,307 of record CM054793.1, on the reverse strand, counting down.
CTACCCAATAACGAACTGGTTGCTAAAATATTACGTGATAAAACTAAAATAAGTGTTTTTGTAGTTAAATATATTTTTATTTATTCTGCAATATTTTTGTTAATATTTCTTTTTACATTCAAAAACAGTGAAAACATTGTATAGGTGTTTGTGTTAAAACTAAATTTTAACTAATAGATTATTAATATGCATTTGATATACAATTTATTGTCTCCGAAACGATCGACAAATTTATATAAATTCTTTTATAATTGTATATTTTATGTGTTTCATATTTTTAGTTACTTTATTACATTTCTCGACATTATCATTTTGGCATAGTCGCTAAGGACAATGTAGATATTTCTGTAACTAATAAATAAATAATAAATATGTTAAAATGGACTTGCTATTATTCCCTTTGCCCCAAGCTATTATTCATTAAATGATGATTTCGATTAAAGTTTCTTAATAAAACAATAAAACTATGGAGTTCTCATTTAAATATTCTCTAGCCTAACATTTGGATATACAGGCGTGCTCTATTAGGCCGCATCTCCGTTGGTGTAATTACTGTTCATTGCTCTTGTAAAACATTTGTAGACAAAGAGATTTCTTGTACTTATAATAGCTTATCAATCCAAACTTTGGCCCAGTATTGGAGTAACGGTACTGCGTGGTACCTTACGCACTATATCAAAAAATCTTCAACCTATTTTCCATTCGGTTGTCATTTGAAAGCTGAGGGCAAACTACTTTATATTCAGCGAGTAAAAGATTTCTCTCGCAATTGTCGAGTCATGGGGTAAATGATTCTCGTTGCTATGACAACAGTACCTTTTTACCTTTAACTGAAACCTATCATTACAATCAAATGATACTTTTTATGTAAGCATAAATCCTAAATATAAACTACATCTAAGTATAAAGATTAGTTTTTTAAAGAAATGAATAATAAGTTAAATATATCAAGACTGTTTGGCTTATTCGTGGGTTGCGACGTAAATATTGTTAATTAACGATGTACTAGTTAAAGCAGTATTGGCCTAGTGGCTTCAGCTAGCGACTAGCATCGCAGGTTCGATCCCCAGGTGTACCAATGGACATTCTTTCGATATAGGCATTTTACTTTCGCTCGAACTAAAGAATGGAAGGAAAGTGGTACATTTATTCGATTAATTAAAACATCCGCGATGTAAAAATAAGCATGGAAATGTCATATTGGTTTTTCATAATGTTAGAAAATTTAAAGTAATGTCATAATAATAACTTATTTATAATTGTCAATTTTATTGGAAAAAATTAAAAATTTAATCTCTTTCTCCGTGAAGGCATTACACGGCAGTGATCTATAACTTCTAGAAAGGTGATTAAATATGTTGATAGCCAACAATGTTTTGATTACATCCTAGTGCAACATGCAGGCACAGGGCCACAGCGCTGTTGGATCCCTCGGTATATACAGGCCAATTTATTTTAATGCTAGATGCTTTATACAGCCATAAAATTCTTCAAGTATATGTTAACTGGGTACTGCCAAAACACCAAGTTCCATACGTCCAACGAACGATAAAACGTGTGGTTTAATAGTACAATTCTAGTGTAGTGCTATGCCTGGAGACTTAGTTAACTACTCGTTTTTAAAGTAATTTTGACCTTATTGGGACCCGCTATTGTAATAACTTCGAAATTGTATATATATACGTTTTTTTTATTTACGCATAATTTACTATGGTCCATCCATTTTGTGTCATTTTTTTACTATTTCATTTAGAAATGATTCGAGGTAAAATAAAAAATAAATACCGGGTATCTTCGGACATTTATTAAAATACATCAACGAAAATAATACATTTCTTACTAAAGAAATTCGGTAAACCATTAATGTACTGAAGAAACAATATTGGGCTCAGTATTGCAAGTAGCCCAGTGCCAGTTGCCTCATATCTGTTTCACGCCGTCGCCGTTATGCTTGCTTTGCATTATTAGTTTGGGATTATCTCAATCCCACCACCTCGGAACTTGGATCGTACCCGTAGCGCTCCATCTGTCACCTTGGGTCTCTTAGTGCAGACCTACCGTTCTTATTTATATATTCAATATTTATGTATAGAGTACGTCTACGTATTTGCGTGTTGTTCCCACGAGTATGTAAGTGCGTGCTCCTATTTCACCATGCCTCCTGCTGATAGAGGATAAACCTTGTTTTTAATTTAAAAAGCATTAATTGACAGTTCTTCTCTTCCGTTCTATGCCCTTGATTTGAGAATTGGCATTAAATAAAAAATTAGAAGTATTAAATGTATATTTCTATTTGACGTAAGTGTACATTATGTTACCACATGAATAAATTATTTTTTATTTGATATACCTATACAGATACTCTTGACATTTAATACATATAAATTTTACCACACATGTCATAGTCCACTGGATGACTATACACTGTATAAGATTAGTCATCAAAATCATCTTCATAGCCTAATCATATTGGGAGGAAACAAAAAAAATATTCTTGTAATTTTGTTGCTGAAAGTAGACACTTAATAAATTGTCTATCTCAAAGTAAGAAATTTAATCTGGTCTGAAAAAAATCTCATTAAAATTGGAAGGATCTTTTTCATTAAGACGCAGGTAAAGCTTTTGTTTTAAGTCTACAATATTGATTGAAAATGGATGCCTTTATTGTTAGCAAAATGTTCTAAGAGTATTTATTCAAGTTGATCTCTATAGACCGCTTAATATATAAGGATTTGTTTTTTACACAAACAATTATTTAACTTGCTAAGTATAAGACATTAATATATGTAGAAAGGATACTTAAAAGTAATTAAAGGCCTCAGTTTAAAAGATCTTTAAAAAACCTCTGTTGTGGTGGGATCTTCGAAAGAGACATTTCTTGAGACAGCTGCACCCTTTATTTCAGCTCCCATGGAGTATTACTTGACTGTATTCAAGAAAGAGTGGTTCGAATCGTCAACGACCAGTCACTATCCGAGTGGTTTGATAAATTATCGAAGACATGTGGGATCAATGCATCTTCTACCACATTCACCAAGGAGAGGGTTTCGATGAGTTGTTCAGTTTACTATCTGCAGCTGAGTTTCACCAGCGGACGTCGAGGGAACACGACACAAATATTCATCTCCCAGCGTTTTTAAGGCAGTTTATGCCGCCAATGTATTTTCAAACCAATTCGACTTATCCTTCAAAATTAAAAAGGCCAGCAACGTACTCGCGAGCCCTCTGGCATTGTGAGTATCTATGGGCGTTTTACTTAATATCTGGATAACCTCCTGCCCGATTACTCCTGTTATAGAAAAAAAAATACTCTGCACTTGCAATGGACCAATCCAGAAGTTCATTCATTTATTTAATGATAGATTTCTCAAATCAGTATCCCTCTGATGCGAATACCCAACAACATCACGTGTTTATTTGAGCGGAAAACTTGCATCTCTACTTCTGAAGTTAAAAAAATAACGCAATGGCAAAACTATAATAATATGTTATTGGCGTAACCAAACCAAAACCAAAAAAATTATAAACAATTGTGAAATCTTTGTAATGTTTCCTTGTTTGTATGTACTTAATATCATTTCTTAAAATGTTGTGTTTATAAGTTTTCTGATGCATTAGAATTAAGTCTCTTTATGAATAGAAAATAAGGATATTAATAAATTTACAAAAATTACACCATTCACAGAGATATCTTGAAAATCAAAATAAATTTTGTATACGTAGTGGTAGAAATTGCTCTTTATCGATTAATAAAAATATATGAATGGTAATAAAAGATACAGCTTCTGTATAAAGTATTGACTAAATAAATTGAAAATGGAAATATCTGTATGTTGTCAACGAGATAGTAAATCTGTCTATATCAGTTCGCTCGATAAATCCCTGAGATTAATATCGACCATTTATAATCAGACCCTCCAATAACCATACAAAAAGTGAAATACGATTTGGATGTACACTAGCGCCTAAATTATTACATCAAATTTAACTTATATATTAGATTATTTAGGGACATTCAGCTGTGATTTCAATCTATATGTAATTATCATTTGTTTCTTAGATACAAAGATACTTTATTTCTCAAAGAATTACATTTACTTAGCGAGAAATTTTTGGGTAGTTTATTAATGTACATCGTGTTATGAAATCATTTAAAATTAAAGCTATATAAAATATTAGTTTCTAACACTTGAATTCGTGTATGCGGTGATATTCGTATTAGTTTTTAGTTATTAGTTTTTATACTACGTATTTACGTGTTGTTCTCACGAGTATGTAAGTGCGTGCTCCTATTTCACCATGCCTCCTGCTGATAAAGGACAAATCTTTGTTTTTAATTTATTTTATTATTCTTTATTACTCAAGATGTCACATGGAACATGGTGTAATGGTTGCAGCTCCTTACAAACATTGTGTAAAAAAACTTGGCGATTAAAAAGAGTGGCGGAGAGTTTATTGCCAGTTCTTCTCTTCCGTTCTACGCCCTTGATTTGAGAACTGACAGTAAATGTAAAATTAGATTCATTTATTGTATATTTCTCTTTTTTTGACGTTCATAAGTGCACATTATGTTACCTATATGAATAAATGATTATTTTATTTTTTATTCTTATTTTATATGAATAAATTATTTTTGACTTTGACTTGACTTTGTTCAATTTCTTACAACAGTGCTGGTAGGTCGCAAAGATGTTACAACACGCGTTATGTGACTATTGAATAGTATAGTAAGAATTTCTGATTAATAAATGCTAAAGTGACCTTTTTGATGTTTTGTACATTATTATTCTCTAATTTATTTTAAACTTTTATGATTTTTATACACATATAGATATATATGTGTGGAATTTTTTGTTCTTTTATAGGTATGTTGTGACTTGGATGATAGAAAATATTTACTACTTTAAACTACCTTGCATATCGTCCACCTATATTTACGGTGTGACTATGAATGACTGAATAAACTGCAGTCAACGTAGAAATGTGAGGGAAAGATAGAGGTAGTAGCATATTATAAATTTATTACTAACCAATAATTTTTCCATTCCAACCAAGATTTAAAATGTTATTGAGATGGTTCACGCGTTGTTTAAGCAAGCAATTTATTTGGAACTGCCTCCTTTTAGTTTTTAATAGGCTAATTATAAAGTATTTTTAATAACGATATCGTTTCCGTGATATCCGACTACAATAAAACACTTCTAACACTAAAATATACGACGGGTAATATGCATGTATTATTTAACTGGGTTGAAATTTGTAGTCTTAAACTTATTGTGTACAAAGGAACTTTATTTATATCATAAAACAAGTCAAAATAAAAAGTAGGAAAAGGTCGCAATTGAATGAAATTACCTGCCTAGATGTTTCTGCGCCTTACATTTTCCTTCAAATAAATCAGACGTAAAAATCTGATTGACGACGGCATTATGAACAGGTTTACTGGTACATAGTGACTGACAAAATTAATTATTTGTATTGAATCCTACTTTTCTAATTGCCCTCACAATAAATTTAAACAGACACGAAAGCGCAAATAAATATTATAATATACATACTTCTAATTAAAAACTTCACATGTGAAAGCGGATGTTGGTTTAATACCGGAAGCGGGGGCTAATTTCCGCTAACCTGCGAATGTAGGAAATTGACAAAAGATTATACAAGATTGCCTGTAATATGAAAAGCGCGAGAAACGAGGAAAATATTTTTAATGGTCTTACACAAACATATAAGATGTAATTTTATGCCATAGATTTGTGCTTTTTTATTAATATATTTGAATTTATTTTTGCTCGCAAATATCACACACGTTACAAGGAGCACTATCACATACTTATGAAAATATGTTATTGAAAGCATATAATTATAATAACTAAGCCTCAGTTATTCCTTGACACATTCATTCCTCTTTACAAACATACACACAGTTAAAATATAGAGGATAGGCTTTTTCCGTCACTATCTATCCTGAGCATTTTTTCTCCCGATCACCTCCACCAAATTATTTAAGATTTCGTCAGCTCACCCTGCAACAGGGTTCCCACCTTGTTACCCTCTTTGTCTATTGAAAGGATCACATTATTAGGATACATGTGTAAAATACACGAGAACTAACGAAAGCTAAAGAAATAAAGGTTCGAAGAAATCGTTTTTTAAATATAAAAATTCCCAACTTTAATTATTGCAATAAATTAATTTCTTAATAATATTCAGAATACTCAATAAATATATAAATATGTATTAATAAACTTATATCTTGCATTAGTAATACGAATAGTTTAATGCCTAATACACATAAGTTATAACTTAAAAAAACTAAACATAGACAAATTAATTGATTTTATATAACAACTGTATAAATAAATTTAAAAATAAAATTCGAAATCAACGTGTGCAGTAGTTACCTTTTCATTACGAAAAACTCTGGCCAGAAACCGCTAAAAGCAATATCAAGCTTTCAGTTTACAGCTTAATACAAAGTGTTTTTCTCACTTTCCGATTCAACCACACAAACCGAAAAACCGTTATTCTATTGGCAATTGATATTTTGCCTTTGAAGTATTCATTTTATGATGAAAAAGGGTGACCAGATATTTTTTTAATCTATACTAAGTATAATGTTTGAAAAAGAGATATAGTAAATCCTGTACATCTGAAATTAATCTGAACCTACTTGAACATTATCAAAAATGCTCCAGCCATATAGGGGCCGTTTAATAACAAATACAGAAGAATTATGTATCTAAAAAATTAGACATCAAATGTTTTGTTGCTAGAAACGTATTGAATTAGAAAATTAAATTATTTATGCAATTTTTTGTTGATATTTGTTGGTTCTTCTTCAATATTATACAGGTTCCTCGCTGTTAAATCCTTCCCTGGTGTTCCACAAACATTTCAAGATGAAAATTAGCAAAATCAGTCCAGCCATTCGTCTAATAAGTCTACGGTCTGCCGAATTACAATTAACTGTTCAATTAAAGTTATTTTTATGTTTTATATCATACTTGGCCATGCGACAACTTATGTGTATTATTTTGATTTAGAAACACATAATTTTAGATCACTATGTCTATTTGATAAGTGATTACTTTGAAATGAAAAGTTAAACAGACTTAACCTACATAATATTCATAATAATAATAAGACATGGATAAAGACAAATTTAAAAAGTATCGTCCCTGTGGCTGTTTACCAGCTGCCCACTGAAGTATTTCCGAATCAATTCGACTTAGGGTCCTTCAAGAAAAGAGCGTACCAATTCTTAAAAGGCCGGCAATGCACTCGCGAGCCCCCTGGCATTGAGACTGTCCACGAGTGGCGGTATCACTTAACATCAGGTGAGCCTCCTGCCCGTTTGGCCCCTGTTCTATAAAAAAAAACTTGGCACCAATTTTTTAATTAATTAGCGCCTGTGCACTTGAATGCCGTTTATTATTTTCCAGCTGCTCTGCGGCCATGCCAACTTTTATAAGACGTCCGAGGAAGGTAAGACGGTGCTAAAGTGACCACACATATAGTATGTCTAGTAGTAATTCTCGTATGTTCAATAAACTAGCGTAAATGTCAATTGAGAATTATTAATTCTTTTGCTCATAAACTTTTTTTCTTACAAATGTCATTTCTTTATATGTATATTGCAACACTGATATTAATATGACAACCTCAGAAAGTTCGATGGAGCGGTGTAGCAACGTTGAAGAGCTAAATGGATACAACAGATGCGAACAAAAGTTTTACAAACATTACATCAGGGCTGGCAGTTAATACATGGCACGGGTTCGTGAGCATTTTTATTGATGTATAGAATACCAGCGGTCCCTACGTTTAACTGTATAATATACAATCTACATTAAATTTGACGTTTTAAATATTTCAGTTAAGATATTTTCTGATTGATTTATTTACTGATAAACTCATATAATATGTGTCTAATATGTATACTAATATTATTAAGTTTTCTTTGGACCTCTAGAACTGACTTCTGTTACCAATAGAAAAGTTTGTGAACGGATAAACATATAGCCTTATAGTATTTATGTCTTGCCTAACAAACGTTTCCTTAATGGTATGAGATATATGATATGTAGAGAAAAGCTATTATAGCTTGAAAATACCTATAGCTGCTATTTGCTGTAAGTCCACGTCTTTCAGCACGGAATTTATTTCGGATTTCATCTCTATCTAAAATAGTTCTTTTTCTCTACTCCTATTATGTACAGGGACGTTCTTCCATCTCTATTATCTAAAATGTTGCACTTAATTTAGCTTTATTTTTTCGTAACTACGGATGTGTGGCACGGCTATCGCGAGTTGCTACTATTATGTAAATAAGTTTGTAATATCTTGTTTAATATTGCATAAAATTCGGAACGGGAGATTTGGTATCTGTATCAATTATTTTTAGAACCCAACTTTATGTACGGTAAATAATACTACACTTTACATCACAATAACATGAAATACTAAAGAAAATTAAAACGAAGGTCTTACTAAAAGTAGTTTGTTCCAAATAACCCTGACGTAAAAATACGACTGCATTTTATATTCAAATGTAAAATTTTTAAATTACTTTAGTACAATTATTTATCCATAAAAATAGAAAATGGTATTATTAGGTTAAAAAAACAAATATGCCGTGACACTGTCTAATAAACTTCCAAATTTGTAACAGCCCTTAATTTTACATAACTCGATACTTTGCGTGAAAATGAAGGAAACTTTGTATGTCTTGCTGTGAGAATACACGGAACAATTTAACAGCACTTCCTTCGCGCGCTTAGCTAATTTACAAACTTGTTACATTCTTCAGATATCTTAGCAAACGAAAGGGAAGCTTTTCACTGTATATTCTTACGTCATAAAGAAATGTGGTCTCCGTGGTCTAGTGGTTATTACATGTTAACCCACAGAACCTGCAATTCGATTGACGAAGAACAATTGTTCGTGATGTTTGCCAACAAGTTTAGGTTGAGTGTAATAAAAACAACTCAACCGTAAAAGTAAAATTAAACTGTATTCAATAGATAAATGCACAAAAATATACTTCTCTTTGATCTTAGACCATAAAAATATGTTAAAAACCGCATTACTAAAATGTAATAAATTAATGCAATAAGCGCGGCGGAAGCGTGAACGAAACCGGAAAAAGGCTTTTAAATCACTCTCAACGGAAACGGAAGTGGTTCGCTAATAAATATGGCGGCTCGTGTGCGATAAATATTATGATACTGTTTATATGGTTTCACTATATTAATGATTGTGTACTTTGTGGTTGAATTGAGGGAAGTGCATTTATTGTTTCAATAATGTTCAGAGATTATCCACATCAACACTTGACGTACTTCTATTCTATTACACATAAGTAAACCATACTTTTGTATTTCAGTTTGAAGTATATTATATACATTTACCTTATTAGAAGTAGTAGAAATGTAAGATTTACTTTTCGAATAGATTTTACTTGTTACTTTAATAACTTGACGAAACAATAAAAATTAAATATTTGGATATTGTATGGTGAGGAGCCTTAGGTATATTGATGAGCAAATAAATAAATAAATATGTCGCACCGGTCATTCTCCAAGTCTTCGTCAACAGCTGTCTCCACCATATTCAGGTCTGACTGGCCCGTTGAAAAGCACCTTTGGGAGCTTTGGCGAGAAACCACGATTAGCCAGCAGATCAAGCGACGCAAGTGGAAATGGATACACTTACGAAGAAATTCCAATTATATCCCCAAGCAGAAGCATGATTGGAGCCTCCAAGAAACGCGGAAGCGTGGCCGGTCCAAGAAAATCTGGTGTTATACAATTGCAGATGAAGCAAAGGGAGCCGGTATGTCTTGAACCTAACCGACTGAAAAAAAAACATGACTATTGCAACGATATGTATTATACCCTACATCTCCAATTAATCTTAATTAGATAATGGATGCTCCCCGTGGACCATGCTTTGCTTCATTGGACAAAGTGCTTTAGGATCCATATATAAACCAAGCAAACCTCTCATCTTCACACAGCAAATCTTCAGGACTTCAAAACAAGACTACGAGTACTAAAAATGGCAGGAAAAATCTTCGCAATTCTCGTACTTGTCTCCCTTGCTATTTTAACCGACGGTAGCCCAGCTGTTATTACGGGCTACGATCCGTTGGAGTTGTGTATCGAAAACTGTGCGCAATGCAAGAAGATGCTTGGAAAATGGTTCGACGGACCGCTGTGTGCCGAGTCCTGCCTCAAATTTAGGGGAAAACTGATTCCAGACTGTGAAGATTTTGCCTCAATCGCCCCATTTATTACAAAGCTATAAGTATCTCAACAGAAAGCGGTAAAATTGTAGATAGCGATAGAAAATTTATAAATTTTGAAAGGTACTTAAACCAAAAGATTTTTATATTTATGATAAAATATGGAAAAGGACCTGATTTTTCAATTGAGAAATCAGGTAAATCAAAAGTTGAAGAAATAATATTGTAACTGTATGTATATGAATTAAGTAACAGATATAATATTCAATAAACTTAAATTTGTAGATCATAGGAGTGTTTTGAAGTGTACTTAATATATTTTAAAATTAGAATGTATTTACTAAACCTCAATGTTTGTTGTTGACATAAATTTTGTGAAATTTCAAGTGTTGGACTTCCTACTGTTTACATTTACTATTAAATGAAAATATAGAAATGAATCGTCTTTGTGGAAACTTTTATTTATTCTACAATGTGAATGTATAATATGTATATATATATTGAAAAAACTTATACATGAAAGATAGATCTTTGGGGTGTATCTATATTCGTTTTAGAATCAGTAATCAATGCTATCAGTTCAGAGTTAGCTATGAATGTATAGATTGTGGAGTCTTTCCAGACCAGATGCAGCTAAGTAAAATCACAACGTTAGTCAAATAGGCGAGCATTTCTGACCCCCACAAATTTAAGACCCATATCTATGCTGCCGGCATTGAGTAAAGTTATTGAAAAAAATATTCTTGATCGATTATTCATACACTTTAATAAAAATAAATTTATGCATAGCCAGCAGTATGGTTGTACAAGAGGTCGCTCCACAGCCGATGCTGGCATTAAATTAAATTCCGAGATTTTAAATGTTTGGGACAATTCTCATGATGCCATTGGAGTTTTTTTGCGATTTATCCAAGGCTTTTACGTGGCAGGCTTGGCAAAGACTGTGTCCATCAAGAAATCCTTAAAACAAAACTTCCACTACTATGGCATTGGCGAAAAAGCGCTAAATCTTATGGAATCATATCTGAGCGATAGAATTCAAAATGTAAATGGAGCTATATCACAGGGATCATCTGTTACTGTGGTACCGCAAGGTTCCATACTTAGTCTGTTCTTATTCCCCCTCTATATAAATGACCTTCCATTTCTTGTAAAAGAGTTTTACGCGATAGTACTGTTTGCTGATGACTTTGGAAAGTCCACACATTTATGAGAATATTTTGTATGTGAGGAAAAATATAGATATATATATCTTTACAGTAATAGTAGCTTCCATAAGTATAGTACATACTCATAAAGACAAAATTAGCGCACCAACCACAAGGCTGCATAAAACGAGTAATTATTTCCAAGTAAATTCTATACCCTCTTTCAACAAAATCCCTAGTGCTAGTGTTTTCAGGATATTGATCTTTTCCACCTCATAAAAAAGATGTCAAGAAGTACTTGAAGAAGCGTATATATAGTAATATATAGTAGTAATTTTAAATTCTAAGTATTATATTTTGTTGTTTAAAATGTTAAATGTTAGTTTAAATGTATCTTTGTCTATTAATGTGCTTGCTTGTACTCTGTTTCATATACATATATTGGTTATCTACGTAATCTGTTTTGGCTAAAGGCTAAAGTATAAACTGTAAGATTACTTATTATTAAATAAATAAATAGTGTTGTCAATAAATAAATTTAAATCGTACTTTAAATAAAATTGCTTGCTAAGGCCTATTATAATATACAAGAATATTTAAACGTTCATAGTGCTTGGATATGAATTGCTTCAGTATAAATAGGTAACGCGACCGAATCTCTCGGCTGCATTTTCCTACTATGGGGCGATCGTCGAAATCTATGACTTTTTTAAATGTAAAGTGGGAACAAACTGTGATCCATGTGGTACCAAATTATTTCGGTTTAATTCGTATTATTATTATTTTCTTATGTAGCCATGTTCACATTTCAAGGATCGTCTTGCTCGCTGAAATGTTATTGCTTGTGGCGGCGTCCATGCGTCGGCTAGTCTCTCTCCCAAAAATATGCGAGGGGCGATAGCTGGCTATGCATCATACTCGTAAACGTGCTACTTGTGATGATTAGTCGTACTTGAATTGCTGTATGTGGTAATGTTAGTTATTTATGAAATATCTTTATTTGGAATAAGATATAGGTATCACTTATTTCGACCATGTATTTGCGTGTTGTTCCAACGAGAACGAGAATGTAAGTGCATGCTCCTATTTCACCATGCCTCCTTCTGATAGAGGATCTTTGACAATTTGAGACAAATCTTTGTTTTAAATTTATATTACTATTATTTATTATTCATGTGGAACATGGTGTAATGGCGATTAAAAAAAGAGTGGCGGAGAGTTTATTCCCAGTTCATCACTTCCGGTCTGCGCTCTTGATTTGAGAATTGGCAGTAAATATAAATTAGAAGCATTTAATATATATTTCATTTTTGACGTTCATAAGTGTACATTGTGTTACCTACATGAATAAATAATTTCGGACTTGACTTTAACTTGACAAGCACAAATTCGATAAGTATTGAATTATCTACAACTATAAAGAATACATGAGGATAAGCTGCAAATATTGATAGCGAAAATGCGAATAGGCAATATTAAATTAAAAGAGACCAGAAAGCAGTTACAAAAACAGTTCACATGACAATATACATTCCTTAGTAAAATTACACTTATTATATTTGATAGAAGTATAGGCTTCAACTAGTAAACTTAAACAAGTTCAGGTTCTAAAAAATAAAATAATTAAAATACTCTTAGGCTCACTTCCAAACTTTACAACGTGATTAAATTATGGAGTTGCAAAACATGCAATTTAAATAAACAAAACAACTTTACCAAAGTGCAGTGGTAGAGTGGTAGTAGTGGTGGGGTAGCAAAGTTGATGGAACTGGCCTAGACTTCGAAGCTAGTGTAAATGGGGTTTGCACATAAAGAACGATGTAACAAGTCTCATCATATTGTTACCCATTAAAATGTTCACTCATACCTAAGGCATAGACCCAGCTTATTCTATTACTGTAAGAATATAAAATGAGGAAATATGAAAATAAACTAATTTACTTAAACCTGTTCACGTTTTACTTATTATTAAATATCTTTTCTTTAATATCCTACTCTTTAAAATAAAAATAAATCACATATGTAGCTGGTATAAAACTAATCATGTACATACAACTATCTGAAGTTAGAAATGAATACGGTCACAAACTTTTTAAACTTAAACCTGTTTTTTTCGAAATGACAAAATAAAACTGCATTGCAACGTTGTATTAACACAGCGATATGAATTTCCCTACATCTCCACTTAATCTTAATTAGATAATGGATGCTCCCCGTGGACCAGGCTTTGCTTCATTTGACAAAGTGCTTTAGGATCCATATATAAACCGAGCAAACCTCTCATCTTCACACAGCAAATCTTCAGAACTTCAACACAAGACTTCGAGTACTAAAAATGGCAGGAAAAATCTTCGCAATTCTCGTACTTGTCTCCCTCGCTATCTTAACCGACGGTAGCCCAGCTGTTATTACGGGCTACGATCCGTTAGAGTTGTGTATCGAAAACTGTGCGCAATGCAAGAAGATGCTTGGAGCTTGGTTCGACGGACCTCTGTGTGCCGAGTCCTGCCTCAAATTTAAGGGAAAACTGATTCCAGACTGTGAAGATTTTGCATCAATCTCCCCATTTATTAACAAGTTCTAAGGATCTCAACAGAAAACGGTGAATATGTGGATAACGATAAAACATTGATTAATTATAGCTTTGAATGTTAGTTTAAATCAAAAGGTGTTTTTTATAAATCACGAAACACGGAAAAGGATTTTTCACAATAATTTGAAGTGGGGAAGGTGGGTCGGGTCTATAGACAAAACACTAATACACATAGATTTTAATATGTAAATTATTATAATAAACTAAAATTTGTGACAGAATCATAGGAATGTTTTGAAGTGTACCTGTTATGTATGTATTAAAATTGGAATGTATTTTACTTATTTTTGCGAAAAGCAAAATTATATTTAACTTACCTAAATGTTTGTAGTTGAAAGCCGTTAATTTTGTGAAATTTGAAGTGTTGAACATATTACTAATATATGTATACTGTATGTAAATGAAAATATAGGAATAAATTCTTAATTTATAGAGTATTAATTCCTTTTCAATGTTATTCTTATATATAAAATTCTCGTGTCGCGGTGTTTGTGGTTAAACTCCTCCGACACGGCTTGTGTCCATATTGGGTATGCCTGAGAATCGGACAACATCTATTTTTCATCCCCCTAAATGTTAAGGGTTGTCCACCCCAAAAAAATTTTTATTTATTTTTTAGACAAAATTTTTCGTTTTCATTTTTTCACGATACACCATACAAAAATACATGCAACCCTAAATTTTCACCCCTCTACGATTAACCCTTATTTTTTATTTGTTAATTAAAAATTTTAATTTTTTTGCAAGATTTTTTTTTATTTTGTCATGACTTAAAATAAAAAATTTCATATGACCCTGAATTTTTCACTCCTCTACGACCAATATATTTGTTAATTATAAACTTTAATTTTTTGCAATTTTTTTTTATTATTTTGTGATGAGAATAAAAAAAAATTATATATCTCTCAATGTTCACGGTTATACGATCAACCCCTATTTTTACATCGCGATTTTTTTTTATCTTGCCACAGATCCGCAATAAGGTTGCAAGATGGCAATCAAATATTGTAATTGTAGTAGAATTAAAAAAATGTTTCCTAGAAATAACATTCATGGCAAAACAATGTTTGCCGGGTCAGCTAGTATATTATATAAAGTTAAAAATAGGTACGTAAAGAAAAAAAACATGTACACGCGTTAGAATTATATAGAAAGATTTTATAAATTCTTTCACCATTTGAATGCTATATTATTACCGAATACTATAGAAAAAATAAGGACTGGCCTATCCGGAGTAGAAACTTGAAATTATTTTGCTGCCACAAAACAAAACTACGTCATATTATGTTTAAATGAAATGAGTGCATTTTTCCGACGATTCGCGTGCTTTACAGCGTTCGTGGTCACGGTCGGAAAAATTTAAAATTATGTTAAATAATTATACGTTTAATAATAGCATAGCTTCAATCCTGTAAAAACTGTTTTCTTTAAATAATCGTCAAATGTTGTAATAGGGATGTTTTAGACATAAATCTCTTCTCTATTAATTTATTTTGAAAATGTGATATTGTGTACTGGTTAATTTCCTCAGATGCTAGATGGGCTGGCATGTGTGCTACATAACATAATGAGTGCTATAAATTTAAAATTATATAAAAAGTGTTGGTGGTAGTGGCTGGGTGGTAAGGTAAGACTGACTTTACTCTTTAACACCAATACACGCTGTGAAGACCTAACTGACTCCAAGTGCTGCTAAAGATCAGTATTACAACATAATTTTTTAGTACATATAAAAACAAAAATGGCGGTACACAAAATTTGTTCAAAATTATTAGGTTGAAATACTCATAAAATACTACTCATAATTTAAACATTAAAATGTAATTAAAACAAAATTGTTGTTTATAACTAAAGTACTAGTATCTTAACTGAGAGTGGCTTATTTAATTTTACGTAGTTTAAGGATTAATATTTTCAACGAAAAACATTTCATCCGCTTAAATTGTATAATAACGTGTTTCAAGACTAAGTACTATTTTATAAATAAAATGATTCGACATTATAAATAGGTATATACATATTGTCTTAATGGAAAAGTAATTATTTATATAACCTGATTAAATACAGCGTGTAATGAACACGTTTCTTTGTAATTAAAATGCTATCTTGAACCACCATTCTACGTGAGAAATGCCAGTATCCACCACGACCTAGAGCTCCCTCCCATAGCCATAACTAAGTTGGCGTCCATAAGCCACTTTAACAAGGCTAAACATCGTCGATTGATCTACGCTCTCCAAAGCAGCCTTAGCTGAGCTGTAAAGGCCCTTAAGGCCAACAGCGAGAATCAATAAACAAAAATCTTGAACCACAGAACAAAGCAAAATCTTATTGATCAAATTTTACATAATTGAAAGACGTTTAATAGGAATAAAGTAGCAGTATGTGGCCAAAAGTAGTATTTTTGATCTGATTGACGTCTTGAAAAACGGATCTAAAAATAAAATACAAACTCAGACGTATTCACCGTTATTTAAAGTCTAAAGAAATCTAAATTCACGATCAAATTGAGTATATTTGATTTAAATTTTATATCAAAAAGAATTCTAACCACGATTTCTATGACTGTCCAGTGAAAATCCTCTAGAAGGAGTCTTGAAGTGCAAATGCAGGCATTGGAAAGGTTCCGTGTCGTGTTCGTTTGTGCGAGACGGGAGGGTGTGGTTTCACTGCGAGATTGTTACTCGTACCTACCTAAACGTACCACGTCTTTATTTAACTTCGACTAAGAATAGTGGTTACAATCTCAAAAATTATACGTTGAACTCTGAGGAAGATTATAATGGAATGAATAATTTCATAATTTAGTTTTAATTGGTACTTTTTCTATTAAGAACTAGCGTAATAACTGTTGTAAGAACAATATAATAGCTGATTATTGAATGATATATTTTTTGATTCCATACAAAAAATGTAATTGATTCGCCATTACTGTAGCCACACCGCAATATACAAAAGAGAAAATTCGGTGGCGCGTTTCGTTATTCAGACAGTCACCTGATTATTCGCTTCGATGACCGAACTAGGGATGGACCAATTTATCGAAAGTTAATTCATTTACTTTCATACTATTAATGTTAATTTTTTTAGATACGTTTTTTTTCCCGTTTTTCTTATATTAGTGTTCCTTGCTTGGTAGTAATCTCGGAATTAAATTATAGAAATTAAATGTATTCCTAAAAAGAAAATACAATTAATGCTGACTACTACTTAAATGGTTATACAGATGACAGATAGTCTTAACCAGTAACCGAATGGACTGCTCCAAAAGGAAACAAGGGCAGACCAACAGAGCAATGGATTGGAATTGGATGCGGATGTCACAAATAATAGGATGGAAAGAGAGAAGTAGGCCTTGCAGACAGGGAAGAAGAGAGAAGATCTTAGAGAAGTAATTTTTTTTTTAAATCTATTTTTGTTGAGTGTATGTCAATAAGATCTGTATGAATTAAGTATCTTTGGGAAATTGGGTCTCATGATCATATGTAAATCTTATAGTCAAGTAAATAACCTGTGTCTGACACTCGCAAGTCTAAGTCTAGTCCAAAGCAAGGCGGTTTCCTCATGATGTTTTGTTTCACCGTTCGAGCGAATGTTAATTGCGCACATTGAGTCACACAGGGGTGAGAATCGCTGAAGACATTAGACCAACAGTGCGTGTTCCAGACCAAATAATTTCTCTATCATTAAAATGTGTTAAATCTTGATGAAATTTCGAAAGTTCTCGATGAAATAGTACATCACTACTCCATTTAAACGAAAAGTAGAGTCCACTTGGCGTACTTATCTGCAAGATTGTTCATGTGAGTTGGGAAAAGTACAAGCTTGCTAAAACGTTATACCAATTCTATGCATTATAACTTTTATCAGAATCGAATATGCATCGCATACCGATCAAAGTTACCAGCTTTACTATCCAAGCATGAAAGTGGAAATCCCCTCCAGAAATCCCTCCTACCAAATACCAGCTTCTTCCTTTTGATCAAATTCAGCGAAGGGTTTGTCGAATTGTCAGTCTTCAATATCTGACTAATCGCCTTGTTACTCTCTCTACGCAGAGACATTGCATCTCTTTGCATATTCTAAAAAGTGTACTACGGTGAGTGTTCTGAAGAATTGTTTGGGGTGATCCCTCCTGTCTCGTTTCAGCACCGTACGAGCCGTATGAATTTCACCAACAACACCCTGATGGCTAGAAATCCACAGTCCGTTTCACAAGGCATTTTCTTTAGCGAACTAGCGAACTGTGAAATCGACTCCCGGTGGGGTCTTCTCCCTTAAAGGCCGGCAACGCACCCACTAAAAAAGGGTGTCTAAGGGCTGCGATGACTGCCCTTTTCGAGCGTCCAGGATGCTCGCTTGCTCCCTATTGTACAAAAAACCTCTCACTTCACTAGAAAAAAACTTTTACCGTATGTACCTTCTTAGTCCTATATGCCCTGTCAAATCCGCGCCCTATACACAACTATCACTGTATGACCACAACTCCAAAAAGCCTAGAAATTGTACCTGTTAAGCATCGCTGATCGTCTGAAATCATGGGGCAGTCCATTCTTGTGTAAAGGCCTTAGCTAGTAATAATACTACACAATAATAAAAAAAACATGTATTTACTTTTTAATCGCCAAAGAGGATTTATATTATTACCATTAGCTGTCTAACTAACTGGATGTATGTTATTTTATGGTCAAAGATAATTTCTTAAATCCTCAATGTAAATCTAAAAATGAAGATATTTTATACGGGTTTCATCCTGATTAGATGACTATTAACAATAAGATTAATAGTCCTCTAATGTTAAGTAATACCGCAGTGGACACTCTCAGTGCCAGAGCACTCGCGCGTTCGTTCCTGCATTTATAAAAATAAAACCCACATAATTACTATTTGTTATTGCAAAAATATTTTTAACTGTGTTAAGAAAAGATTCCACACTATTTGTTAGAAAGGTACTATGTGTTAAATTCACGTAATAACTTTTCTAATTATTAAAGAGGCTAGTTTTTTATTGATAAAAATTTCTGTCAAAAATTCTTTCACGCATAGCAATTACTCCTAAATTTATGTTATAGGAGGCTCACATGTTCAGTGATACCGCCGCCGCCCATGGACAATCACACTGAGATAAGGCTCGCGAGCACACTGTTGGCCTTTTAAGAATTGGTAAGATTTCTTTCTTGAAGGACCCTAAGAGCTTAAATTCAATATTCAATATAAGCTAGTTTCACAATATTAATTATTCATATGATCTTTATAAACTTTTTATAATCTTGTCAGAATGTTTAAACGAAATTTATTCCGGCCTATTGAATTCAAAAGTTGAGGAATTTCCCGCTTCCTTATTACGAAATTGAGTTTTCATAAATTATACATTGTATCATTTTCTCATCGACGTGGAAATACTTTTGAAAGCTTAATGTTAAGCTGGGCTTTCGTTAGAGACCGCTTTAGTCTTTCTTTACACCTAGAGGTTTTAAGTTCAAGGTGCGATGAATGGATGTACTAGTGCCTAAGATTCTTTCACACTTCTCTTCAGCCATGGTATTTATCAGATATAAAATAGTAAAGACACTATATGTTACACCAATTACAATTATTAAGTGATTTTGTTCGCAACGCATTGAAAGTATTCTGAGATCATTTGCTTTATATAAACAGGATTTTCTCACAAGCACCATCAGTGGCTCAGGAAATATAAAATGGTACTGTACGATTGGTGATTTCTAGCCGGTTTTACGTTCTTTTAGAATATGTTAAATTCTCAAATTCAGTAACCTCTTGTTGAGCATTAACATCTCATTAACATCTCCTATTCAGTCCTAAGAATCAAAATCAGCATTTTTCCGATTCCGTCTGCAAAATCAACCAAGTTCAGGCATCTCTCATTCGAATTCTTCGCGAATATAACAGATAAAACACTTAGTATTGTCTTTTGTTAACATTTTACACATTTTAAGAAAAACAATTTTTAACGGATTGAAGCTATGTATGTATAAAACGCGTGCGTGGTCACGGTGACTGAAGACAAAAGGTGTTGAATGTCAAAGAGTATCACAGCTGTAGAAAAAGGAGTTGTCCGTGGAAATAAATACAAATAATATAAATTTAAGCAAAAATCCTAGTAAAACCTAAAATTCGAAGTGTAATATTTTTATTATATTTAATTTTAATTTAAGATAGAATTTACGTTGACTGTAATCGTCATGTTTTATTAAATATAGCTTGTTACATATACTGTACTGCGAGCTTCAATTAATAAATATATGTTAATAACTAGCTGTCCCCGCGAACTTCGTTTCTCCTAAATGTAATTTAGCCTACCATTTTCGTATATAACAACATGGATCATTTTGCTATGCTACCGCAAATACCGTTTGGTTTTCCGGAATGAAAAATACATGTGTCCAATTCGCTGACCTAACCGATATGCACACAAAATTTTACAAAAATCGGTCGATCCATTTCGGAAGAGTTTAAATACAAACACAGTGACACGAAGATTTTAAATACAGGATGGCGCGATAGAACGTGCATTTATTAAAATGAAAGGCTTAAAAAATATATAAACTTAATAAATGCACGTTCTAGTGCGCCACCCGATATAAGATAGTTCCTTGATTTTTTTTCGATAAAACCATTAATTTTAGATTTAAACTTTTATAGGCGTATTCCTTTAGGTCTAAGATACCTAGTCTGTTAGTTGAAAGCTGTTGGTAAACAGAAAACAAGCAAAAAATGTTTGTTTAAGAGACATCCGCTGATGGAATTTCAATGTAGTGTGAAAGCTTTAGGAGCTTTTATAGAGGAAATGGACTGCTACACTGAATATTCTTGATTTAGGCCTTTTTACGGGGAAGGGTAAACTTTGAATCAGCTGAATGTTTACTGAATTTTTACCGTTTGTAACAATGAGTGTTTTTTCAATTATATATAGGTAAGTACTAGCAGACTCGGCCAAGCGTTGCTGTGGCTAAGGTTTTTGTTTTATTACATAGTAGTAAACTATTCAAGGGAAACGGTCGGAGAACTCGTGTGAAAGATAGATAGATAGCTTATGTGAAACGTTGGAAATTATAATACAGTGCCAACTGTTAGAATTGTATCAAATAATAAACAAATATTTGCAATAAAATAATATTGTGGGTATAAATTGAGATGTAAGCTATCCAGCCTTTTAAGTTAGATCAAACTGCACACGGTGTGCAAATTTGATTGATATCGGTTCGGTAGTTTAGGAGTCCATAGCGGACAAACAACGTGACACGTAATTTTTATATACATTAAGATAATAAATTGTATTAAAGTAAAATGGGAAGCAGTGTTGGCCTAGTGGCTGCAGCGTACAACTTTCATCCCTGAGGTCGTAGGTCCGAAGAGGAAAAGGGCTTGTTGGCCGTAAGTATTTTGTAGGCAGAATTACTGTTATTTATCCCTCCCCTTGTAAGCAAAAGTAAGCATAGCTCTCAAAAATAAAAGTACATAAACGTATTAATTTTTGTAGTAAAGTTGTAATCTTCTAGAATGTATTTCGCTTTCAAGCATATGTGTGGCTAATATGAGCAAAAAGGTAAATAATTAGTGTTGACCTAATCACCAATTAGAAAAACAAAGACCCCCGCCCCTTCACCCATAGTGCTTACGTAATACTTGAACGGCCCCTTGCCTATTAGATTGATAAATGATTATGACAGAGATACAGAAATCTGAGGCTAAAAAAGTTATAGCGCAACTGGTTTATAGTATTTTAAAATGAACTGTTAATATAGTTACGTTCCTATGTACTGATTCATAAAGAGATTTGTAACATGAACTAGCAACGTGATTTGTCTTTACATCCATTTATTTTAATATAAAAAAATCAAAACTTTAATTTTCATTAGAATCCGTAGAGGCTTGCTAACATTTCTCATATTGTAATGCACAAAAACCTATTTACTTTAACTCAAGCAGGCCATCCAATTAGTAAGATTGACTATGGTACTAAATGACCACTTCTCTAGTAGAATATATTCTTAATGGTTACAGAATAACAAACAATCCTTGTCTGGGTTTTAAACTGTGTCCCAAATGAAATAGTATGACGGTGTAATAGTGGTTCAGATAATAGAATAAGCCGCAAATGTAAGTCCGCAATAAATATACGGCAGGAATATTCTTCGGGATTAGCGCGAGATTTGGATTACACAAACTTCATGTCACACCGGAGTGTAAATCTAAGAATTTGAGTCAAAAAATAACCATTTCATTCACATGTTTCGTAACCTGACGCAAGTGCGCTTTGAGCCATCATTAACTATGCAAACAAAAATAATTATAAATATTATTTTATTCAACGGCACTTGAAGAATTCGTACGCTCTTTTTCTGAAGGACCATAAGTCTGATTGGTTTGGAAACACGCCACGCGATCTTTACTTTTTGAGATTAAGGCAAGCCGGTTTCCTCGCAATGTGTTCTTTAACCTTAGCGAATGTTAAAAGCGCACATAAACAGAAACTCCATTGGTGCACAGCCGGGGAGCGAACCTACGATCTCAGGGATGAGAGTTGCATGCTGGAGCAACTAGGCCAACTCTGCTCTTAAATATACATATGTAGGTATAGGCTCAGACATCAGAAGTAAAACACGAGATACAGTAATATCATACCAGATATACTACTTAGGTAGGAAATATCTTCTATATCTATTCATCTTGCATAGTTTTCTGACTGCCATGACATGCGTGATATTTGAGAACAAAAATAAAATATGAGGCTATTTAAAAGCGCGGTTACGGTATAACAACAGTCTCGTTTAGGTTAAAACAGCGTTTTAGCACTGAGTTATTATAGATTTAGCACGTAACGAGGTCGTTAGCTGTAACGATTATGCTTATTAGTTAAATAATTACACCGTTGCCCTTGTAATTAAATCACTAGTAAATGCCGACTTTCCCGATTGACTGGGATTGTCACAACTTTCCGTCTACGTCCGTCAACGTCCGTTCGTTTTGTAAGATATTTGCAAATACGTTGGAAGCATGTTATTTGGTTATAGCAAGTTTTGAGGTTCAGGCACCAAGGTCGTCTAAAATTTTCACATAACGTAAGCTATATAAATGAAAACTTTCTTTTCAGATACCTGTTATAATTGTTGTTAAAGAGAAAGAAGTGCAGCTCATGTTTTACGCCATATTCCATCCATTTTGGAGACAGCTGGTATGGCTGGAGACGATGGCAAGTAGTAGTATTAAGTAGTCTGTTGGGATGTCGTTAATCCCTTGGAAAATGGAATTGGCTTTTGCATGGGATGCTACTTGTGTGGACCCGTCTTACCTCCCTCGGGCAAGTATAAAAGCTGGCGCGGAAAATCCTTTGCAGCAGTGGCTCGTGAGTTCGTTAAACAGATATTGAACAAATTTATGTGCGCACTCAACACAGCTCGAACGGTGTTGGATAGCATCATTAGGAAAGCGGTTCTCCTTAGACCCAAATAGCGAAAATGTGTGTCAGGCACAGGAGGTTCATCACCTACTTTCCTCTTAGATTGACAAATGATCATGAAACAGATACAGAAATCTGAGGCCCACACCTAACTAAGTTTAAGCGCCACTAATTTATATTATACTAGCACTGATTAAAAAAGAGTGTGTGTAATTATGTACACGCGTCAGAAGTTATACTTCTTTGGCGTATGAAAAAAAGATTACTAAACTGCAGTAGTGATTAACGATAAATATTATAATTAATCAAAAATATTTTGTTTAAATAAATAATATGCGGCTTGATAAATATTCGTTTCAAAGTTTCAAGTGTAGAACAAGTACAGTTAAAACTGATAATATACTGTACAGTTAACTTTAACTCATAACAAGTAAACTTCTGTATTTTAAGTATACGATAAAGGAAGTAGCAAGTTTAAAACTGTAGTAGTTGCTTGAGAAAACTTGCGAAATATTGTTAATAATTTAAATTCGTGTATTGTAAACATATATTTTTTTTCACCATCGGAAAGTAGAGATTTCAACGAACAGAAAACATACCAACTTTTTGAAAAAAGCTGATATTTTGACGGTTGAATTTTCTATTGAAAATTAGGTTGTTTTTTTCGATATTAATTCAAAATAAGGTAACTATACCTTTTTAAAACTATAACTTTTTTCAATCAAATAAATTACAGCGTATTTGGGACATAAAAAGGTAAGTTTTCACCAACTTTCGTTAAAAAAAAATTTTTGTACAAAATAAAAATAAAAAAACAAAAACTTGGTTTTTTTTTTTAATTTAATCTTTAATTTAACTTTATTATACACTAAACAACATTTGAAAATCTGATATCCAATATAAAATTAAAATGAAACCTAAGAAATAACATAATACATCAAAATATACCTAATAACTAACCTTAAAATTTAATTATTAAAAAATATTATTAAAAGTAGTCCCTTTAGGCAAGGTTCCGAAGATACTGGCAGCGTTCCCCCTTTGAATAGCCAGACTAATTCTTTGTCCAAGGTAGCTGCCAGCTCTTCGTTCTTCTGTGATGTCGACTAACCTTTTTGATAATTCCCTAAAAAGCCTTAACGCGCTAGGACCCCACGGACCAAGGGTCTCGACACCGAATGGGACAAAATCATATTCAGAGCCTAGACCCCTGTATTTACAGGCTTTAGCTTTTTCAGCCGCATCACAAGCCGCACCAGCTCTGTTGTTGGTTCCATGAAGATTGGAAGGGGCCAGTGTGTCTGAACAGGTGGCATCCCATACCAAAACCCGATCCATCCTCCATGGAATCAAACTCATACCGTCCGGTCTCTTGCCATCGTCTCTAGCAATTCCAGTCGGCTCAAGTAGACTTGGCACGTTGACGGTGGCAAGGGACCGACGTATTATATCGTTGAGTGCGGCATGTCTCGAGAAGCGGCCAGCACTTTTTTGACATGATAGTCCGTGATGTCCTAGTTTGTCGACATCACTGCCACAGGGACATGTATGAGCAGCGCAGACCGGTACCCCAAGCCGCAGACAGGTTGCGATTCGGAGCGTGTCAGGTTCAAGAAAAGTTCCTGTATTTGACGAAGGGTAAGCGTGAAGCCAGTAGCCGGCCTCATGCGTACCCACGGCCAAAAGCCTAGCACGTGCTGAACCTGTACTACGGCTCAAAAGATTGTCATAAGTCATTTTACTGTCTATGTCGTCCCAGCTCCTCTGTGAACTTGGTTTTTTGAATTTTTCACATTAATATTGTGTTATGTGAAAAAAGTGTGAATACAAAAGTTTTAGATCTTTTTATTACCTACAACTTTGCCTTTGACTTTTTTCGATATGACTTTTAGTTTTGGCGGAAATCGAGAAAAAACGTTTTTTACCGTTCCTCCCTCACCCCTATCCCCTTTCCGACCTCAGATCGCCCGTAAATTATTTTTCCTGTCATTTTTATAATATTTCCTTCCTTTTCTAATGGGTTTCATCCCACTATTATTTTTTTCACTTTTTATTATTTTTAAAGGCTTACCCTGGTCTATATATTGTCTGCGTAGATATATTTTTAGTTGGCGACAATATACGACTCTTATAAATTTAAGAAATGTATTAAAGAAAAGCTGTGTAAAAGGCTTACTAGTATAAACTTAGCGATTATCTTGTTGATAAAAGGGCCTGGGTCTATTACTAGACAGGCTACATACAATTTATTTGCTATATTTGTTTTTAAATATTTAATTTAAAAATAAGTGTTGTTTGGTGATTTTTTAAAAGAGTACCGAGAGTTTTTTATGCCGACTTATTCTCTCGGCCTACACCCTCTGTCTTCTTTGTCGACGAGTAGCCCTTCTCAAATTTAATGACGAGGAATAAATGATACCTCTCTATCTTATGATCCATAACAAACATATTATATTATTATTTTTTATTTTTACGCCACTCTGGTTCCAGTCTTTTACGACGGTATCTGGATGGGATGTCGTTGATTCTTTGGGTATGCTTTTTGCATAGCCCACCTCCCTCGGAAAAGCAAATTTTGAGAATTTTGGGCCGTGGGGTTCAACTGCACAAGCGCTAATTAAAGATTTAAGTTGTTGCTTTGTAGATGAGAGCTTGCCTCGCTCAACGAGTAAGTACAGCAATACAGCGAAGAAATGCTGCCAGCGATACGAGAACACTGCCATAGGGATGCTCCCTGTGGCACTTTGTAAACTTTGTTTAATTTTTAATATGTAGGTTAAGATAATTTTGTATATTCGATTGTTATTTATAAGTTCTTACAAAAATTAGGCAAAATTTAAGTTACATAAACCACTCAGCAAAAGAACTTTTAATAAACTCAATTTAAACTTTCACACAAAATAATATTGTTCTTGCAGTTAACAAATTAAATAAATTAACCTATTACAGTTTCTAACTCCGACAGAAGTCAAATAAAACATGAGCACCAATGATAATAATTTCGGTGCAAACAGTGATATATTAAATCTAGATAATCTTAACACGTATAATAAATATATGGCGTGAGACAGTTCATTCTGTGTCCTTCTATGTGGGCTTATAAACGTTGATGATTTTTTAATTTCTACTAGTTCCACAAGGTTCACATTCACGTGAAGTCGTATGCTTTACCATACAACTGTACAATTGTACAGCCCTAGAGATGGAGCTTTTCTCGCTCCACCTCCAAAAAAAATCTAGGATTCTTGAAAGTTTAGGGGGAAAACCCCAAATTGGTGTCTCTGAACTAAACTCAACGATCGATCCAACGTACTGCTGACAAGAGGATTTTGACACCTTGACAATTTACAACATAAAAGATCTCTATTACGCAATGTGTACGGTGTTGCCAATCTAATAAATCAAATGACATCGTGTTCTCCTTATCTGTGATGTATGTAGTGTATAATAACTCTATATAACGACACTGAAGGGATCACTGCGACACTGTGCATTTTAGGACGTTATAGGGAGGTGTCGTTTAAATGTTGAAAAGAAAAATCTGATTTAAAAAATTGTAGACACGGTAGAGCTACTAAATCCAATTGATTTCGACGTTTTTTGTCGTTAAATCGAGTGATGTTACATGGATTTTACACTGTACTATCTCTTATTGAGTGTGTACTCAGCTTAAAAATGAAAATATGCTCGAGCATATTACTTCCAGCCCAAATAAGTTTGACACCGAAATTCCTGGGATTTTACTACGAAGGTCGAACGATATTTTCGTTCACGCAGCGTTATTCTTATCGTATCATATCGGATTTAGTATAATAGTTGTGAAGTGTATACCTGCCACGTTTATTTAAATGGTATATATAATAAAAAATACTACTATGTCGACATTAGAAAAGCAGATTGGGAAAATTAGATCATTAATAACCTTCGGGGCTGAAAAAAATCATGGAAAAAAGTGGGTGATTGTTTTATGACCGACGTAAAAGTGAGCATCTCCGTTTCCTGAATGTAATATGGTGCTTGATCCCCCACCCAAATTCCTGCAAATCAAAACAAGAGAACAAAGCCCACTGCCAGAAGTACCAACAAGGCTGCAGTTAGAAGCTTGGGATTTAACATGAAACCAAAGAACGTATTAATTTTGGAAGTCTATTAAAAATTAAAAAAATTAAAATATTTTTTTATGTATTGAAATGCTTAGCTAAGAAAATATACAAAATATGTGTGGCCGCAAATCATCTAGAACTTTATAACGAAACAAACCACATCCTACGCGAAGACAAAATTATAGTTCGCTTGTTAAGCTGTTCGTTGATTTATTCATATTCAAATGTCGGACGTGCTTTATTTCAGTCAGTACTGCACTCATGAACTCACTCATTCCAATCGTTTAAGGAAGTTTCAATCATAATTATAAAGTCAAAGTTTAATGTTTTACTTCAACTGGGCCTATTGAAAAAGTACTTTTAAAAGTCAAAATTACTGTAGTTGCCCTTTCTAAAAGGTATGTTCATATGGAGAAGAATGTGCAGGAAACTTAAAATAGTATGTTTGTACATATTGTTATTGTGTAGACATTGTTTTGATAACTATAGGTCATGACCAGATACCTTGAACAAAAAAAACTACTATACCTACTAAAATAAATAGGTGTGGTGTTATAAAGTATAATGCGGCAGATAACTTGATTAATGTGGAAATACATGATGCTCACTTATGTATATACACAAATATCTAACCAATTCTTGAACATTGTGCCATGACACAATCATTATGATACGTCTTAGGATTTTTGTGTCTAAGATACTCATAAATATTCTACATTGGTTACCTTTTTAAAAGACAAATAACCACGAAGAAAAACGATTGACTTAGGTTACTTTAGTAAGATCCGTGGGAAATAGTTGAGGGACTCATCCTGAGTAAAAAATATCACTTCTCCAGTTTCAGACTTACACCTGGTAACCATCACCTGAAGATGACTGAACCAA
Source organism: Pieris mannii (assembly GCA_028984075.1). NCBI lineage: Eukaryota > Metazoa > Arthropoda > Insecta > Lepidoptera > Pieridae > Pieris > Pieris mannii. Next base: position 10,468,905 of record CM054793.1, on the reverse strand, counting down.
TATTTAGAATTACACCATTTCGTTATGTAACCACATGAGCCAGAACCCTAAATCTTGTCAATAAATCATTTACCTATCAATTTAATTAAAAGTTAAATTAATTCACAGTTCCAATTAATAAAATAGACGAATACGTTTTTTGGCTTATACATACTTCGATAATTAAATTAAAATGTATAAAATAATTAATTTGAAGTTCTTTAAAACAAATATAAAACTAAAAGTTTAGTATAATTAAATTGAGAGAGTAATTTAATTTGTGTGTTTTATGAACCGTAATCATCCAGAAAAAGCTTTAAGTGAACCATTATGCGATGACAGTAAATATACAGATAAAAGTATTTATTCATGAATAAATAAATAGTGATAATGTAGACGCACGTCGCCACAGAGCGGTCGCGTCCTCTTCCTGATTAACGACTCGCCCAATTTCCTTAAACTGAGGAGAAAATATTGGATTGTCCCAAGTGGAAAAAGATATTCTCATTTCTGTAATATTATTATGTAAGATAAGTGATACTATATTGTGTATCTTATGTATTATATACAGTGTTACCTCTTTAAAACGAATTTCCAGTGACCGAGCATTTTTTCGTTATACGGAGAGAAGAGAAAAAAAAAACAAATTTAACCAATTACAATAATTTCTAATTCTATTAAAAAATTGCTTGATCTAAGTTGAATTTCGGCTTCAGGCATTGGCAGTGTCACGTGAGCCTCCTGCCTGTTCGCCTACAAATTTAACCAATTACAATAATTTCTAATTCTATTACAAAATTGCTTGATAAGTCGTCGAATTTTGGCTTCCTAATTTTTTGAGGACACTGCCTGCAGGTCTGCTTGGTATCGCTTCTTTGTTTTGTTGTCTTTTTGCTACAGTAGTTGGACTGGGGCCCTTTACGTATTCCAACATTACTTTTTCTCCCTTTTCTATCGCAGGTTGAAACAAAAATGTTCGGTAACACGATTTTATTTTACTAGCCATGTTGACAGTTTCAAAGTTTGTTTACGACTGATAATACATGATAGGCGACGATGGTGCGTTCAATAACTGAGTCCAACAGAGATTTAATGTAAGAATAATGGCACACGTGTTAATGCAATTAATAATAACAAAGGATAGTCGGCTGTATATAACCTCAGGGGTCTTTGTTAGAAATTTCAGCAAAAAAAAAACAAACAAACAAACAATCAAAAATCATTTATTCATATAGGTAACATAATGTACACTTATGAACGACAAAAAAAGAAACATTCATTAAATGATTCTAATTTTACATTTACTGCCAGTTCTCAAATCAAGGGCGTAGAACGGAAGAGAAGAACTGGCAATAAACTCTCCGCCACTCTTTTTAATCGTCAATTTTTTTTTACATAATGTTTGTAAGGAGCTGCAACAATTACACCATGCTCCATATGAGATCTTGAGTAATAAAGAATAATAAAAATAAATTAAAAACAAAGATTTGTCCTCTATCAGCAGGAGACATGGTGAAATAGGAGCACGCACTTACATAGTCGTGAGAACAACACGCAAATACGTAGTATAAACAACTAATATCACCGCATACACGAATTCAAGTACGACCAGTCACCACAAGTACCACCCGTTCACGAGTATGACGCATGGCCAGAAATCGGCTCCCTCGTCATATTTTAGGGAGCGAGACAACCCGACGCATGGATGCCGCCGCACCTCAAAAGGTTAGTTTGTAAGCTGATTATAAAAAACAAAATAGTTGTTGATGTCTAAATACCTTCTTAATAGAGAGTGTCTAATTGTTTTTTAAAGAAATTACACTGTATCTATTATAATTGTTGCAAAATGTATGGCATAAATACTGTAATAACAAATGAAAACTTAAATTAATATAACTAACCTTAAAATATAATAACGAAAATATATAAACTTAAATGGAGTCTTTAAAATACTCAATCTATATAATAACGTTAAAGATTTTACAATTAATTAGTAGAATAAATATATACAGGAAACACCATTATGTTTTATTGTTTTTACCGAGGAAGTTGATATTTCTTACATTTAGTAAGTTAATATTACATCTAAATACAGTAGAAACTCGATAAGTTAAAGTCCAAGGGAAACACAATATATTTTTAGTTATAGAGGTTTTAAGTTATCAAGGGTCTATGTTAGGTATAGGTTAATATAGAGGTAGGTATGTACATATGTATGTATGTACCCTTATTCCTATTTTTACTCGAATGCGTCAGAAGGATCGGTTCTATAAAATACAGACATTTAAATAATCCTATTTATTTATTCACATTACACACGTTACATAAAAATAAAACTACAATTAAAGGTTTAGTCTACTTAAAAAAGTCTGTGATTTTCTTTTGTTTTAAACAATTCGGTTTCTAAATCGATTTGATTTTCAATGACAAATAGAGAAGAAAATAATTATCTTTTATGTTGCTACACTGCTCTACAAATGATCTTACAGTTGTTAAAGCAATAAATACCGAAACCTTTTGATTTGCACACTCTTTCAAAATGACTCATCGACAATCAATTTTATGTTATAGAGGTTGTGGAAACATTTCTTTGAGTTACTTAGGGCCAATTCAGAGATTACTTATTTCAGTTACAGAGGTTGCGTATTTTAAGTTATGAAGGTTTTTTGGCTCTGATGGGAAGGTAACATATTATATTTTGAACTTATAGAGGTTTTTAAGTTACCGAGGTTTAAGTTATCGAGGTTCTACTGTATATAAAACAAAGTCGTGTTAGTTACATTACACCTGTACACTATAACTCAAGATCGGCTGGACTGATGTTAGTTATATCTTTTTTGTGCATTCTTCTCTGCTTCGAATAGCAGAATAAATAATAAAATATGGGAGAAGTTATCGAATAACAATAAATAAATACATTAATTTTATAAATGTAAACAGTATGTGGTGCCATCTGCTGATAAAACTACGCATCATTTTACGAATTCGTGTCAGTTCAAGAAATTCCGATCTTGAGATGAATTACGCGACGTATAACCAACCATTGATCTTTATCAAAGACATGTGTTACCTATTCGAACATTCTTAAACTATTATGTAGATTAGCCTTGTATTTTAATACAATACTTATGTTAATGGGCATTTCACTCACCTGATGTTAAGCCGCCACCCATGGATACTTACATTGCCAGAAGGCCACTTCTGCAGGCCTTTTGAGAATTCGTACGCTTTTTTCTTGAAGGACCCTAAGTCTAATTGTTTAGGAAATACTTCAATAGTTCAACAATTAATATTATAATTTAATTTTAATTAATTTGATGTAATACACCGAGTTCTCAACACTTGTACCATTCGCCTATCTTAATTTATGTCGGCTGAGCGGCCCGGCCTGCGTTTCTGTCATCCGTTCTTAGATTGCTGGAATTTAAATGAAAATACTGTTTAGTAAAAGTATATTAAACGTACCTGAATAAAAGTTGTTTCGATTTATTTTTATTGAGTTAATATTATAAAACTTATATATAGAATTGAAGTGAAACAAAATTGGCGTTGGAAAAAAATTTACCGTCACATTTTTCGGTTACGCGTCATCTTTTTCTTGTCCCTACCGCGGTTGATTCGAAGCCATTTAAAACAAAAATATATAAAAACGATAACAAAGATTAATGTAAGTAATTAATGTAGAGTAATGATTCTATTACAATTAATGAAATTCTGTAAAAACTGAATGTAATAGTTGTAAGATGATTTTTTAAATAAATCGTATACACAGTGCAATTAATGATGTCCACTAGTGATTTTTCTTACATTACCTACTCGTATAATTTTATTGTATTTTAACTGTGAAAGCAACAATAAAAATAAACGTTTCGTGATAATCGGAGCATTCCCTGAATACAGGGAATACATATTTCATAATATTATTATAATAAATGTTCGATTTTCGTCGTCAAATAAGAAACGGTCTTCTTTTTGTTATCAACAAAGTCACGCAGTTTCGTGACAAAGGGCATTAGAATAATGAACATCCAGACACAAACAAAAGATTAGTCTCTATATTATCTATAGAAATTAGAAACTTTTTGCGCTGTATAGTTAAGGCAGTATTACATGTTTACATTCTTGCACTTTTCCTCTTGTTTAATTTGCGATTGTATATGTAAGAGAAACTTTTATACTAAGACAAAGTTATGAGTAAACAAAAATATAAGTTTTTTTAACAAACATGGTAGCCCATAGAAACCCATTTTAGTGGGTGCGTTGTGGCCTTTGACGGAAGAGCATGTGCTATTTTTAACAATTGGAAGTATCAATCGTATCTCTCACCGTGATTCGATTCCACAGTTCGCCAGTTCGCAAAAGAGTGTCTTGTGAACCGGATCGTGGAAGCCATCAAGGTGATGCATATGACAATTTTGGTTAATACAGCTTGTTCGGATATGAAACGAGGATAATTCAAACCAAATAACTCTTCAGAACACTCTCCATAGTACACTTTTATAATGTATATCTTTCTACGTATTATCAGTTTATATTGCATTGGTTAAAAATAATACGATATAATGTTAATTTAAGCTCACAAGTCATAAACAACAACAAAACAAAGACGTAAACATGTGTAACCTCACACTTTTACAGGGAACTTAACATTTTACAAGGGTAATTCAATCTAATTAATAATGTTTTAAAAAATAACTTTCAAACAACTCTCCTCTAGTAGGTTCACCCATTTTCACCCAGTTGTCGATATCCCCAGGACATGCCCTACTGCACAATTTCGTGGGTAACGACCCTTATAAAAACAGCAAAGGATTGGAACTCCTTGCTTCCTTCTATCTTCTCTATACGGTTATACATATGGGTTCAACACAGCGTCGATAAAACTGGCATCTCCTAGATAGGCGTGCTCTCCAAAAGTACACATCTCACTTAACATCAGATAGGATTCTAGCCAAACGTCTGTCCAGGTGTCTTTAAAAATGCCCATGCTCTAAATCTCCTACTGCCTTAATCATTCTGCGTTTTTCTTGCTAAATGGGGTCATCGGGATATAATGAAGTGTACTCGCATTGTTTTTCTTTTCAATTGTCATTTTATTTCGATTTACAAAGACCCCTGAGCTTTAAATGGTCTTTGTTGGGGCAGCATAATGGGATGAAAAGATTGACAGTGGAAGTTCAGCTGAAGATTTTTTTAATCAATACAAAGAAGTGAATGAAAGGTTTTTGTAATTCGACAGGAATTCCATTTTAAATCTTAGAATCTTTGAGATTCAACTTTGAGTTTCGATTCGAAGGACAAGAACACTTTATTTACATCACAATATCAGCAACAGCTGTGTTGGCTTGCTTTTTTATATATATTTGTGTACGCTTCAAAAACCCAAAAAGTTTTGCACAGATTGAGCTGAAATTATAGCAAAGTATAAATCCGCATTAAGGATTGTTTTTATTTAATTTTTTGCATCAGTCACTTATCCGCGACCGCGAAGAAACAGTTTTTTAACAATGATAAGAAATAGTCGTCGTTCCAAAACTATGTATTTTAAGGCAGTTTTTGTCGTGCATCACTACGTGGAGCTGCGTACTGGAGTTTTTCCGTAACAATTCAACTCAGGGTACTTCAAGGAAAAAACGTACCGATTCTTAAAAGGCCGGCAACCTACTCGCAAGCTCTCTGGTATTGAGTGTTCATGGGTATCGGTATCACTTAACATCTGGCGAGCCTCCTGCCCGTTTGCCCCTGTTATATATGAAAAAAATATGAGTATGAAAAAAGCGTACAGCAAAAATTTAATGGCTTTTTGAAGTGAAATTTTAAAAACTAAAAAAAAACTATTTTTTTCCGTTACGCGCCATCTTTTTCTTGTCTCTACGACGGTTGATTCGAAGAGATTAGAAGATTAATTACAAAAATATATAATACCGATAACAATGATAGTAGTAACGATAACAATCTTAGTAGTAATAAGGTAAAATGAAATCATTGTTTCATATCTATGGTAATGAAAGCCTTTTAATAAACTTTATTATAGATCATTTTTCGAAAATAAGGTTATAAAGAAGTTTCACTTCTTACTTGTGTACACTAGTACACGCTTACTTTTTTTTGCTGTGGCAAACACAGCATAAAACCACCATTTCATTAATAAATATGTTCAAGGAAACAGATGTCATGAGGTCACAACCCATAATGGTATAGTAGCTACGGGATATCCTATTACAACTCCTTTGTCACGTATTAATTTGCGATACCATACGGATTTGTGGTGACACAGACGTTCTGTTTGATTATGATATCATCTAAACAATCGCCATTTCCCTGAAGAGCGAATTATATAATATATGACGCTCAATTTTATTATAAATTAACCAGTAAATTGTACAATGTAACATTTATTTTAGGAGATAAGATTTCGATTAAAATAATAGTTTACAGTAAAACGTGAAGAATTAACACTAGTGGAAACTGAAGAGATATCATTGGTATTAACATTTATATTATGTTTTTTTATGGAACTGGAGGCAAACGAGATGGTGGAGACGAGATGACTTTAAATAATAATAGTAATAATAATTTGTGTGCAAGAATATGTTACAACAGTGTTATGGTGGTACAATCACGAGCACAGGCTACTTCTAATTAATATGCTATATTTGTTTTAAATATTGTAGAATTGTTTGATGATTTGCTTTTTTTTAAAGAGTACCGAGAGTTTTTTACGCCGGCTTTTTCTCTCGGCCAACACCTTCTGTCTTCTTTGCCGATGAGTAGGGATGCCAACAGGCTCGAATTTAATGACGTGGAATAAGTGATACTCTTATGATCCTATGTTCCAAAATAAACGTATTTTATTTTTTATTTTTCACATATTCTGCCACACATAATGGCGTGTAATTTGTCTTAAAAGGTATTTTCATTGCTGCTTAAATTAATTGAATCATATGACTCATATATCGTAATTATATAATTATAGTAAATTCTTTTATTATTTTATAAGGTCATCACATTACACTCTTTTCCCCTAAGTCAGTTTCGCAGCAGCAGGTTTCATAAAGTGGTAAAACCAGCTGAACGTTGCGACCAGGCGACGAGGTGATAAGTCTGGACTTTCGCATTCTACCTGGACGTTCGTAGATGTAATTATGCTGCAGATATTTGCATAACAACTGTACAGAGCACTACATATCATATGGTTATATGGTTATTCAGCATATATGGTTAAAGATGTAGAATTTACGTAACGCCAGTCGATGAAGCCGTTGTAATTAATGATCGGAGGCGTCGATGATACCAGTCGTCCTGCCTTTTGATGATAAGAGCCTCCTCCCAGAGGTACAGTACTCCATGTCAGGCCGGATTTTCAATTTAAAAAGTTGTATGCGGTGGCGTGGATTGAAGTACTGTGTATACCAAACTTTTTGGAGGCCAATTTAGCCTTACCCTCCAAACTAACCGCAGAACTGAAGTCGCTCGATATGTCAAAGTCGAGAATACCGCTGGCTGACGGCTAGTAAGTTCGGAGTAATTTCAAATACTGGATACGACGATGGGAATCTTCTCCGAATATATCATATTGAATGTTAATAATAATTGCTATTCCATAACAATTCATAAAACATTTAGTGAAAACTTAAAAATCTATTGATAAAACGCTGTATTTGTTTGTAAAATACAGCTTTAAAAACAATCCGTTTCTGATTGAATTTAGTTTATTTTGGATTGAATATTTAAATTGTGAGATTTAAACGTTTTTATGATACGGATTTGCGAGTTTTTTCAAATAAAACATTTTAAGCTCATGGAAAATGCAGCAAACGTATTATATTTTAGATTCAAGTAAGCAGAACCTTCTTAGTTCTTATTTTAATGTAAATATTATCTTTAATAATTATTTATTTATAGGAATGACGGGGTCATTGAGTTTTATTTGGTGATTACGTCAACAATTATTAAATTCACAAAACTTTTGTACACATATTAGCCACACATTGTATTTTCTTGAAAATGAAATGCATTTTAAGGATTCTTAAAACCATAAACCAATACCACCATACCCATAACCATAAACAAATAAATAAAGTTTTAAACCTTTTTATAACTAATTATAAATAATTTATGTGAATTCAGGCAGTGATTTTTTTTTCTTCTTTTTGTAGTCCCTCTCCACTACTGGAGGTTGGCGGTCAACTCGTCACACTTCTTATTCTTTAAGCGGATCAGTTATTTTACGCTAGCCACTCCCGTCCATTTTCTGATATTGCGGAGTCACGACTTCATCCTTCTGCCATCGCGTCTTTTTCACTCCACTCAAGACGACTTGAAGAAGTCGGTACCTCCTGTCCTCCTGTGGAAGCATATATCCCAAGTAACTTTTATTCTTCTAACAAACTGATATAACTGCCCACTGAAGTATTTCCAATTCCACTAAGGGTCCTTCAAGAAAAGAGCGTACCAATTCTTAAAAGGCCGGCAACGTACTCGCGAGCCCTCTGGCATTGAAAGTGTCCATGGGCGGCGGTATCACTTAACATCAGGTTAGACTCCTGCCCGTTTGCCCCCTGTTCTATAAAAAAAAATGGTTCTCTGAGAAACTTCGCCCGAGGCACTGCAACTAGTTTATCTATTTTACGAAACAAACATATAACCCACTGAATAAATATATTTTTCTTTCCTGCCAGATTTCTTCGCTCATGTAATACATTTATACCTATCACACGTGCCAATATTGCGTGCCTTCACATATATGATACCTACTACAGAACTAATGTACTGCTTTTAAGCCCTAGTTAGTCATTTTTATAATAACACTTCTTAAGACACTTCTTTGTTACATCTTGTATTAATTTTTGTGTACTGTGATGATTGTTGTCTTATTTTATTGTTCAATATCAAATATAGGTTAAAAATTTGAATATTTATTGACGTTTTTATACTTCATACAAATATGCAGTAGTAACAATTATCTGAACCTATATAATAAATTATTAAATGGAGAATTAAAACAAATTTGAATAGTTTGGTCTCTGTGGTTATGTACCTTTGTCGCTAGCAGCATTTCCTCACCGTATAGCGATACTTTTATAAGCGAGCTATTGAACCCCACGGCTCAAAAGTCAACTAAAAAAAATGTCGTAATTCTTCTCGTAGTTCCAAAAGTTATTTTTATTAAAAAGTAATAATGCATGTTGTAGTTAAAAAGAATTCCTTTCAAAGCTTTTCGATGTCTGAAAGTGTATTAACATAATCCCCACTTCTCTTTCCTAATGAAAGTTTACTAATATCCCCGTGAAAGCCTACGTGTGAATATTTATGAGCATCGAACGACAAAGCTAAGCTTCTAAGGATGTGACCATACTACATCGCTTATATATTCATAATTGTATTATCTAAACGTCTCTCCATGATTAAGATATAATTTTGTGATCTCAATATGGTACGTTACCATGGCAACGATGATTAATATAGCACGCAAAGGGGAGGTTTAACAGATGTTAATGTTATGACACCGCCCATGGACACTTCCATTGTCCTTTTAGAAATTGGTCCTTTTTTGAAGGATCGTCAGTCTAATTGGTTCAGAAATACATCAGAAATACATCATAGAGGTGGTACGCGGCAAAAACTGCCTTTAAATGGTGTAGTATTCTTAGTAACATGAATGTCAACAACGTTTGAAATAAAGCTTAAGGTCGTCAATTTAATACAAAGAGTTGCTTTTTGTGGCAAGTTTTTGATACCCCAAAATTCCCTACGACTAAGTGTATACGTACAAAATATAATTAAAATAAAACGGTACTTACGTATTTACGCTATAGCGGCAAAAATTTAATGGTTAGCGTGGACAACCTAAATCTAAATTATGGATGATTATATAAATCACTTTTTATAAAATCAAAACACTGTCCACACTTGCTAATTTGCCTGAGGTGGCGTTAATACGTAGGTACCAATACAACAAATCAGTTTTCAGTACGGAGAAAATAATTCTGATTTGTACTACGAAATTGTGCATGAGAATTGTAGAAGCATTTTCAGACTTTTGACTAATTATAATTATCTGAACTGCTATTGTTATGACATGATATTTAATTTTAACTATTAATATATTTTGTGCGGTTTTATACAATTAATCAATCAGAATGAACCACTTTCTTTGCAAATCAACAATTCATGATTAATCATAAGTATATGTAACGTAGGTACGTTTACTTACTACCGTGTACTATAAAAATAATCTATAATTACATTTCGTACATATGGAATGAAAGGAATAAATTCTTTGAACGAAGTTGAATCCGAACTCACTGAAGTGATGCTGGTTCCAATTATGTAGAGTAGAAAGCAATAAGGTCAAAGTCCACTGAACTGGATATTTGGTTAAAAGACATATAGTCGTATGATGTAATAGTATGGTGAGCAGAATCCAGGTAACAATTACACACCTAAATGCCAGATTATGACGATAAAAATGAAAAATCAGCCACTTGCATGGTCCGATTCAAAGATGACAGTATAATATGAACTAAAAAGGGAAATAAAAATGTTTTTATTCTATTCTATTATCTAATATGAAGGCGTAACAAGAATATATTAGGGATATATGTAGAGACATTTAAAGCATTAACAAAATATCTTAAGCTATCAAAGAATTACTTTAATGGCGTATAAATTTTTATTGGCGATTAAAAAAAACTAATTATTTATTTGTTAGCATTGTGAGATACTTATAAGATAATATATAAGATACCTAAAATAAATATAACTATATTTCTTTGAAACCGATATGGTTGATTTATGGCTTTATTATATATTTTTATTTTTTTCATAATGGAGGTGATTGTTGATAATTATTGGCGTAGAAATGACGAGTGGAACTGTAAATTATCTTCGCCACCATTTTATTTATTTAATCTTTCAGCTGACACCTATTATAAAATGAAACACTTGAACAATACAGAAAGCCAAAACAGATTACATAGATAAATTATATATATGTAAAAAATTAACATTTAAATACATTTAAAAAACTAAAGAAAACTTAAATTTCAAATTTAACAAAACAATACTTATTATTTCAAATTACTGCTTAAACAAAATCATCTAGGACTGGACCAGAGCAGTATTGACAACAGTATTTGTATTTATCTTATATCTAAACGAGCAATTCTTGTATATATATATATGTAAATGGAATCTCGGAATCGGCTCCAACGATTTTAATGAAATTTAGTATACGGGGGGTTTCGGGGGCGATAAATCAATCTAGCTAGGAATCATTTCTAGAAAATTTCATTTTATTCGTGTTCTATCACACTCATGATTTTTTTCTTTGAATTAACAACTTAAAAAGAACCAGTTCAATTTTTTTTTATTATTCTGTCGGTAAGATCGAAAAATATTATTAATATTTCATCATTTTATTATTATGTAATTCGTACTTAAATATAATTTACAAAAAACACGATTTATAAAAATAAAAAAATACCGAGCAAAGTTCGGTCATCCAGGTCCTGAATATATTATGTCAAACATATCATCTTTACAAATGCAAATGTATATAAAATTTTAGTTTAAGCATCTTCAACGAAAGTTTCTAATAACACCGTAACTCGTTAGGAAGCTAACTAAATAGTATCTTTTGACGGAATCTCAAACTACGCTAAAGGATTTTAAAGTTTCTTGGATCGGAGATAAGTTGTCTCGTAGTTTATACTTTGGGTAACTGACCGAGACTCGAAGTTTATAAAAAAAGTTAGAACTAATATGTGCCTTATAAGGGTCATTTGAAAAAAATAGTTTTCTTACTTTTAAGAGTTCATTCGGTTGAGTATATTGAAGAGAGCATAGCATTAGCCTAGTCACTAGTAGCTTCAACCTGCGACCACTCTGAACCAATGGACTCCTATGTACGCATCTAACATTTCCTGAAACGGTGAAGGAAAACATCATAAGGAAACCGGTTCTTAGACCCACAAAGTCGACATCATACGTCAGACACAGAAAGCTCTAATAGTTACAGATATTTGAGGCTCAGGCTTAAACAGGTTGTATTATCGGGATATGTATGGTATTTATATATGGAGCAGTGTTGGCCTAGTGGCTTCAGCGTGCGACTCTCTTACCCGAGAGCTTAGGTTCGATCCCATGCTGTGCACCAATGGATTTTATTTCTATGTGCGCATTTAACATTTGCTCGAACGGTGAAGGAAAAACATCGTGAGGTAACCGACATGTCTTAAGACTCGACGTCGACGACGTGTGTCAGGCACTGGAGGCTGATCACCTATTTGCCTATTAGATTTAAAAATGATCATGTAACAGATTCAGAAATCTGAGGCCAGGACCTAAAGAGGTTGTAGCGCCTCTGATTTATTTTTATTTATGGTATTTATAACAACGGAGTAACACAGTAACAAACGGGACTCTCAGTTCACGATTGACTCTGAAACTAAGTTTAAAATTATCATGCATCGTAATAACACGGCAAGTTGTCTGTGTCTGTATGACTTAATTTTACCGTCATACCCTACCTCCGACATACCGTGTAATAACTGCATATACTGCCGGTCTACTTTTACTAGAAAAAAATAGAACAAAACACTAAATGGTCCAATTCAAACTATCGGGCTGTCCCATCAATAAGAAATTGGTGCTCTGTGAGCGACCAATCACATTAACTGTGCATCCCAATCGGTTTTCACAAAGAGAACGTACGCATTGTGATTCTAACCGAAATCACATAAAGTTGAGGGATTTCTATTGCTCAACGGCTCGTTCACTTGCAAATTTTAATTGAACTATTTATGAAATACTAGCTGCCCCCGCGAACTTCGTTTCTCCTAGTTTTCAGTACATGCCAAGACGAAACATTTTGCTATGCTGAAGACTGTACGGTTTCCTGGAATTAAAATTTTAACGTTTTTCTGTGATTTTTCTTTATATAAAACTGGGAATTAAAGTTATATGTATAGAGGTTGATTGTAAAAGGTAGATAAAATTTAAGCGTTGTATGTATTTTTGTTATTCTAAATTGAATCATAAAACAATTTGATCTAAAAAATAAAATTTCAGTGTAGACACCCCTTATCACTTAGAGGTTTGAAAGATAGATAGTAGCCGATTCTCAGACTTATTAATTATGCATAAAAAATTTCATAAGAATCGGTTGAGCCAGAGGAGTATGGTAACGAACATTGTGACACGAGAATTGTATATATTAGATTATGTTTAATAGATACCATTAATTTGTAGTTCAGAGTGTTGTTGGTGCAAGTTCTCGGAAAGTTATTAATGATTTAATAAGGCACAGTACCTGACTTTTACTTATGAAGTGAAAATGCTTTTACAGACGCCAGCGCCATGTCAAGCTTGACGATTGGATTGTGGTACTGCGTCCCTGCCCTGGCCCAACCTAACTCTAGTGTCAAAAAGCCCCACAAAAGATATTAAGTTAATACAGTCCTTTTAATTCTTCTTTGATATAAAATAGTTTTAGTGTTATGGCTACCGGTCCCTTTTTAACAACCATCATTAATTTTAAATTTTAAATTTACCAAAGTACATCTCGTAAAGCATTATAAAAATAACATATGTTATGACTTTATTAAGTTTTCAAACTGACCTAACCTACTGCGAATAATGTTTACTGTCGACACTCTGTCTTGTGACGGCTCGAAAACTTGACAAAGCCCACTTAGCTCAATCAACGCCCACAAACTGTGCTCTAGCTTCTTTGATGGACGTTCCAAGTTAAATTTACACTTAATATTGCACTTGAATTGGCTAAATATAGAAATATAGATTACAGTAATAGTTAAATTGTGTCGCCAATTTTTTTTAATTATTGTATAGTTATTCACTGCTTTATGAACGAACATTATCTATATTAAACACTATAGCGTTGATCGTTAAGTGTATACGTAACACAAGTTATGAAATAGCCATTATATTCATTCACTGTTTTGTTAATGCAAGGTTTCAGTTTAATGTCTTATTTTACAAACGAAAGTCCTAAAACTATCGATTTGCTATTTGAATAAGGGACACAAAATAAATTGAGAGTGTCCATAGGCGTCGTTATTACTAAACATCAGGTGAGCCTCCTGCCCGTGTATCTCTTGTTTTATAAATAAACTGTTTCTAAATCAACAGTTATTCAAGTAAAATAAAATCAGAGTCGATGCGACGTGGCGGCGCAAGCCACGTCGCACGTTCATCGTTCTTATATAAAGTTCGTGAAAAGGCATTTCAAATCTTATTTATTTTATGTAGATCGTTACAACTCGTGCACTTTAATTTTTCTACATTATTGCGTTTCTTCTGGCTACCACGCTACTTATATAACGCATATGAAGCTAAATTTGTTTAGCATAGATATAAAATATTTTGTATATCGGTTCAACGCTTTGTTATAGGAGAAGGTGGTCCTACATAGGCAATACACAACACAATCGGCGTTTCAACGCTCAAGATTTAAAAGCCTGCAATTATTAATAATATTTGAAATTTAGAATATCAGATGATTTAGATATTTGAATGACGATAAAGGAATTTTGCGTAATACGTTTGAATCACGGTGTCGTATTCATTTTGAACATTTAACTTTAATTTGTTTGAAGAGTAATCGCATTCAAAATTAGATCAAATATCGAGATACGTCAGGCACAGATATAAAAAATCTAGATAGAAAAATCTGAGGGTGCGGCGGCACTTGTTTTCTTTAAAATACGAAGGCTTAATCAATACACTATAAGCAAATATATGTTTAAGGATTCCCCTACGTACTATTTAGTAGCAGCTTCGGACATCATTGAAATTCAGCAGCTCATTAAAAAAATCTAAAAGTGCAAAATAATGAAATTCATCTGCATTTTATAGCACAGCTGTTTTGCCCACAATAACATATAAATCGTTAAAAGATAAAAGCCAATTTTAAATGTTTGGTAAAATATTTGAAAACAGATAATTTATTCATGAATAATACATTACACTGATACAATGAACCGTGATATACTGCATTTTCATTTTAATAACAGACAGTAAATTATATACTCTAGGTACTATGATCAGACTTTAAAGTATATAGTCTATCAATAGTGACTAAAAGACTCGTGTATAAACCAATGGCGCAAAAAACGATTAGGCCTCAGTATTTTGTATTTGTTCATTTATCGTTCTTATAGGTAGGTGGTCAACAATCTATGCCTAATACATATCAACTTTTTGGGTCTCGGGCATGCCAGTTTCCATCACATACGAGCGAGTGTTAAATGCGCACATAGACAGAGTCCATTGGTGCACAGCCGAGAATCGAACCTACAACCATATGGATGGGAGTAGCACGATTATTTATTTTATTTTATTTATTTATTTATTCACACTTCGTTGCTAGAAAGAAACACAAATAACACAATACATATAAATTACAAGGGATGCAACGGGCGGCCTTATCGCTAACAAGCGATCTCTTCCAGGCAACCCTAATAAGAAAGAAAACAATAAATAAAAAATGATGAGTACAAGAAGTGCATAACCAGAAGTTATATAAAAACAATATATATATATATTAATCTGTAAAACCTTAATCTAGAGAAAATAAAAAAAAACAAAATTTATAACTAAATAAAACTAAAAAGCTAATCTTACAGATTCATGAACAGCAAATAGTGAATTACATAATATACAAAAAGTATTATCTATATTTATCTATATATTTAATAATAAATTACATAAGTTCACATATTATTTCAATTAAGTAATATACTATAATAATATCAGGTCACATATACAGCATATATAAAAAAAGTGAAAACACCAATAAAATAAAGAAAAAGAGATTTAGATTAACAGGTTTATATTTTTTCTTTAATTTGTTTTTATCTCTTTGCGTATGTTGTTTGCCCATAAGTGCTTTTCACATTAAATATTACATTTTATTTTCTTGTACCAATGAATCAGTGTGCCTTTGTCAAGCTTTTATAAATAAGTTAATATATACATGAACGTTTAAACATACCAAACTTATTAAAACATAAATATTACTAGCAGACTCGGCCAAGCGTGGCTGTGGCTAAGATTTTTGTTATATTACGTAGTAGTAAACTATTCGAGGCAAACGGTAGGAGAACTTATCTGAAACGTTGGTACTTTTAAGACAGCGCCATCTGTTAGAATTGTATCAAATATTTGCAATAAAATAATGCTAGGCCTGCGGACTTAAATTGCCACAAAAAATTCACGATAAAATATAACAATACTACACACAGACAGCGAACATTATTTTAATTAAGTAATTATAATAATACCCGACTGAATTGCAAAAACCCCGGCGAAATGATTATCCTGTAGGATTTATTACGCATCACCTATTAGCAATGCTTTCATCCACAAATATCGGATAATTATCAGTCAATAGTCGTCTTTGTTCTGCTTAGAGAAAGGTCAGATTTTGAAAGCTTTTATGCGAAGTCAAAGCTTTAACTTGGTGATCAAATGGTGTGTGTGTGATTTAATGTTTCGCTGAGAATCAAAGACAAGACTTCTACATTAATTTTGTAAAACTACTCAAGATACATACACAGTAAAATTACAACTAAAAGAATTAATATTATAACATTTGTTAATCTGAAATCAATAAATATAAATACAAAAATTTGCATAAATGTAATTGGCTTTGCCATTATTTACGTATCCAATACATTTTTATATAGTGTTAAAGGATTAACGAGGAAAAGAACAAAAAAAATCGTACCTGTGAAAACTGAAAACAAATGGCGGCATAAAAACAACAATAATAACAAATAATAGGGTTGCCTGGAAGAGATCGCTTGTTAGCGATAAGGCCGCCCGTTGCATCCCGTGTAATTTTTATGAATTATTTTTATTTGGGTTTCTTTGCAACGAAGTGTGAATAAATAAATAATATCATTCACAAGATGAAAGCAACCTAACGTACGGAACAACACACACTTTAACAATTTAAAACTATTTTTTTACACAACTAGGCACATAAAATGTTAATTAAACAATTTATGTTTTAGGACGTTTTATTTTATTTATTTACATTTATTAGTAGTATACCAACTAGTTCAAATCAAATCAAATCAAAATATCTTTATTCATTTAGGTAAACATGTACACTTATGAACGTCAAGAAAAACAAATTAAATTAACTGTAAATTTACATTTACAACCAGTTCGCAAGTCAAGGGCGGGTAAGAAGAACTGGCAAGAAACTTTGCGCCACTCTTTTCAATCGCCAAGTTTTTAATACAAATTGTTTGAATGGTTTTGTCCTTTTCAGACTTCTCACTAGGTAGTCTCTCAAGGAGTTGAATAGCGATTAATTGAATATATGTTAAATAAATGAAATGATAACTGTTTGAAATAAATTCTTTTTAATAAAGAAATAATAAAAAGTAACAAAGGTCAACATGAACAAGCAGAAAGATCGTAGACAGCGATAAATCGCCTTTTAATTACTCGAATCGGTGAATAACAATTTGTGAGAATGTTCAGAAAACGGAGAAAAATCTGTAATTTTGTCGCGAAACCTGTCAGTTTCCGGGTTTTTCTTTGTAATCTAATTTATCACCGAGATTAATGTTGTTAAACAGATTTGTCAATGGATTACTTGAATATTTCTAACTCTGAACTAAGGACATCGTTTGAGTATTTAAATATAACACGCAAGCTACATTATTTGTCTGTTAGACTCGATGAGGCCTATTTTAATTTTTTTTTTGGAAGTCAAAATTATAAGTTTAAATATTTGAGAAAATTATCTTAGCTGTCCCATCCAAAAGTTTCATGTGAAGGAGAAAATTCCATACTTATTTTGTATGTAATTATTTTATAATTATATATATCTGAAGACTATGTAAATAGGACACAAAAATATAAAACTAAAATACGCACATGGTGTTATAAATACATATAATTATAATCGACTGACTGATCTCTCCCATGTACAGGCAAGAAGGCTTCTCTTGGCTGAGTCTTCACGTTCATAGCTTTAATGCCTGAAGCGTCGTTTGAGAAGACTATACTTCCTCAAAGCTTCTTACATTATTTCTTAACATTGCACTTAAAAACAACATTGTAATATCGTACTTTTTTATCGCCTCCAAAATACACAAAAGACGAAGTTATGACCTAATAAAGTTATGTATAGGCTTACTTTTAAAATATATCTTTACCGTTCGAAATTTAAAAACTCTCTCAAAAATGACCGGCGGTATTTTTATTCTGTAATTACAATGCAGGTAATAACGGATAGCGATTTTCAATCAAAATATCTTGAAAATCCAAAGGCTTTGACGCTGCGACCACAAAGAACATTGATTATACGCTGGCATGTCAATGTCCACGGATTAAACCCGATTTTTAGATTTTATTAGCTGCATTTTGAGCGGATATTAAAATAATATCGGTTCGAAATAGACGAACGAAAATTATTAAATTCCGATGAAGCATAAGTGAAAAGTTGGAATAATGTTATGTTCAAAGGAAATAATATGTATTTAATTATAAATACATAAACTACTGCTAATCTAGTTTTCTACTATATTTTCTAGTTCTGTGTTGATATTTCAATTGTGCGTAATGATTTTGCCCTCCAATTATGTGGGTGATATTTCAGGCGATTTTACAGAATGAAGAATGTATTGATATTTATATTGTCCATCCAATTGTGTATTGATATTTTTAATTGAGAACTAGCAAATTTTAGTTTTTATCAGGTATGAATACGTGGTAGGGAAAAATTACACAATTTATATGATATAACACTTTTCTTTTTACTCCTGAAACTAAATCATCATTACAAGTGAATCAAATATTTGGTACAATAATATACTAAAATAAGAGGTGTGTTTGGATAAATTACTTCTAACTAAAAGTGTGTAGAATTATAACCTCATTTTATTATCAATGTTTTAAGTATAAGAATTTATAAACTTTTATTATATATTCAAAATTCTTTATTCATATCGATATTATAATTCAGATTGAGGGCTCCCTATTAATTCTAATACATTCTGTAGGGGACCTACAGACTTCAACCTTCGGCTTCTAAACGCGTCATCAAAGTTATTCCAGCTGATAAGAAATTGTACAAATTTTCGATAGTAGCCAATGGGGCTTTAGGACCAGTTAGAGTTAGACAGGTCCAGGTCCTTCCTTTTTTGCTGGCACTGTTCACCAACATTCAATCCTTTCCTTATTTTTGTATTTATTGAACGTCATAAATATTTTTATATTTTTTGCGGGGTTACGGTGGAATTTCGTATTCTGCCTCGACGTCTGATGATAAAACTCAGCTGCAGGTATTAATCTGACCAACTACTATGAACACTCTCCATGGTAAATGCGGTAGAAGATGCAGGGTGACTTTCTGAGCCGCTCAGAAAAGGTAGTCGAAGATACATTAGTTCTTGATTTTTGGGAAGTGCTTATAGAACCAATCCATTGGTGCAAAGCCGACTTGAACATACGCCGTCAGTTTGACTATTCCAACATATACGCAATGTTAATAAGTATTAATTGCCATACTTAATACAGTTGTGACGTCACAATAAATTATTCTACTAAATCTTGCCTCTATCTTCATAGTGTTTATGGTAGCCCATAAAGTGACAAAGTAGGGATATAATGTGTGATTCTGAAGCTGAGATCTGGTGAAATCTAAAGCGCTTGTCGGCATAACGTCTAACGCAGTCCCTTAGGTCTGTTAGGTGAGTGGTTTAAGTTATAACCGAAGAGAACTGTCCTTAATTAAAATATGTTTTTTTGGAATCATTGAGTTTTGCCAATTACGTTGTAATTGATTAAAAAATAAAAATGCGTGCGTACAAATGACACGTGTCAAAAGTGAAACTTCTTTGTAAATTAATTATTACTAAAGTAAAAGCCCCAATAGATGATAGTGTGTAATATATATAACTGTATACGTGAAATGATAAGAAAAAAATAAAAACGTTTACTGCACAAGGCGTTATGCGACAGAATTTTCATCTAAAGTTCTAATATGTAACTACTAAACGAATTCGTCAACCAATAGCGTGTACTTTATCTCCATCTCACTTTCTCACTCTCTCTCAATCGGTCTTAATCGCTCTCTTCCTTTCTTCGACAAAAATTCTGCACACCTTCGTGACGTTCCGTAAAAATTTTACCCTCATGCGCCTATAGGATTATCACTTCAAAAACTGTTTTGGAAATGTCAATTTTTGAGAATAATTTCAAAAATTCATGTTAATTTTATTTTTTCATTAAATTCAGAATTCAGTAATGAGTTATAAGACAAAGCATTGTTAGATTTCTGTAGTGGTTATAATATGTAGGGCAGTGTTGGCCTAGTGGCTAAAGCGTGCGAGTCTCATCATAGAGGTGGTAGGTTCGATTCTCCGCCTGTGCACCAATAGACTTCTATACGTGCGCATTTAACATTCGCTCGTACAGTGAACGACTTAGACCCAAAAAGTCGACGGCGTGTTTCACAGTGTGGTGAATATTTCTTATTACAAATCATCATGAAACAGAAAATCAGACGCCCAGTCCTTAAACGATTCTAGCGCTACAGATATATTTTCATTTATTTATTTTAATAATATTTTAATGAAGGCCTTTACTGATCTGTTCGTTCACATTCCTTTGACTTAAGGCCGAGCAATATCCTTCTAGAGATGATTTATGAGTCAGGCCCTCCCATTCCGTCCAATTTACAGAAAACTCAGCCACCGTTATAAAATATTTTCGAGACACAAATTTTGCGTCGCCTGAGATAGCGTGAAATTAGTTCAGTTTGGAATTAATCGTTACTTTAACTCCTGTTACTTGATTTTAAGGCGTTTATACACTTTAACTTTAGTTAAAAATTATAAGCCCATGTAGGCTAATATTATTTATTTAGCAAATGCATTTCTGTACTTTTATTCTGATGTTCGAACATTAATATCGACGCGCTTTTACGTACAATATAGACAAAGCTACTTGATAAATGATTTTTTTTTGATAAACCAGTGGGTAAACTGGGAGGTGGTTCAACTGGGTGGACACTAGAGGGCTCGCAAGTGCGCTGCCGGCCTTTTAAGAATTGGTATGCACTTTTCTTGAAGTCAAATTCGCTATCAAAGTCACTCTCCCTTTGGTAGCTCATTTCTGAGTGTCTTGGTCAGCAATGACACCTGGAGTGGCAAATCTGTTTCCACCATTGTTTGTTAACCCCCTTTTTTAACAGTGCATAGTTTTGAGGATGATGTCTTTCAATTGATCGGCCCATCTAGTTGGTGAAAGGCCACGTGACTTTTGCCTTCGGTGTAACCAACCGAGATAAGTTTGTTCAAGTTCTCATCGCCTCTGTGCATTGTATGGCCAAAATAAAATATAATTTACTGTCGGCATTTGGTGGAAAGTTTAGTCCAACGTCCGTTGTTAAAGTAACATCCAATAATTAAATCCAGTTTTTAATGATTAACAATTATTGTTATTTTTAACTTTTAATTTAATTTTATTTACATATTTTTATTATACACCTTTACACAAGACTGCATTACGTACACTGGTAACTTTTGATGTGAAACATCTATAGCCGCACGTAAAACCGATTTCTGGCGTGGCGACGCATGCCGTGGCGACGCATCGCCACGCTATATGATGGTATATACATACAATCTATATGCAGTTGTAAATTTTTGTATTTAATCAAAATAAATGTTTATTCAATAAATAGTCATCGTTATCTGGAAAACAAAATCGCAAAATTTTATTTTATCATTATGACATATTTAGTTCCTATCACAATCTGTTCTTTTCTGCATATTACTTCACAAAATAATTTCGATGTTTCACATCTGCCAGGCGTCCCGTGACGGCTCACATTTTTTTTTCTTTCTATTTGGTATTTATTACATTCCTTTTCTATCTTTCCTTTGCGACTGAGGCGTAAACTAGCTGCTGTGGTCTCTGGCAGAATGACCAGTGCTGTGGAACATTCTGCTCCTCAGCTGCTTAGCTTTAAAGCTTTACGAAATAAAACGTAAACACGAGCTTATTCTAGATTAAAACCAATATTGAATCTATAAAATAAATTCCAACTTCAATTTATCGGATATACATCAAAAAGCATATTTCAAAAGTAAGAAATGTATTTCGCGTAAACAGCGACCAATGGCGAGTAAAAGTTTTAATTGCCGCTCAAATTAAAGCCTTGGGACGGAAATGTGAATATACGGGTGAAGAATTCATTCAATTAATATACTGTTTGTGACAAAGATTCTCATACTATTGGGCAACAGTACCTGGTTGGAGCACCAATGGAATACCTCGAAAGGAAGAGAATATAAAGAAACTGCCATGTTAAGGGTGTCAGATTTTTACGTACTAAGGAATGACGTACAGACTGCCATGGCAACATAAAAATTATTTTTATATGCATTTGTCGCTCCTAACAAGATTGCTATTATTAAATTAATACAAAATCAATAATAATATGTTATGATTTAGATTTTATTATTCTGTAAAAAAAAAAAAAATGTGAGCCGTCACGGGACGCCTGGCAGATGTGAAACATCGAAATTATTCTGTGAAGTAATATGCAGAAAGGAACAGATTGTGATAGGAACTAAATATGTCATAATGATAAAATAAAATATTACGATTTTGTTTTCCAGATAACGATGACTATTTATTGAACAAACATTTAGTTTCATTATATACAAAAATTTACTACTGCATATAGATTGTATGTATATACCATCATAAAGCGTGGCGATGCGTCGCCACGCCAGAAATCGGTTTTACGTGCGGCTATAGATGTTTCACATCAAAAAATGTGAGCCGTCACGGGACGCCTGGCAGATGTGAAACATCGAAATTATTCTGTGAAGTAATATGCAGAAAAGAACAGATTGTGATAGGAACTAAATATGTCATAATGATAAAATAAAATATTACGATTTTGTTTTCCAGATAACGATGACTATTTATTGAACAAACATTTAGTTTCATTATATACAAAAATTTACTACTGCATATAGATTGTATGTATATACCATCATAAAGCGTGGCGATGCGTCGCCACGCCAGAAATCGGTTTTACGTGCGGCTATAGATGTTTCACATCAAAAAATGTGAGCCGTCACGGGACGCCTGGCAGATGTGAAACATCGAAATTATTCTGTGAAGTAATATGCAGAAAAGAACAGATTGTGATTGTGAACAAATATGTCATAATGATAAAATAAAATATTACGATTTTGTTTTCCAGATAACGATGACTATTTATTGAACAAACATTTATTTTCATTCAGTACAAAAATTTACTACTGCATATAGATTGTATGTATATACCATCATATAGCGCGGCGATGCGTCGCCACGGCATGCGTCGCCACGCCAGAAATCGGTTTTACGTGCGGCTATAGATGTTTCACATCAAAAAGTGACAAATTAAAAATGTTTTTGTCATAGTGTCACTGGACTTAATCGACGTGCGTTAGGCAGATCGTCATTTTTATTTATAAAAATAAATAAATCATCATGTAGAAAGGTTAATATCTATATTAAAAATAAAATATTTTTTTATTTAAATGCAAATTTAAGTATATTTTAGTTAGCTAGAATGTGAATAATAAATTAGATAAATCAGTGAAATAATCTAAATACAACTTGAATTGTAATGTTGATGATGTTGAAACGTTATTTTGCTAAAGCTGTATTTTCTTTTAATTAAAACGTTCGTGTGATGAAGCCACACAACATTGTGCAAATAAAAGTAATTTAACAAATACATTAATGGAGTTTTAGAAATACTGTTTAAACAAAATTAAGTTGATTGTAAGAACTCACTTGCTGTTATGTAAACTACCATAAATTCTTCTGCTACGGTAAATGCTGTTTCCCATTATTATGTTTATGTATATTTTCATACAAAAATAAATTACTAATATTGTAAATCATTCTCGATTCCACTTGAACACACGAAAAATTTCATCAAAATCTGTCCAGCCATTTAAGAGTTTCATTGCGAACACATGCGCAGAAATTTATATATATATACCAGCTGTTTAACTACTGTATATATGAATAACCTACATAGATACCAAGTGCAGCGCTATCTGCCGGGGAGCCTTAACGCATACTAAAAATTCATTCAAATCGGTTCAGCTGTTTAAGAGTGACATAGTGTAGAATTATATATGAAAAGATATACGCAGGAATAAAGTAAGTGAAGAATGATTGTGTTTTTTATTCTATGAAATATGCAGAAAGCATGCAATCTAAAGCAATAAAGGGATTATTATGGCTGCATAGTTTTACCAAAAATGTGTTTGGCGTTTCTGCGATTTCTATAATACTAATAGTTATAAGTAGTAAATCTATGACACAATAACTACCCGTATATTTCAAAGTAGAGATACACTCATAACTGTGACATTTTATTTATTACGGCCGGGTTTATCCGGGTTTTTTAGATTACCGTAATAATTTTAGAAAGTCCGCTAATATATTTTGCAAAGTCAGTGCAACTCTCAAGTATTCTATTCGTTTAGGGAAAATAAATATTTTTATAAAAATCCACTTGCTATTTAAGCTTTTAGGTCATTTTAGTTATCTTTTGATACGTAATTTTATTTATTTTATTTAAGCGTTTCATACGCGAAATTAAATTTAGGAAGTGGGTTTTGAGATTAGGACTTTAAAACTCATTTTAATTTAATCACAAAAACGGTAGAACGAAAAATCGTCAAGTTGGATAATTTAAAGGAAGCCAAAAAAAAAATAGATCTGTGAAAAGACTGCATCTGGGAAATAAACACAATTTATTTAAGCTCACACTTTTAAAGGCTTTGAATCGTACTGAAAAATATTCACCATCCCACAGAGGTAAACAGAAAATACAATAAAAATAGATTTTTATTAAAGTGTCTCAATTTTACGAAATCGTTTTCGGCAATTTGAACAAAAGTTTCGACAATTTAATGATCAGATAGGCATTTGAAATATTTTATAGGCTGGCAATTTCGTGGAAAATATCTTTCGAGTAACCAATTAAAAATAAAGTATTATATTTTACTTGCGATTTACCCCATGTTCACTAGTTCGTTCTATAGATCATTGCCTCCTACGTGATAAGTCAAGATAAAATATTTTCTTAACTGACTTCTTGTTTTTGAAATGCTAGCACAAAACAAGTGCACAAAATAGGCACTTAGGTTACATTGCGAGAAGGCTCGCCCGTGCGTTGCCAGCCTTTTAAGAATTGATATGCTCTTTTCGTCGAATTGGTTCGGAAATACTATGTCAGCAGCTGGTTCAATATAGTGGAAGTACGCGTCTAGGTGATATAGATGCTACATTGTATTATGCCTTGCCGTCCGATGCAGCTACTGGCATTTGAACACCTCCCCAGATCTCTCTCCAGGATAAATACCCTGGAACATTTAGAGAGACCCCACATCCCTACGCAACTCCAAGGGATCAAGCCGCTCGGAAAGTGACTGTTCGTTGACGATTCGAATCGCTCTTTGCTGAATACGATCAAACGGAAGGAGCTAATACTGGGGTGCTCCCTCCCAGAGATGAGAACAGTACTCCATGTGGGGCTGAAGTCTGCATATAACTTTTAACAAGCAGCTAATAAGTAAAAACAACGTACTCCAGTAAGTCTGGGACACCCGTGGTTTTCTTTTTTGTCAAACATTATGCAGAAACCGCACTTATATTCCTAGATCCAATCTAATTACATTTCTCAAATTAGATTTTTCTTAGATTAGATTATTCGTTATCTATTTTGTTTTAACAGATGTTTCATTTAAAAAAAATTTAACTGTGGAAAATATGCTAATTTTTTTAGTTGTTTGTTATTTTAATTTGAATATGAATTTTTTGTTGTTAGTACAGTTTAGTGAAATAGGATAAAAGTGACTTAAGCTGAAATAACAAACTATAATTGTTGTTTCTTAAAATACATATTTTTGCGACATACCTGAGTTTCACTCCTTTTATGTAGTATACAATATACTAAACTAGCTTAACGAAGGGGGCAACTAGAATTATCTGTATATTTTATTTAACGTTCAAAAGTGCCATTTTGGCCACTAATAATTTCATGAATATATTCTAACTGTATTTAAGTATTCTACCCTCAATTATATATACACACCTGCCTAACCGAAACATTAAAATCTAAGTTATACCACATTGTTTACGAGGCGAGCCTAACATTTGGCAAACGTTGGCCTCTCGAATAAATTATTGACAATGGTCGGGGGCTATCGTAAACTTTGTGGCAAAAACAGGTTTTGGCTGACTCAATTATACATATAGATTTTCTAATTTAATGCGTGTTGTGTACACAAGATCTTTATCAATAAAAATATAAAACAATCAGTAGCGCTACACAAAAACCTTTTAGATCTGGGATTCAGTTTTCTGTATCTGTTTCATGATATTTTGTCAATCTAATAAGGCCTAAGGAATGTTAAATGTGTAATTGGACAGAAAATCTATTGTTGCACATCCAGGGGATCGAACCTACGACCTCTGGGATGAGACTTGCACGCTTTAGCCACTCGGCCAACAGTGCTCTTATAAATATATAATAAAAAAACTTAATCAAGACACACTAAATAAAAGTGTTGCATGTAAATTTGTAGTTTTGTATAAATTGGCTAACAAATTCCAACATAATAAGAAGAACGCTACAATATCAGCTACAATTTGTAGTATTTTATGTATATATACAGTACATGAAATTGTATGTAAACAATATTTAAACAGATGGAATAAGGTTTCAAAATCAGGTGCAAATTTTTAGATCCCAACACATAATGGTATAATGATAAATCCGGGCAAACAGACACCACTTTAAAATTATTGTGTTCTGTCAAAACTTATGATCTACATTGAGAAGTGTCAATGAGAATATTCGTGTATAATTAAATAATACGCTCGTCGCGTCGCCGTTTGTCAGACACAGACGACTTTTTTTCAAAACACTTTGGGAAACGTTTTTAAGGCCCATTTTTGTGTATTTTATATTCGAAAAATTTTATACAACTCTTAAATGCCATCAAAGTGGCTAAAAGTAATAAAGATAAATCTAATTCTCATTATTACGGGTTTGAGAGTAATTTTTCAATCTTCATCGCTTATTTTCTTGCTCATTATTTATTATTTTGGAGAGAAGCCAACTGAGAGATTTTATTTGTGAAACCTTTATTTTTTTATATCTTCATATAATGTTTATTTACTGCGATTATTTTAATATATTAAACTAGTGAAATTACAAACTTAGTTTATGACTATTAAAGTAACAATCATTTGTGTTAGGATAGTTCTTATCGTGTTTAAATATCATTTTAACGCATGGTAATCACCTCCTGGAAGATAGCGGAAAAGGCCAAGGCTTGGTGGTTGTACCATGCCATTTGGTAGCATCAGCATCAGTTGTATAAAATACTTCTAAACCGATATTCTGGTAATGTCACAGCATATATTGTAAATATTGGTTAAATTATTTAATTTTGCTACAATTTTACAATATTTAAATATTATTGATTTATACAAATATATTGCGTTATACAACTGAATAATCAGTGCAAATCACTCAAACAAATATTCATTCCCTAGGTCTAAAATCAGCATTTATTTCCAAATTCCTTCTGCCAAAACCAACTCAGGGGTTCAGGCACCTCTCGTTTGGATTTTTCGCGATTTTAACGGATTGAACACATCTTATCCGGAGCTGGATATATTCGGTAGTGGGCTGATCTGTTTAAGGCAAAGCATTGTTGGGTGCCTTTCTCGAACCTTATTTGCTATGATGATTTTATTTTAGCTTTTTCTGCTGTAAGAGCCAAAAATTTCTAGTTATTTTATTTTTATTTAATTTATTGTGTGCTTATCTTATCTTTTATATGTTTCATTGTATTAATTAATTTTGAATTTCTTTTTTTTGTAAAACGTATGTTTAGTCTAATTGTCATACATTTTAGATGGAAGATTTTGTAAAATAATAAGTAGACTTAGTACAATATATGTTGTCGTTAATTTAATATATAATAAAAGAAAACAACATAAAATAATACAAAGAAACGACAGAAATATAATAATTAGAAAAAAAGACACCTTAACTTGTGTTAATTGATTTTAAACGTATGTATATTCGCTGCGATATTACAAGTTACCAATTACTTGTTATCATTAAGTTCAGTGGGCCAGTAGGTAAATATACATGTTTTCAATCGAGGTGACATACTTAGAAGTTCATAACTCTGAAAATTTTGAGCGAAGACTTGAGCAATGTGTGGAGAATTGTTGAAAACTTTGGCAAGTTTTATCAAGTTTCACTTGGCTTTGTGAGTATAAATTTGAAAATCAAATAGAAAACGCTTGAAATAATGTACCAAAACGGGTTCGTTAAAATACAAATTATTTTAATTATATTTAAGGAAGGAATTATTTCAATTTAGGTTCTTCTGTTATTAAGTCCTGTTATGTTAGTTATTTCGACTATGTCGTGTCGTTACCTCGAGAATGTAAGTGCGTGCGCCTATTTCACCATGCCTGCTGCTGCTAGAGGACATATCTTTTTTTTAAATTTTTATTATTAATGAACTATTCATTACTTAAGATGTCATGTGGAACGTGGTGTAATGGACTCTTTACAATGATTATGAAAAACAAAAAAAAATACGATAAAAAAGAGTGGCGGAGGGTTTATAGCCAGTTCTTCTGGTCCGTAGTGTATTAAATGTGTATGTGTGAATAGGTTTCAGTTATATTTAAAATATTGTTTTAAAACAATAAATCAGATTTGAATAATACTCTGTCTCATTCACTTCTCGCTTCCTCTCAAAGCGGCGGAGACTTCATCGAGCCATTAATTATCGTTATGAGTATGTCTGATAGCTTTCACCGTGGAATCCCACCACCTTAAAACTTTGATCCTACCCATAGGGCTCCGTCTGTTACCTTAGTATTCTCTAAGCAGACATCCCGTACTTATTTATTCTTCTTCATGTGCCTCTCCATTACTGGAGGTTGGTCGTTAGTTTCCTGAAGCACGTCTCGTCCTGCGCTCGCGCAGAACTCTTCCGCATTTGCAATACCCGTCCACTCCCTAACGTTACGAAGCCATGATTTCTTCCTTCGACCAACACGCCATTTACCCTGGATTTTACCTATTATAATTAGTTGAAAGAGGTGGTAGCGGTCAAGGCACACATGTTACCCAGGTACGCAACTTTCCTTTCTTCTGCATAAGTTACGTACTTATTTCTGTATTCACCAATTATGTGTACGGCTCTGTAGGGTTATTAGGTTCTTACATCTCACACCATATATTTAGATACCTAGTGCAGCTTGCTAACAAATACACTACGTAGTATATGTACTGTACAAATCCTCCTGACATTTAGTAATTCCACCACACATTTCACAGTCTACCGGCTGGCAAGCTGTACAATAAGGGTATTACAAATATCGGGGAATAATATAATTCCGATGAATGATCTTTTCCCTTGGTATAAAGAATTATACTCGTCGTCATAATAAAAATGAATTGTCGTTCATTTGTCTCGCTAAAACTCGTGACTGGCTGAACTTCGCTAAGTATCTTGAAATATTTGTGGAAGTTTAAGCAAAGTCTATTTTATTATTAAAAGTTTTTTCTACAATTTATTTTTTCATTAAAACCTGTTCATCAGGAAATATTTTAATGTCATATATATTTTTAGAAATTAAACGAAATTTCCATATTTTAAGCCTTCAGAATTTTGTGTTTCATAGCTGATAATCTGAGGTCGAAACTTGGTGGTCTGCTTTAACCATTTTATACGTTCTGTTTTGTTGTGTTTTGTAAGCGGAATGCTTGGAAGCATTCTGGTCCTGCTCCATAGGACAATCATAGAGCCTTGACAAAGTCAATTGGTTTCTGATATAATTTTACATATTTTTGTTTTATAATACCTACTACATACTGTAATTTTTTTTTTATCTCACACGCTGTTTTATTGTTTTTTTAATACTATTTAATGTATAAAATACGGTACGGAACATGTATATTAACAATACAATGTATAGTAGTTTAATTCTAGGAGAACATTGTTTTCACATATAATTATATTTTAACTAATGTGTACAAATATTGTAAATTCTATTTTAAAAGAGTAAGTGACCATTTCAGTGATAGTTTCTTGACCATTCTCCACACGAAATTACCTATTGGAAGCTTTAGTCTCAGCTCATTGCAATCATCGCTCAGCACAATCATCTTTATATTTTATTTAACGATCAAAACTGCCATTTTAGGTATTTTAATTGAATTTGACACAAAAATACGAAGTTATCGAGGTCTTCAAGTCATACATAATTCCAAAAGAACACAGAAATATAATTGAAACGCCAAAACCAATCCAAATATCGCTGTAAGAAACGTCCCGCCCAACTGTGACGGATATTTTTTGAAAAAATTCACTTTGGAAGTAAATAGGTTCTGTCGTTAAGCCATTGTAATTGTGTATTTTCCAAATAAGATGAACAATTGGGGTTTTGTGGATGTTAATTAATTCGTACTTGCAGGGAAATTAACGGCACCCATGTCCTTCCGTAAAGCTTATGGAAACAAATAGATGCGTTGTTTTACATGCACCATTACACTATTAAAATATGTTTATTTTGGAATATAAGATAAACTATAACATATTCACGTCATTATATTAGAATCGGTAGACATCTTTACTCATCAGAAAAGAAGACAGAGGGTGTAGGCCGAGAGAAAAATCCGGCGTAAAAAAGTCTCGGTACTCTTTTAAAAAAGCAAATCATCATACAAAATGTCTATGTCAAACAACACTTGCACTGCATGTTTTCAAAGGAAATAAACTTTTAACTACATATTATAAAGTTTATAAAGTTGTTTGCGATTATTTCAATAACTATTCCTTGGATTCATTTTAGTATATTTATTAAGGATTCACTACATTTAATTTGGTTATATTACTGATATCTCTCAATTGAATTTCTTAATTAATTTTAATTTCTAGGCTCACAGTAAAAATATACTAAGTTTAATAACAGATATACAATGTATCTAACGTGTAAAAAAACATCAGTGGCACAACAAACTTTTTGAACCTGGGCCTCTGATTCTGTATCTGTTTCATCAAGTAGGTGATCAGCCTCCTGTGCCTGACACAAGCCACCGACTTTTTGCGGCAAAAGGTAAAAAAGACTAAGATAAGGAGGTTTATTTACGATGTTTTCCGTCACCGTTTGAGCGAATGTTAAATGATCGCATAGAAAGGAAGTCCATTGGTGCATGGAAGCCGGGTACCGACTCACGACCTCAGAGATAGGAGCTGCACGCGGAACCCACTAGGCCAAAACTGCTTACATAATTATAGTATATAAAACTTGCTATAATATTCGCTATATATGGAGCGTAAAGTACATCTATATCTGGAAGAAAAATATGCCGGGGCTCGTATCTACGACCTCGGGGATGAAAGGCACGGGAAGTCACTCTGCTCTAACATATAGTCTTAACAAAAATATTTTCGAACTAAAAGGAACCGAATATCTATTCTTGTACAACGGACTTTTGTTCATAAAGTCTCATGCCATTTTGTCAGCATATTATAAGTTTATTTTTACAAAAGCACGCCCAAAAGTGCCTGTAATTTTCAGTGTTTTAAAGTAAGAACCGTAACGGGGAAAGCTCGCGTAACTTAATTGCATGCTTTTAGCGTTGTAAGTTCAGGTTTTGAAACAATTCACGATCTTCTATATAATAACTCCGTTGCTTGTTAGTATTATTGTTAAAGATATAAAAAAATAAATCAGTTGCGCTACAACCAATTCTAGGCCTAAGATTTATAATAGGCAAGTAGGTGATCAGCCTGACACGAGCCGTCGACTTTTTGTATCTTAGGTAAGCCGGTTTCCTCATGATGTTTTCCTTCACCGTTTGAGCAAATGTTAAATGCGCACATAGACAGAACTTTCTAACATTTGCACAGACCACTGGTGCACAGCCGGGAATCGAACGTCAATATCACGACCTCACGGATATGAGCTGCACGCGGAACCCACTAGGCCAACACTGCTTTCTTAATTATACTACATAAAACATTCTATAATTATATGGAGGGTAATGTACATTTAAATCTGGAAGATCAACATTTTTGTCCTTGTTTTCTTCCAAATATGGGTCAAAATGTAGGTCAGGAAATTATACCCTTTACTTTACGGACGTATTTATGTTTTAGAACTAAAATAGTATTCGTTAAAACGGCAAGTAACTAACTGAGTCTTTATTCAATACTTTTATCTATAAACAAAAATACTCCACTTTAAATAAGCTTAAAAAGTTTGTATTTAAAAGCAACTAATAGAAATACTTCTTTATTAAAACTATATTTTGTATAATCTAATTTATTATACACTATTAACCAAGTAATAGAAAAGTTTTTTTAAGACTTTTTTTTAACGAGAAGTAAGGAAAATGCTGGGATTGTGCTATCAAGCTGGTACTCTTTAATTTCCAATAATAATCTTTTCTGTATTCCTTTATTCCACTCGATTCCAAGTACTAAATCAAAACGTAAAAAAAACTATGTGTATCCTGGCGTTACCACGCAAAAATATCAATAAATATATGTGATGGGTTCACACAAGATTCGTATATTTTTGTCGCGTTAGGCGTTAACACGTACCATGGGGAGCAGGAGCACGTACACTGTTCAAGTTATTGATGCGTTCAGTTGAGGCACCAGGGAATTTAGAAGCTCTCTTCAACAGAATACGTGTTAGTGTTTTGGGTATAAAGTTAAAAGAATGTAAAAAATTAAATATACTACAATAACAGTACCATACTAGCATCGAGAGTGTCCATGGGTATCACTTGGCATCGGGTGTGCCTCCTGCCCGTGTGCCCCCTGTTCTATAAAAAAAAAACTCAGTAAAAAGCGATTCGTATCGTCAACAAACAGTTACTTTCGTTGGGGCTTGATCCCTTAATGTTGCGTAGAGATCTGGTCTATCTGCATCTTCTAACGCATTTAGAATCCTAACCCCCTGTGTTTAGAGGACTTGTTTGGACTAATACCTGCAGCTGGGTTTCATCATCGGACGTCAAGGCAAAATACAACATACCATCCGTATCGCCTGGATGTTTGTCGTAAAACAACTGAGTAAACAAAACTAGTTTCTTAAGGCAGTCCGCGCACTTTTCGAACCATTACCACTTAGAGTCCTTTAAGAAAACAGCGTGCCAGTTCTTAAAAAGCCGGCAAAGCACTGGCGAGCCTCCTGGCAGTTTGTGTCTCCATGGGCGGTATCACTTTAGATCAGATGAGCCTCCGGTCTGTTTGCCTCCTAATACATAAAAAAACATTTTTGGATTGGACCCCCTCAGCCATTTGGGGTACATAAATAGTTTGCGATCTTTTACAATAGATATTTAATTTATAAATAGTTGTGGAGCTGTTACGGAGGAGTCTGGTTACATCCACTGCGACACGAGAATTAACACAAGTTTAATAATAATAAACTTTATATAATATTTAATTTCAGGTACTTTACATTTAAATCCATATATATTTTTATCACCTTATTAATAGAGGTATCTCTGTGAACTTTATTCGCAAAAGCCCTTTCAATCCCACTATTTCTGGCTGTGCTGCACCATCTGCTGTTTTATTAATCTTTATATTTAATTATTGTATTGAAAGCTTTAAATAGTAATACCAACTACTATTTCAAAAGTATATTAATCTAAGTTAACTTGCAAAGTAACTTATTTACTGTCATTTGTTTATCTTTCCCCTTAAATTGCCTCTCCGAGTCATTGATAGCTCAGTATTAATGTTGGGTTCTGCTCAATTTATCATTGGAATTTTTTTTTAATAATAAATGAGTCCTCGTGAGTATTGACAGCAAGTACTGATAATCTGTGTATATTAAAATCCGACGTATTTTGTTGATTTCTGCAGACACGCTACAGTTAATTAGCAACGTACATCGGACAAAAAGATTCTTCTTCAAAGGCATCTGACCTACCTTTTATGCCACGGCATAGTTTTACCTACACGATTGAGCTAAAACTCATTGTCTACATGTCTCAGTATAGAAGTTAAATAAGAGAGTTGATTGAATCTCTGGAGAAGCTGGAACATACACTAGAAAATTTATTTTTTAAATTGTTTGATTTTTAAACACTGAAAAATGATAATACAGGGTTATAACTTGTTCCTTTTAAAAGTAGAAGATAGTCCATCCTTATAATTTAACAGTTAAATTTTAAGACGAAAACTAAATTAAACTGTATCTCACCACAGTGTCGAAATGAAACTTAAGAAAACTTAATTAAGTATGAATAAAGATATTCTTCACTTGACATAATAAAATTGAATATTAATGAACAGAATCTTAAGAATTCTATTCGTGGCACAAACTTCAGATGAATTTCAGTAAGAAAACCTAACTTTGACATCTTCATACTACGTATAATAAACTATACATTCGGGTTTTCGATTTCAAAATGATGTTTCTTGGATTGTTCCTTTTTTGAATTTTATATAAAAAATAAATCAGGGGCGTTACAAACTATTAGGTACGGCCTCAGAATTCTGTATTTGTTTCATGATTATTTCACAAACTAATAGGCAAGTAGGTGATCAGCCTCTTTCGCCGACACACGCCCTCGACTTAAGGAATCTAGGATAAGCCATTTGTGCACGAGAATTTAACCCATGACGTTTAAGACTACCAAGCTGAAGCCACTGGACCTATAGACTATAAAAAGGTGTAAAACGAAAGAGAAGAAGAACTGGCAATAACTCTCCGTCAGTCTATTTAATGGCCAAGCTTTTTCTTTTTTCACAACGTTTGTAAGGAGTAATAAATAATAATAAAATAAAACAAAGATTTGTCAAAGATCCTCTATCAGTAGGAGGCATGGTGATCAGGCACTGATATTCTCGTGGAAAGAACACACAAATACACGAATTCAAGTACGACCAGGCACCAGCATACCATCTGCCGTTGCTATTAAAAAAAACTTTTTATTTAACATATATAACAATACATTAAAGTGTGGTGGTGGCTTTGAGGGCGGATCGCACGCATTGCCGTACTTTAATAACGAAAATTCTATCGTAGCCGTGTGCATTCTGACATTTCATTAATTGATAATCTAGAGAAAAATATGGGGTTTTGAAAATACACTTCACAATTTAGCGTATTTAAGCGTGTTTACATTTCATACATTTTGAAAATATAACAAAACGCGTGTTTTCCTATTTCAGTTATTTAGGCAATTTAATATTGAAATAGAGCATTGTTGGCCTAGTGGCTACAGCGTACGACTCTTATACCCTATGGCGTCGTTTGACTTCCGGCTGTGCAAAAATTGAACACCTTTTTTTTCTATCTGCGCATTTAAAATTCGCTGGAACAGTAAAAGACATCGTAAGGAAACCGGCTTGTCAGACCCAGAAAGTCAACGGCATGTGTCAGGCTCAGGCGGCTGATCACTCTGCCAATTAACAAATCACATGACACGGATATGGAAATCTGAAGCCGCGAAGTAAAAAGGGTGCACACAGATTTATTTATTTAATAACGAAATACCAAATCTGAGGTCATAGTTTGAACCCCATTTGAGGCGGTAACCCGATTGTCTTATTCCATACAAAGGACACCAAAGATTGATTTAAAATGGATATTAATATACCGATTGAGAGGTTGTATAACTACTATATATTTATTTATATGTTATAAAACATGTCCGCGTAAAATTATACAAGAAAATATGACATCATAAAATTTACACACATACTCGGACACATCAATTATATTCGAACATAAGCAAAGAAAGGGAAGAAATTAAACGAGCTACCCCAAATAAAAAAAATAAAAAAATATAATTCAAATCAAATCAAATCATGTATTCCTATTAGACCACCCAAAATGGATCATTTGAACGTTTAATTAAATAAAAAGATGGTTCTAGTTACCCATTCTAAAAGTTTTTGATTAATGAAGAGACCTAAAATGTATATTAATTAGTGTAGTATATGCTTGTTTGTAGGCTTCACAACATACAACATATAATGCTGCAAGGCCACTATGTTAACTGGAATTTAACACAGCGCATCCAATAATTATGATGAGGGCAAGTTTCATTAATGCCAAGTTCTTAGAAATTGCTACTGATGTCTTTGTTAATTTCGCTATTGTACGGTAAACGTGCAGTACAAACATTTTCAATGTCAATACAATATCAATTTGTAAGCAAATATTTGTCGTAATGCTTGTGGTATTTCCTGTATAATTACAATCCTCAACACACATCATTAAGTTCAAGTAATATCTGATAACTGGATTTCTTGGAAGAAGACATTCTAGATACTTAGTGGAATTGTCTATTAAACGAAACGTGAATTCAGTAAGAAAAATATTAATGTTGAAAGAACTTTATTTCTCATTATAAAAATGTATTTTATTTACATGAGAAACTTAATAAGACATACGAGCGAGATACACGTCGCCATTAGCCGTTCCAATTTTAAACTACTATGTTCGCACTGACATGTATCTTTAATGCCTTTTTGAATTTGTTAAACGCACTAATATTGCGAACTTTAGACGGTTATTGATTCAATATTTACACATCCCCCCCTCATACCTAAATGACTTCTTCAATTATACACGAAGTTAGTAGCGCGCAATGTTTGCTTAGGTGTCAATGATTGCTTATCCCAAGCAATCTTGAAGAAATCACCACACCATTTCTTTTGCTCACCGCCGCCCATTGATTCCCGCAACAACAGGTTTGATTACGTTGCTGACCTTTTTACTCCTCTCTTGAAAACCGTTGAGTCGTAAAGTATTTGGAAATACCCGGAATGGTAGCTGGTTCCAAAAAGTGGTGTTGCGCGGCAAGAAGTGTTCTAAAAAGAGTTTTATCGTGGACGTCTAGGTGGAACGAAAACTTGCCTATAATTATAATTCACCTACTTATCAATTAATATAAACATATGATCATGAAACAGATATAGAAATTTAATGCCCAAATCTAGGAAGCCACTGTTTTTTTTTTTTAATTAGATCCTAATATACTTAGAATTTAAAGTTTAGTGGTTAAGAGTGATTAAACAAGACTTATCAAGCCTTGTTTAATCACTCTTAATAAAATAATTATGTCCACATAAATGTAATATGAGCTTCAATAGCCAAAACCAATTTGTATGATCTATACAAGTTAATTGATTAGTTATTGAATGATTTGCTCACGTTTATATCATTTGTTGTTTATTTCTTAGGTTTGTTTGTTTTGTTTGGTTTCTTTGGATGTGATAGCGAACAAACACCAGCGCTGGTACTCTGTAACTTCAAATAGTGTTAGTAATTACTTCAATATACTCAATCTTTCAAGTTCACAAACATCTTGTGTCATTATTAAATAAATCTATACTAAATGAATTTCAAATTAAA
Source organism: Pieris mannii (assembly GCA_028984075.1). NCBI lineage: Eukaryota > Metazoa > Arthropoda > Insecta > Lepidoptera > Pieridae > Pieris > Pieris mannii. The sequence continues at coordinate 10,431,420 of CM054793.1, read as the reverse complement.
TTCATCCGTTATTTGATTTGGTAAAGAAAATAACATTTAACTATAACGTCGAACTAGCCTCTGTTTTTGTTAAATTTTCTCAAAGTTCTGGCTGTGTAGGTTTGAAGCAATTACTGAATAATAGTTTTATTATTTCGGGGCTGCTAGCTCCAAAATAGATTCAATTTGCGTAATTTTCTGCTTAATAACTATATAACTAGTATATGGGACACTTTAAATGCATTAGTTTTCTACACTAACACACGTTGTTAATTTGAGAGGCTAAATCTAGGCTTTCCTCTTCACGTTTCTTTTATTCCTAAAAAAAATACACATGAAGACTCTGGAATGAGCTTAGGGTTTTGTGTAGTTGTTCAGATTTCATTTTAACATTGACCAATTTTAACGGCTGAAAGTGCGCGACACGCCAACAGCTCACAATAGTCATATTATGTACGTGTAAATAGGTGTAACTAGTATTTTTTTTTTAATAAAAATAAGTCAGATTTGAATATTGTTCTGTATTATCGGGGATCAATCGTCATTGGGTTCTTAGGTCTTACCTTCGCAAATCTATAATCCTGATATTTATAACATATTTAAATACACATTTCACAGTCGTTGGTCTTAGCCATTCAATGTTTAACCTTGATGATCATCACGTCAAAGATATAAATACAAACGCCCAGTATTTTATAACCTTGTAAGTCTCAAACAGGCGTTGGAAAGCAATTATAAAAAATTACTCTCATCTATGTTAAACGTTGTATTACATAAATTACACTTTATTTGTAGTCTGTTAAAACGCCCTTACACTAAGTACTTCGTTGTGAATGTTAAATAGGTTTTTAAAGATCCTTACGGTGTGTTATCAATGCATGGTTTATTTGATTTGATATTCTTCTTTGAAGTCTCCATTACCGAAGGACATGAAAAATACGATGCGTCGACTTGCTGCCTCGATACCACCATAATCAGCTTGTCGATGGGATGTTTAAACCAATAATTTGATCAGAACTACGAGTAGACTATCAACCCCGCATTCTCCTGCCATCAGTCCTCCCTACCATTACCTGATTTGATGTACACAATAGTGTAGGTTTAGCAATTAATTATGTAAAGTTATTGCGTCTGAATATTAATTTAAAGCAATTCCGATACTGTGATTGTCCGATTTCAATCTTCACCACAGATAAAGGAGGTGAACCGTAAAATATAGTGCCCGTCATTTAGTAGGCGCGTCACGTAGCTGTCCTTTGAAGACATTTAGGGACGACGACGGGAATCGAATGGCAAACAGCTGCAGATAAAACGATTGACGATTTATTGGGAAATTCTTCAATATTATTTTCATTATATAAAAATGATATTTTTCACGCGCATGTGTGTTGACAGGGGGAAATCCCTTACCTGGGCTGTAGAAATAGAGAGATTTGGTTCAAATTACTAGTATCCACTAAAGATAGTTTCATAGTTAGTTTATACTTACACGAAGTCTTTACTCTGTTTTTGTTAAGTTTATAAATAGAAAATAAATGTTATTTGACCTTGACGGCTTTACGGGAAATTTCTCTTCATCTATATACAGGTCCAGTGCAATTGCACTTGATGACTAGTCAAATGGAAGCCCAGATCGTGTCGTCTCTGTCAATGGTTTTCTAGACTAATAATAACTAATAAACTATTTTCTCCGCTTCTACTTCGTTCCCACGCAAATTTGAAAATTTCAATAGCATAAGGCAACATTATCATAGGTTATGTTGATTGCTATATTATTTAGCCCATATTATTCTTAACACCGGCAACGCACTCGCGCATTGAGTGTGTCCATGGGCGGTATTTTTTAATAAAACCCTACAATTACTTTTGTAACATTTTCCATTAATCACTGAAGTTGCAGCTTTTGTAAAAGCATCATGCTGAAAATTCAATACTTGAACACACATTATTTATATTAATAAGGAAGAAAAAGGTACATTTACAAAGAGTTTTACCATAAGAGGGTATCCCTATGTCAAGTAACGCAACGGCTTAGGTAAACAAAGTTATTGCTTTTATTCATATTAGGGGAATACAAATGTTATAATCGCTTATACATACCTGTATTCGGATTGTTTATAGTTTCTCACAAATAATAATTCTCGATGGGGGTTCATTGCTTCTTGAAATAAATGAATATTGTTCAGCTTACAACATACTTTCGATATTTTTTTTTAATTTGATAGAAAGCAAACGGCAGAAGGCTCCTCTGATGTCAAGTGGTACTCATCCATGGACACTTACTAGAGACTTCTGCCCGTTTGCCTGTTAATCCGTAAAATAAAGAGCTACTTATATATCACAAGAATAAAGCCATTAAAATTAATGAAACATACGCTGTAATGTTTACAACGGGGACAACGTTTTAGCAACGTTTTCTTTTCTAGCAATTTCTTGCCGGATTATATAAAAACTTTTTCGCAACATTAGACTAAAGAAATGATACAGCATATTGTCTTTTGAAATATAACAAATATCTATATTATCTCGGAATTACAGCATTTTGAGGAAGAAACTGTTGTGACTTGTGAGTTATGAGATGTTTATACCATTGTAGGCACAATAAAGGCGCACGATGCGGCGAAGGGGGATTTATATAGAGCGGATATGCTATATTTAAAAGAAAATCACTAATAGCAAGAGCAATAATAGGAACAGTTTTGGCCTAGTGGCTTAAGCGCGGGACTCCCTTAGGTCGTGGGTTCTTTTCCCGGCTGTGCACCAATAGAAAGTCTATTCTATATCGATATCTTTTTATGTGCCTATGACACATTTACTCGAATGGTGTAGGAAAATATGGTTAGGAAACCGGCTTTCCTTAGACCTAAAAAGCTGACGGCGATGATAGGAGGCTAATTAATTACTATTTCATAGAAAAAGGACCTAAAAAGGCGCCCTTGACTTTTTTAAAAATAAACTGAAGGTCATATATACATTCAGGTCTTTTTGAGGTAACGATCTTCATTGTTTTAAATGATATATTAAAAATTAATTAGATTAGACAACTGGAAGAGAGTTTACAAATATGTGAGAAAATTGCGCTGACAATTTTATAGTGATAAACGATGATAATCCTCGTGCAACTTCTGTTGTCTTTTTTAATAAATTATTGAAATAAAATATTATTACTGGAATTACGTATAAAACAACAGAATATGCATCAGATATACGTTTCGTTCTAGAAGATTCTCTCGCTAATTTAAAAAAAGAATACCTACGTCATTGGAGATAACTCTTCAGTTATTGTTTTTGTTTGTTTAAAATGTGTTACAAAAATACATACACTATTCTTACAGTATTAAGCCAATACGATAATGTCGAAAATATATAATATTAAATACATAATATACAAAATCTCGCTTCTGTGCACTCACTCTGAGAACTTTTAAAGATGTCGATAGTATCAGAGACAACTTTCAATAAGCACAACGCTGTTCTGACCCTTGGTATCGAAAACAACCTTGGCCTTCCCACATATCCTCTAGGTACAAAGATACCCAGTTTTTGGAGAACATTTGAGTTGTTCGTACAGCTAGCCAGTGAAATTTGAAATGTGTGTTTAAATTGATACGTATGAAAATGTATATGGTCAGGATATTCTGTATCGTATATGTAGATTGTGTATGATAAAGTTGCACTAGATAACTAGACATGAGAGGGTGAGATGTAAGAACCCGACAACCCTACGGAGCCCTATTAGACGTACCCTAACACATAAATATATAAATATATATAATAGTGGATGTCTGCACCAAGATACCTAACTGACGGGTAGAACCAAAGATCTCAGGTGATGGAATTATCTCAAAGGTATTCGATTGAAGGAATCTTTGCCACTCCGAGAGAAAATGAATAAAACAGAGCAGTATTCAAACCTGATTTGTTGTTGAAAGACAATATCTTAAATACTACTTATACCTATATATGTGTACATGATATTATTCAAGTGAGCTGTTGGTGTGTTGCGCACATTCAGCTATTAACACTTAGAACAATCACGTGAGCCGTGTCAGCAGTTGGTCAATGTTCAAATGAAATCTGAACACAAGATTACACCTTCAATATATAACACACTATTTCTGATAGCTCTATACAAATACTATCAAAATGGTGTCTACAGCAAAAGCCGTGCGAGAGGAAATATCACAGCCGCAATAGGTGTTATTGGCTCATACGATAGGGTGCGGAAGGTGATGTCAATAATAATATAAATCTCTTTTACCAAATGCTATAGGACCTTTTCGTAGGTGAGGTCGAGTCAAATATGTAAAACGAATTAATAATTTCCCTACACTATATATTGATGTAGTTTAGAAAGGGTTGTAGGTGATTCTCAGTTCTGAATTACAGAATTAACTACAGAAAATTCACACTGTCATCCCAAATTCATACCAAGATTCAAAATCACCAGAAATTACCAAATTCCGTTTCCAAAAACCAACCAAGTCATCGCGAATATAACAGAATAAACACAGAGCTTTAAAAAATATTATAGTAAGCTTATAATTTTTTTTAAAAAGCATTGTGCAAGTATATATTACTTAATGTACACTTATCTTAATAGCGGATTAGGTATCACTTATCTTTTATCACTGTATTTTTTTTGCTATTCTGTAGCAAAAAAATATAATTTATATGAGATCTAAACATGGAAGTTTAAGTTCAAGATACATATTTGAATAAAGGTTGTGTGTAAGATTTTTGCCGCAGCTGTCAAAGAGAACAAAACATTACATAGACATTAATTAGGTAAAAGTTTGGTTTATCATACTATTAAAAAAGTGGTAAATTTTCTTTTAAATTCATTTTCGTTTAGATAAGTTCACAAATATTCATTGAAATGAGACATCCGAAATGGCTTATAGGGAAAAAACTTGCGGAATTTCTTTGCTTCAATTATTTGCCGCTCAAATATCCCGAGAGGGATCGTATTGAATAGAAACTTTATTGGATGTTCATTTATAATTTTATTGCTACAGACTGTTGAGTACTGTTTGAACTCTTTGCTAAGTAACCTCTCCAATGGTCCGTAAGTCTATATAAATAAAAATCTTATGTTGATTTGAGTACGCTTCAAAAACCCAAAAAGTTCTGTCCCTATCGAGCTGAAATTTTAGCATGATATCCGCGTCAAAGATTGTTTTTATCTATTGTTATATATGTTACTATATTCTTACATCGCCAACACAAAAAACATTTTTAACTATCAGCTCTGTACCAGTGACCGCGCCATCTGCAGGAAGCCAGGAAAATACTAGCTGGCAACCTCAATAGTAATGGCCCAGTCGCATATGAAACAATATTCGTTTCCAATTACAATTTTCGGATTCAAGTATGTCAAAAATAATTATATTGGTTTAAACTATTGAACTAACGTAATGGTAAATAACAGCGATTATTAAATATTAGTTACCTGTGACTGCAGTTATTGACGTCGAGCGACCCCTGTCATGAGCTCCTATTGCAAGCCTAATGACAACCTCCTGGACTGTATCGCTTATTCATACCGTCACGTCGAATGTACTACCTAGTTTTGGTGTCCACATGACCTGACCGGTAATCAGATTTCGTTAATTCAATTTCTATCAAAATTCGTCATGACCTCAGGACGGAACCTAAATTTGACTGTTTTAAGTTTAGCTTAACTATGACCAAATAAGCGATTTTGAAAAAAATACTTTTTCAAATAACCTTTCTTCCATTGAAGTATCCAAATAATAAAATAGAAAATTCAAAATTGTGATACATATGGGAATCGACTAAGTGTTAAGCAGTACTAAAATTGAGTCGACTCTGAAACCACCAATCACGCGGGAAGATAATTTCACGACTTTGCTTTAGCCTACGACCTGACACAAATGGACAGTACGCCCGGTCACCGCAGAAGAGATCGACCAAGAATGGATAAAATCAAAAGTACCTAATACAATTTAATAAACACATAGGATATAGATATTCCACAAAAAGTTCATTAAAATTCTTATACATACTTAAATGCTCGAATTATTGTATTGAAAATTCAAAATTAACAAATTAATTAATAAAACCACCTAAAACTAATTGGGTAAATAGAGAAATAATGTATCGAGGCGCACAAATATTTAATAAATTGTGTTCCACCTAAGAAAAAAATAAAACCTATTCACGAATTTAAAAGAATCCATACACAATATATTATTATATTTAATAAAAATTAAAAATTCACTTCTACCATTTATTCATGTTTGTGACTTATTGTTTTAAGTCTTTTAAATAAAAACATAAATATATAACTTTATAAATATGTAACGTACGTTATTTGTTAATAAAATTAACGTATGTTAATTATTTAGATATGTAATTTAATGTGGTCAGTTTTCGAGGATCGGAACGTTTTGTAATTTATCTTAGCCTAGCGGCTAGCAAGCTGTCAATTGTCATTGTCATTCTGTAACGTAAATAGAAAACATACATTATACTTTCGACGAATTTTATGATTAATGTGTGTTATTGTTGTTTTCATGAATACAAATTAAATCCAATGGATTCAAACTTAAACAGTGTTTGCCGGTTGTGCTTAAAACCTAACTCAGCTGCAAACATGATATGTTTGTTTGATAACAACAAAGTTAATTATTATGGGCGAGCGGTAATGCACTTCGCTTCAATAAAACTAAACAGACCAGATGATCCTTTACCCAGCTCGATGTGTAAAATGTGCCTCATATTGTTAAAACAGTGTATTTACTTCAAGTTTATGTGTGAAGCTAGTTTTAAAAAGCTTGACGAGGTCAAGAATAAATTGGCTAAAATAAAATTCAGGTATGACTTAAAACTAGCAAATGATGGCAAAGAAAAATTATTAAAACCTAAAATTAATGAAAGTACATTTATTTCCGACCGAGGCGTGAATGAAAATAGCCATGATGGTGATATAAATGACCTAAACTTTTCCTTGTGTAAAACTAAAAAACCCCAGTCAAAAAATGTAGATGTAATATTAGATATTTTAGAAAATTCTATTCCCTTAGAATCAGATGATAGGTTTGATTTAAGTAATTATGAGGAACCAGCAAATCCGCTAAATGAATCTCCCCAATCCACACATAAAAGGATGAACATTAGTAATATAGATAAAGAAAGAACATGTCCCATTTGTCATAAAATACTAGCAAATCCATCAAGTTTTTGGAAACATATGCGCACACATAATAGAAAACACAGGTTTGTTTATACTATTATATTTCAAATAAATAAATTATATTAAAAAAGATATTTCCTGTTAGCTTGTAATTTTTGGTTAATAGAATAAACTTTTTTTTAGGTTAATCTGCGAACACTGTGGAATGAGTTTTGCAACACTTTCTGGCTTAAATAGTCACATGGTAGTTATTCATGGTACTGGAAAGTACATACAATGTCAAGAATGTCCTTTTAAAGCCTCAAGGCGATTTGAAATGAAAGAACATAAAAGGATTCACACAGGAGAACGGCCATTTGCCTGTGAAAAATGTGGCTTAACTTTTCGGCGTAAGGAGATATATAGAAAACATTTATTTATACATTCAGAAAAAACAGTTCAATGCAAAGAGTGTCCAAAAATGTTTTTTACCCCAGATCATATGGTGGGACATTACAACACAGTTCACAAAAGATACATGTATATGTGTTATGAGTGCGGTGTCTTATATGCTAAAAATGGTACAGTAAGACGTCATTTGCTGGAAAAACATGGTATACCACGAAAAGACCAGAAAAGACTTACTAGGGTGAAGGCGGGAGATGCAATGTAGAGTTTTTAATATTGTGATTAATTTAATACAAAGATTGTGATTTGAGTATTTCTTGTTTGTTTACAAAAAAATTTAATTGTTCAGTCTACCACATAACATAAAACAAGAATTTCTTATATTAAGAGATTCACAGACATGTATAAATAATAAAAAATACAAATAAATAAAAATATTTTAGTACTATTTATGAATTTCATTTCTTTCTCTGTACTATTTCACTTAATGAAAGTTGAGATATAAAATTATTTAGGAATTTTATGTCTAAATTGTTGTATAGCTGATAAAATATTACATATAAAGAATCTTGTGGGAATCTAATAGATTATGAAATACAAATATTGTTAACTATCAACTGCATTTATATTCAAACCTGTCGTACTAATTCCATTCAAATTTATAGTTTTTATCTAAACTCTCATTAAAATTTATTCAATTTTGAGGTAAGGTACTCTCTGTTTGCATCTAGGTTTATTAAAGAAATATTTTGAAAATTAGACAGACAGTTGAGTTATAACAAAACAATTGAATGGTCACTATTTTCTATGTAAAATGTTTAAATTAAAAAAAAACTAGCTTGGATATAATTATAAAAATGGAGTGTTTATTATTATATTTACAATTTTAATTAGAATAATATAGTCACAACGAATTACAAAATATATATGAACAACTTATTCACTAAACAAGACAATTTACTAATCATAAATTATTGGTTGAGGTTTTTGTCTATGTAAGTACCTAATCTTAAAAATCCATTGGAATTGCTTATCTCCTTTGAAAAGAAACATTTGGAGATAATAATATGAAATAAGATGAGGCTTACAAATTACTTTTTTTTACAAATTGATTTATATTAAGAGTAAGTACTTATTTATAAGTTTGTATCAATATATGGAATATACCACAGACAAGAGCTACTGGATTGTTTTAATTATTTATTAAGTTTCTAAATTGTCAGTTACGTAGTTGTGTAACAGTTTTGATCGAGTGAGATTTGTTACGACGTATGGAACGCAATTAAACTTTGCCATGTCGTTTCTTTAAAGAGGCATGCTCGCACTGTCTGGTATATTTCTATATTACAAATATGCCCCGCGAAGCATGGTACAACGTAGTGTCTGACCCAACTGTTTAGTCTTTCATTTATTTTTGTTCATAATAACATGAGAGAATCGAAGGTCTCAATAAATATAAATAAACGGTTTTTTACACAAGTAGGGTTCACGCAAATATTGCTAAATCCATAGATATGACTAAAAACCCAGGAAGCCGTCAAAAGTCACGATATTCGGATATCCCCATACCTAAGGGGTAAGCCTTTTATAAATTTGTTTGATTTTCATATTTACGTTTTTTCTACATAAACGAAACTGAGTGTATGTAACATCTTACGTATTACGATGTCAACCAGCTCAACAATACTAAATAACATTGTTCTATTTCTTTAATGACGTATTATTTTTCTTCTGGTATTCATAAAAATATTTTGAAATAGTTTTGACGACTAAAATAAATACATTTGGCAAAATACAAATAATTATTAAACAATCAATAAATTATTGGAAACTTGAAAGTTTCAGTGCGTTAAACCACACAACTTGTTAAAGTTGATAAATAAATAAAATCAATTTTGAATTTAAACTTTTTAAGTATGTTTGAGATTGTTATTACTTGAAAACGATACTATGGCCTATGTATCGTTTTCAAGTGATCCAATTGCAGCGAATAGTTCGTTGAACGCTTTATTAATAGAATATGGATAATTTTAAGTTTATGATTAATTTAGAGTAATAGTAGTGGTAGAGTATGTGTAAATTTAGTACATATATGTGTATTTCTATAGCAGTGTTGGCCTTGTGGCCTCAGCGTGAGACGCTCATCCCTGAGGTCGTAACTACGATCCCCGGCTGTGCACCAATGGACTTTCTGTGTCTGTGTGTATTTAACAATCCCTCAGCCTCAAGAAGTCTACAGCGTGTGTCGGGCGCAGGAGGCTGATCACCTACTTGCCTCTTAGATTGACAAATGATCATGTAACGGATACATATATGTAAGGCCTAAAACAGGCTTTAGTCCCACTGTTTTTTTTCACATATGTCCTTCAATAATAATTAAATGCGATTTATTAACCTTCTAAAATGTTTTCTCAATGACGTCAAAACATTTGCGTCGCGCAGTCCGTAAAATATTATATTATGCAGTAATTGTATAATAATATGATTAAACTGTTTACAGATAATTTCATTTAGCCAACCTTAAATTGCCTAAGTAAACACAATTTTAATTAAAACGTAAATTATATTGCCTTAACAACCTTAATGTGTCTTTGAACGTTTATTGTTAGGAACAATTTCTCATTTATTTCACGTAGACACAATTTTAATACAGATTGACATTGTATTCATAATATTGTAAGCTAGTTTATAATCTTCAAGTGAATGTTATTATTATTGTAATAAATAATACATAATAATCTTGATATTAATATTTTGGTTGTGGCATATTCTGTTCGACACATACACAGCTCTCTATATAAGAACTATGCTAAGAGAGAACTGAATTAAGAGTGCATTTTGTACAGATTTGTGCTCGAAAATGTTATCTGCGTTAGTGGGCAGTCTCAATAGATACGAATGACGGACGTCGAACCGTATTTTTTATATTATAAGACGTCCTTAATCAAGAGCGCGTTGTAGTCCGTTAATAGTTTCTTTATCGGCGTTGGAAAAAAAATATCGTCACGTTTTTCCGTTTCGCGTTCTTGGTAAAAGTTGGGTAGGCCTTAAAGGTGTGTAGCAGTGACGGCTTCAGTGTGTTACTCTATTAAGGTCATCCTTGATGTCGTATGTTTGTATCCTCGGTTGTGCACCAATGGACGTTATCAATGTACGCATTTTTCTACGGGGAAAGAAGGCAGGAAGGTGTGGAAACAGGTATGCCTCAGTCAAGAATTCGACGGTGTGTGTTAGGTTAGGTTAATCACCTACTTGCCTAGGACAATTTATTGTATTTTAAATCTTATATATCAAAGTACTTACATATTTTCGACAAAAACAATTGTTTTTATATCAATTTCTAATAGGGAAGAATATTTTTCTCTTTAGATACTTGATAAGCAGTCAATTGTAAATTGGTTTTAAATTAATGTGTTACTACATTTTAAAGTAATCTCTACAATCTTTTCATGTTAAGGAATTTATTTATTTATAATTCTCAATACAAATTGAACATCGAGCTGGTATTCAGGATGCACGCACTCAACAGCGTTTAGTGAAAACCGCTTCAGATTTATTATAAGCCATCGTTATTTTATATTGATATTGGAAAACGGGAAATAAAATATTTTTATTCGCTTTTCTATCTTTACAAAATGTACTAGATTATATTTATAGGATGCACTGAATATAAATGTTTATCCTCGCATACAAAATAGTTGAATACAATTGTAGGTTGCTCTTGTATTATTCTCACAAAATATTATTTAACTAATTCAGGCTTATAGTACCTTAATAAATAAATTTTTGTTATTGTGTTGTGTCTCGACGTTAGGGATTACAGCAGAGACCATTCCAGTTCTCGAGTTCACCATAGACAACTATATTTCCTTTATTCTAATATTCTTCATTAGAAAAAAAAAACTAATAATGGTAACACTGTGCTTTCCTCGCTCAACGAATAAGTATCGCAATACAGCGAGGAAATGCTGCCAGCATTAAAGGTACACTGCCACAGAGACCAAACTATTACTTCTACTAGTTTTTATTCATTTTTAATTATTGTTATTATTTTTGTATAGGTTAAGAAGTTGTGAATATTGTATATTTGATTGTTATCATTACTTATAAACATTGTTAACTAATAATGTTAATTTGATTAAATTAACTTTTTTAAATAAGGAATTTCGAATTTTGATACCAAGCAAAACTATTGCGTCAGAGCTAATTTGTCTTGTAAAAAGCAATTTATCAGCACTGAATTGAGATTGCTACTCACAATATAAGCCCTACAAATCTAATTTGTTTAAAACGTTTACCTTCGTAATCCAACAGTCTTTGACTCCACAATTTATTATTGGATTACATTATTGGAAAAAGAATAAAATATACAAAATCCAAAATTTGTTTTTTTTTAAATAAACGCCAATTGATTTCTTTCTGTCAATTTGTGCTTTTAATGAAGGATGACAGACTATTTGTTATGACAGTTATTATGAGGAAAGTTACTTTATACTTGTTCAGGAACTGGCCTGATAATAAACACGAACTACTATTTTCAAATCCCTGTGACTTTTAAGATTTGTTCAGGAAAACTTTCCACATGGCTGTAAGTATCGGCGGTATCACTTAGCATCAGGGGATCTCCAGCCCGTCTGCTTCCAGTAACAGAAAGGATTCTACATGTAAATGTTTTACCGTACGAGCCGTATGATTTTTAAATTTCACCTTTTCTGTTGCGAGCTAGCGGACCTGTGGAATCGACTCCCGGTGACGTCTTCCCTGACCTCCAACTATTCAAAATTCGAGCATACTTCTCCCTGAAACGCCGGCAACGCACCCATAAAAATGGGTGTCTATGGGTTCTGACTGCCCCTTTTGGGCGTCCCGCAGGCTGGTTTGCCCCCCTGTTATATAAAAAAAACCCGTTTTGTTGACTGCAACGATTCTCAAGTTACGACTCCATCTGCTCCATCCGTTTGTTAAGAACGATGTGGCTTCCGGTGCCTAGTGATCTTAGGTTCACTAAATGAAACATTTATTTAATTTTGGCACTTAAAAGAACTAAATTAAAATGGCGAATAAAATTAACAATTTTTCCAAATAAACACGTCAATCAGTTAAAGTCAGTACTTACTGGTCATATTTATGAGGGTTAAGAAGAGAATTGCGTCTATTCAGTCCTCAAAGGAAGTTTAACCCTTAGCGTTACATTTTGGAGCGTGGGATTTGTCCAGGTAAGAAATGTGACCCTGAGGGAACGCTGCTATCATTCTTGCGTGGTCCAAGGCATAGGAGTTAGGTATGGGTACCATTAAAGTATATAAAGAATATATTTTATTACTAGAATTATAATGGTGATGTTGATATTTGAATTATTTGTTGTTTCATGTGCTTTCAGCGAGACACGAGAATGAAATTTTAATTAAATGGTGTATTTAAAAACCAGAATAAGCCTTATACCTTTGTTAAGTTTTGATTGTATTAATTATATTGTTATCGTGCTCTTTTTGATATAATCTACTTTTTGACGTGACAAAGTCTTATAAATTGGTTTGCCGGGTGACACTTCAAGAAACTGCGTTACGCTCCGCTCACGTTATGCGCTCACAATGAGAGCGAGTGAGAGGCACGCGTCCCTTCCACTCGGGCATGGTTAGCCCGCCTAAGAGCGAGAGAGACAGACATAATGTTTTAAATTGTTACTATTATTTCATCTTTCTTCCTACTATACGAATGAATATTCACATTAAAATTATTTTACCACTCAAAGTCGTTGTCACGTAAAACTTTCGCCCGTATACCGACTTTACAGGCAACCAATTTTTTAAAGCTTGAGCTTTGGTTAAAAATCTTTTGTTATATTTTTTTCATATGGAAATTATTTCAAAAACGACTTGCAACTATCTTATTAGTAGTCGCAAAAAACTTATCAATACACATTACAACCTTCTTCAGTACCTAGCAGTCATCAGTTCAGGTCGTGTTAGTGTTCGTCGCAAATCTTCCTGCACCTGTCTTCAGCAAGCATCTGCGCCTGGGTCGTAACACTTGTGAGTGAGTTGGAGATTGGGTTACAAGTCCAAAAAAACTCAGGATGCGTTGATAACAAAGTGTCGGAAGAAGATTCTTTACCTGCAACCGTTTGATTCCCTCTACTATGCATACAGAATGAGCATTTAGGAGTAAAGAGGCCTAAAACGTCATTGTATACTAAATAACCGCACATCCAATCCATAAAATAACTTATTCTTTCCACGTCCTGTAAGAACCATTTCTTAAAAGGCCGGCAACGCACTTGCAAACCCTCGGCAATGTAAGATAGCGTCTATGGCCGGCGGAACCACTTAACATTAGAGGCGATTCCTGCCCGTTTGCCCCTTGTTACATTAAAAAAAAAATTAAACGTTAACTCGCGTTCATTTCTAAATTACGCCACAACCAAGCACTCGTTCAACTTGAGAAAAATCATTTAAGTTTCTCTTTTCTGGGACATTTTTGCGCTTATCCTTGAGCGAATTGCAAAGGTCGAGGGTTAAATATTGTCATTGTTTCGTATCTGATTTGATTATTCTTCTGACCCAGTATTTTTTATCGGTTTAAGATTACATCGTTAGGGGCATTTGTTATGCAAATGTCTGCAAATGTTTTTTTATCTGTAGATATTCTGGATATAAATATGGGAACTTTTTTTATCTATTAAAGAAAGTATTGACGTACTGACGCATACATACAAGTATTTTAAGAATGTAAAATTAAAAAGATTAATTCCAAGCTCACATAATGTTAGTTATTGACACGGGTTGAAAGTTATTTTTTTTATAGAACAGGTGGCAAACGGGCAGGAGGCTCACCTGATGTTAAGTGATACCGCCGCCCATGAACACTCTCGAGAGTTAGTTCGTGGGAAGACGAAACTTATAGATACTGCAGGTTGCGGGAACGTGTTGAAGATTTAAAAATAAAAAAGTTTCTGACCATACAACAAATAATAAATATATTTAATAATAAATCTCTTGTGCGGTTTGTTTATGTTTTTCTAATAACTACAAAGCTTCACAGTCAACTATGTTATTTGCGGAGATCACAAAAAAACAAAAGTCAAAATGTCTGATTATTTATTTCAATTAGGCCTATTAAAAATGCACTTTTGATAGTCAAACAAAAATGACCCTTCTAAAGGTTTAATGAGGAGTAGAATGGACTAGAAACTCCATACTGACGCTTTGAAATAGTTTTGACAATATTTTGTATACTATGTTTGAATAATAATTGTATATAAAACCTATGAACTATAAATACCTAAAATTAACCAAGCGCGATGCTGCGCAAGTTGGCTTAACTTGTGTACATTATGTCTGGCTATTCTAAGTGACTTATATACACTGTTCCACAATTTGACCCCACATACATACATAGGGCGTCAAATTAACACACACATATCACCATCTTTTTATATATAGCATACCTTTGCTATGTTTGAATGCTCATTGATTTTGATGCATTTTAGAAGGCTGTCAGAGCATCGTCGTAAACAAGAGTAAAAGAGATTACAATTCAATCATGAAAGTATCCTAATCATCCCATCAAAATATCTTATCCAAATCAATATAAATATTGTTTAGATTTTGAACATTAACGAACTGCTGAGACGGTTCTAAATGTTAATAGCTGAAGGTACGCAATTGACAAACACTAGAATAATATCATGGATGTGTGAAAACATATAAGTAGTATTTAATATAATAATAATAGCCTTTATTCAGATACATTTTATATTACATATTGTAAATACATTTAAACAAATTTCCATTTTAATCCAATTCTGGTGCATCTGTGTACTCTTTTTTGGCAAAGGCCTCCTCCGAATCCCGCAATTCCTAACTGCACTGTGCCACTCTCTGCCATGAACCACCTGCCGTTTCTTTAATGTGGTCAATCCACCTTCTCAGTTGTCTCCCTCTTTTGCGTTTGCTGTACCTTGGGCACCAGTTAAGCAGTTTTTTGCTCCACTTTTATGTACCTCTTGCGATGTGTTCCACCCATTTCCACTTTATTTTCTTGATTGTTATTGTAACATCTGTTACCTTAGTTATTTTCCTTAATACTGTTTTCTTTATTTTGTCTTTAATATATAGAGCAATAAATCAGATTTGAATATTGCTTTATCATTTTCATTTCTCACTTTCACTTCAATTGGCGAATATTTCAAGCCCTTAATTATCGTGGTGAGCCTGCCCTACTTGAGATAATGCCACCACCTTGAACCTTTGATACTACACGTAGGGCTCCATCTGTTTGTGACGTTTCTTGGTGCATACATCGCGTACTTATTTATATATTCACTTTATGTGTTAGGATACGTCTGTAGGGCTTAGGGCTCCGTAGGGTTGTTAGGTTCTTACATCTCACCCTCTCATATCATATACATATACTGTGCCGTATGTGAGAGTTTCAGTATCTCTACGCCCAAACACAATAATAACCTATGGCAAACCATTTTTGACCATCTGAGATCTTAGTACAAATATTGATAAAAGTGTGCCAATAACCAATCGACGGATTGTAATAGCTATCGTCGATACAAGCTATCCATGGTAGGTCGGATCGATGTATGTGGATAGACCTTTATATAGAAATTACTGTTCAACTGTACCAATGTTGTAATGTTTTAAATAAATAAATATTTAGATATTGTTGTTGTTGTTGTTACGTTTTTATTTACTTTAATTGGTTTGCATTGATTATTAAATATGAGTGTAAAGAACGAATAGATTGCATTCTATCCGTCGCCAAAGATAGATTGGCTTTGTAGGGTTTGGTTATTGATATGAGATAGGAGATGCAGATATAATCTCAGATTATTTTCAATCTGAGATTATAGGTTAATTATTGGGTTCGGGCGTTTATTAACTCTAGTTAAAAGCTTGCCTTAATTTTCTATAAACAAGCAGTAATCTCGACTATAACAAATTATCAAGTTATTTATAGTTTAATCTTCAACGATCGAGTTGCGAGCTACAATAGATATTGCTTCAACGTACACTAATACAAGTGCTGCACAAACTATGCTTTTAAAATTCTTGTTCAAACTTTGCTTAGATAAGTGAATTGAACTTTAATGCGCTTAGTTTAGTATGAACATTTACGGGTTTATAGCTACTTGGTATTAAAGGCATTCTGTACTGTCCTGTACATTATTCATATTTTTATTTATATGTTTGATTCATTGATTATAGTTGTCAATATTTATTAGTTGGACGAGCGATTCTCAACCCTGGGATTTTGCATTTAAACCTCTGGGCGGACTGGTGAAGTGATCTTGGAATCTTGGATTGGTGAACGAAAATCAAAGTGAGGAATACGGGATGTCTTAGACACAGATAGTTATTACTATGTATTTGCGTGCTGTTCCCATGAGAATGTAAGTGCGTGCTCCTATTTCACCATGCCTCCTGCTGATAGATCTTTGACAATCTGAGACAAATCTTTGTTTTCAATTTATATTATTATTATTTATTACTTAAGATGTCATGTGGAGCATGGTTGCAGCTCCCACGTCGTGTAAAACAAAAAAAGACTTGGAAATTTAAAAAGGACTATTAATATATGTACTGGTGGATTAGTATAGTGGCGTCAATATTTTTATTAAAGTAAAAATTCTGAAAGGTATAAAGAATTTTTCGACGATAAAAGTCATGTTGCTTTACCATAGTTTTACCAGTAGAAAACGATGCTAAATGTACTAATTGACCAATTCATTGCATAGGCTTAGGATTAACGTTCTATTAAATCTAGCAGTATATGTTGTCTTCTACACAAAACATTTATATAGAAGACAAAAAAAACTGCGGTACTCAAAATGCAAAAAGTCGCTTTTCCAATAAGAATGTGTTATATTGTTAGATTTCCAAAACAACCGTCGCTTTCATCCCTTTATAAATGGGTCAATGTTAGATGTATTGTGTTTACAGAGTTAATGTTTAATGGAATTAACATGTCAAATTAGACTGATAATTTTCTGGGTTTTCCGAGAATTACGGATACGTATTCGTCAACCGATGCCTTCGCCGTAATCTGGGTATCGGTCAAAAAAGGGAGTAGCCACATAATTGAATCCTGCAAGGAAAGCCGAAGCGTGGCGTCCCAAACAACCCTGACATCGTACAGTTGGAGATGAGACAGGAAAGACTTGAAGCGAGGTGAAATACGAATCTTAATATCGAACGTGGTGGAGACTCACTGTGGACGACCTCTGTCCCATAGGTGTTATGGGACATTATGTCAAGTATGTAAAAATCAACGAGATATTGTGTATATCGTTTACATACTAAAAACGATCTACGATTGAACTACGAGTGATCTGCGAACATCGAACGAGCCGTATTAGGTAATTCATAATTTCATCCACATCGTCTAATCAAATCAAATCAAAATATCTTTATTCATATAGGTAAACATGTACACTTATGAACGTCAAGAAAAACAAATTAAATTAACTGTAAATTTACATGAAAAACCTTTTTTTCTAGAACATGAAAGTCTTGTACGGGCCGCTTCACAAGACGTTTTCTTTCACAAACTAGCAAACTGTGAAATCGACGATTCCTGGCAGTCTTTACTGGGACCTCCAATTACTTAAAAACATTAGTATACTCCTACCTTACAGCTCGGAAATACACCTTCTAAAACGTATCCACAGGCTGCGATTACTGACCTTTCCGATAAAAACGAGTTTGAAACTTTAAAAAATATAATAGTAAAAACAGACCCAACAAGTCAATCATTATTAAAATTGTCATCGTGTCGTCAGCCATTTTGTCACATCCAAACTTTTTATGCAATCTTCACTTTTCAATAAAAGTCTTCATTGTTACGTTCTATCATGTGGCGTTACAAATAAAATAAAATGTTAAACTGCGCCATCATTTTGTCTTTTATTTTGCCCATTTTAATGCACGCATAGCCACGTCTGCAAACAAACATGTCATTCTAACATCGCCCTTAAGCGTCTACGCTTCGGGACTTTAAAAATGTTTTCGCTCACCACGTATTAATTTCCTGTGTAACCTCGTACAGTAATTAAAACCGCAAGCGGGTATGAAATTCTGAGTAAACATTTTTAGAATCACATTGCTTTGTGTTGATATAGATTTTACTGAGTTTTGCTGAGTTTCTTGCCCGTTCTTATCAGAACAAGGCCTCCTGACAGTTTTGCTAACGGATGGCGTAGTTTTGCTCTTTCGCGAATTTTGTACATGTTTTTGACATTCTTTAGCATGCCCTAAGACGCATCGGAACTGAATATGCGAATTTTGATTTGATTTGATTAATGATACGGGCCTTATCAACGTAGCATATTTGACAGCAGATCATAATGTCTCGGTATCCCGGGTCGAGATTGTTTAAAGATTTTTATGTTAATCATAAGATTAGAAGTTGGTTCCCATTTCCATCAAAATAACAATATAAACTGCTGTCCTTCAATGATATTTGCTTACGCACGACAAATAAATTCTTCATACATTTATGCCTTTCAAAACAAGGGCGTAGATTAAGCGGGCGGATTGGACGTCGAGGCATAATATGAAATTCCACCCGTTCTAGTCGTCCGTCGTTCCACAACTAAGCGTTTTACAAAGGCAGTTTTTGCCATACACCACCACTTTGAGGAAACAGCTGCCCACTGAAATATTTCAGAGCCAATTCGACTTCAAGCTGCTTCAAGAAAGCAGCGTACCAATTCTTAAAAAGTGGGCAACGCATTTACGAACCCTCTGGCATTGAGTGTCCAAAGGCGGTATAAGTCAGGTGATACCTGCAGCTACACCTGTGAGCTTTCTGCCCGGTTGCCGCCTGTTATGTAAAAAAAATTAAGCGTTGTCTTGTACACGTTAATCAATTGTTGAATAAAAGTCATAGATTAGCAAGTCTCAATAGATATAAGCCACCGGAAACATTATTATAGTACAATTGCGTATTTAATTATATGTGTTATTAAATATTTGTTAAATATATAATTAGTATAGTTAGTTTCAATAATTGAGTCACGGAATTACTAAATATTAGTTTATTTCTATGTATACGTCATTAACAAGGTTGTTTTCTATCACAGAACCTTATACCCAGGATCAAAGGAACAATAACAAAGGTCTCTGCCCGAGGTTTTGGCGTCCGTTTTCCAAATATTATATCATAAAATAATTTAGACATTTCGATAAGGATCCTTGACCCCTTACTGTATAATTTGTTTATTAAGAAATGTATATTTTGTATGTATACATTTATGAAGTTATAGTAATATGACGTAAAATAGCAAATTGCTCATACAATTACGCGTTAAAATCCTGTTTTGTATGTCGAGTTATATGTTGTGCGTAACATTAATCTTGATCGGTGTCATCGTTACTTGTCTTACCCCCAGGTGACGGATATTTATTGAGGAAATATATAAAAATATGTTTTGTTTTTATGGCAAATGAAATATTAATATTGTACATGAATTGGTTGAATATCTATAGTATAGATAGAATGTTTCTCTCCAGAGTATGTATCTATGTATGTATCAACAGACTCTCTGTTGATACATACATAGATGTCGCTATCCTTCTTACATTGCATTATTGTCTAGGTTAAGTCAATGTAAACATTTACATTATATTAAGGTTTGCCTAAGATGGTTGTTTAATTATATTTCTCCTTCATATATATGTTAAGTAGTAACCGGTTCGATACAAGTTCCTAGCACACGTCTGAGAATCGTGGTCAGATGAACCGTGTGCCTCAAACAGAATTCCGTCACCAATGCAGTTAGGTCTTGCGCTACCTTTACAAATATATATATTTTTAATGACAACGATCCTTTGAATTGATCAGTTCATCTCGTCCACTCGATTTTTTCCTTCGGTGTTGCCTATTATAGACAGACCATTCATATAAATGTCAATTATAGACAGACTATTAATAATAGTAACATTTATTACTAACACAGAAACACACAAAATAACAAAAAAAAAGAAGAGATAAGTATCAATTTTTTTAAGAAAAAGGTACCGTTTAACTACTATTTTAACACATTTATGATTAACATATTAAATGCTCTTTTCTCGGATCCGAGTGGAGCGGTCATAGTAGCGGTGCCGCAACTCTGAGCTGTGCGATGATCCCGTTCAGTTTATTAACCATTGCCATTCCGAACTGTGTATGATATCTATGCCTACCACTCGGATCCGATAAATGCTTTTTTTCATAAAAATAATAATATACATATATTCAAACATCATATTTATTTAATCAAAATTCGCCATAAAAAGATTATTACATTATATCCATTGTTATTATCACGAGTACGTAATGTAATGACGTTCATAAGTATACATTATGTTACCTATATGAATAAATGATTTTTATTTATTTTGATTACTAATAAAATAAATTAAAAACAAAGTTTTGTCCTCTTTTAGCAGTAGTCATGTTTGAATGGAGGATGTACTTACATTCTCGTACAATTACAACACGTAAATTATATAACATAGTCGAAATAATTAACATTATCACTTACACGAATTCAAGTCCGACCAGTCACCCCAATTTAGTTTTACATTTAATAAAAATATTCATTTTTTTATTTAGTCATTATTAAATTTGAATAAAATTTTGATATACTTACCCGATTTTATCAAATTTAAACCCATATTCCTAAACAATATCCGCTTATTACATAGGAAAATGTTATAAGGAGTAATTTAACGCTGTGTGCTTTTAGGTAAGGATAGATAATTTATGTTCTTAATTATCTCAAGGGTGCTACACACACGGCACTATCAAAGCAATTTTATGTATGAGATTTTGACGTCGTTGCGTTTTTCGTGAACCTTTTGTCCCAAGTCCACATAAGCTCTACGACTCACTTCAAATTTGAGTAACAAATTTACTCGTAGCGACTCGAATAATTTACTCGTAGCTTAGAAAGAAGACAAAAATAAGCAGTTGTAAGGACTGATATTTCCTTTATTTCATTTCAATATTTCCCAATACATATTTCAATTTTTTTATTTACACTTTTTTGCACAACACCTTAATAACTTTAAATAAAGACATGGCAGCTATCTTCGAAGCTTCGATCTCTCCAGGTAACAATAATTTAAAAAAAAGTAATTAGATGTGCAACCGTGCAAAGTTTTTTTTCTGCTGGAATTGACCGCTGGAATCCATCGTACGCATATCACTATCCACGATCCTTTGTGGGGAACGGTCGTACACATCCTCGAGTTGACAGATTTCGTACATTGGACGTTAAATCCTGACTAATAAAGTTAGTAGTAGATTTAGCTAATCTAGAAGTACAGAAACCTCCTGGATACTCCTCACAGCTCCTTGGCTTTCTAGTCGTTGAAGTCGAAATGAAAGTCAAAAATCATTTATTCATGTAGGTAACACAATGTACACTTTAAATGTCAAAAAAGTAAATATTCATGAAAAACTTCTAATTTTACATTTATTTATTTTGACAAGAAAAACTGGAAATGAACTCTCCGCCACTCTTTTTCTTTCTTCTTTGTTTTACACAACGTTTAAAAAGTGCTGCAACCATTACGCCACATGCCATCTTAAGTAAATAAATAATAATAATATAAATTATCAAAAATATATAATAAAAATCAAAGATTTGTCTTATTATGCCAATAGGGCCAGGAGGAAACCACACATTGCACTACGTGGATGACTAGGCATGTCGGTTCCCTTGCGATGTTTTTCTTGACTTCGAACGCACGACCCTAGTCAGAATCTAAGAATCTACTATTAAACATAATTAAATGACTTTTGTGGTAATATGTACATGCTATAACTAGAGGATCTCGGTTAAATTTCGGGCATAACAATAATTGTTTTTGTTTGATAAAAGTAATTGTAACAAAATTATCAATAACAGAGGTATATACATAATTGTCTAATCCCAGCTGGGGAAATAAGGGCATTTACTACACGCACAAATCAACTTGGCACCTGCGTGGAATGTGCTTCCTCTCCCACCACACCTCACCGCCTACCGCTCTCGCCCTTGATGCAACAGTACGATCAGTAAATTAAATACAACGTTGTCATTTAATTGAAAAATAAACTAAAATCATATTTGTTTTATTAACCTACGGCTATATATATATATACTGTTATCAAGATATAACTACATTTAACCTCCTTATTGATAAACTTTGATGTTATAATCAATAGATACTTTCGCGAGTATCTACTTTCGCGAGTGTCGAGTGTCCTTAATTAAACATTACTTGATTTTTTCATACAGTTAGTACAACACTATGACGTCATTACAGTAAGGTGCCCAGTTAACTTCTGCGTGTAGCAAATTCTGAAATATATGAAAATAGAGAGGGTATAATTTCATTCCAAAATAAAAAACATTAATAGATGAACAATTAGTGTATTAGTATATTTAAACTTATACATACTATATACAGTTTTAAACAATTTTATACTATCACATTTCATTCTAAATTATCGTCGGCTGTGATTTGTTCCACTGCTGCAATGCCGTTCATAACGTACGCGGCTGATGAAAACAATTAATTATATAATTTAGTCATAAGCCGCAAAGTATACTAATAACATTAAGTATTTACATTTAATGTATAAATTTCCGTGATATATAAATCGATTATTAAATCTCTTACGACCTATAAACTTAAGTGCGCCTGTACTCTGTAGCTTTCGTTAGCATTACCGATCCCAATATGTAGTATGCAATTCCCTTTCTCAATATATGTCGTAACTTTAGTATCTCGCGGATTCTTAATATTGGAGTCAAAACTTATCTCTCGAGAAGGGCACATATGATTCGAGTTGAAATAATTAATAAACAAGAAGCTTAACAGACGTTTTTAATTGTCCGTTGAGTGAACTGACAAAATGTCAATTCTTATACTTTTTGAAACTATAACTGTTTAAGGATGTTGGATTTTTGAAGTTATACTTCTTTAGGCGCGTTATGAAAAATGACACAAAATTAACAGAATGAAGTTAGGTCTAGAGGTGGCAAGAAAATCGATGACTATGTTCAAGTTGTATATTCTAGTAATTTTACATTTAGAACTCGTGTTTCTTAACAGTACAATCAAACAGTGTAAATAAATAATTATTATTTTGATGTTTTTGAATCAATTTCATATACGACGGTGATAGTATTTACTAATAAAATCTTTTTGATTAATTTTATTATTTATACTTAATCACTACTGCATTTTAGTTATTTTTTTTCGATACGCCAAAGAAGTATAACTTATCACGCGTGTACACACACTCTTTTTTCTATGTGTTTGTTTTAAATAAGATGTACTGATTTTGATTTGATTTGACTGATCATGTATGTTCTAAATGAATTAACGAATTTTTTGAGCTTTAAAACTTAATGTAATTAATTGCGTGATACAATAACAATTAAAGTTATTTAAATATTTATTTATTTGTTTTGGAGATTTCTATAAGTGCTGTATGTGTACGGTGCTGGCAGTGACATTAATAATCATTTTATACTTTATATAATTGAAAGTGGATCCAATCCAATTAGAGTATAATTACAATATTGAAACCAAATCAAATTGATTAATTAACAAATTTTAATAAC
Organism: Pieris mannii; assembly: GCA_028984075.1. Taxonomy (NCBI): domain Eukaryota; kingdom Metazoa; phylum Arthropoda; class Insecta; order Lepidoptera; family Pieridae; genus Pieris; species Pieris mannii. The sequence goes on along the minus strand of CM054793.1, from coordinate 10,407,277 downwards.
AAATGAACATCAAATTGCATAACTAGACACACTAAATATATTATGTACATTTTTATACAATACACATTAATATTATGAATATTAAATTATTCTTAAAAGATTTTAACGTCACATCATTATATTAGCGATTTTTCATTCATTAGAATGTAAATGCTAATTATTATGATTTGTAATAATTGGAAAATCTAGGCTTATTTTAATTAATAAAATGGGCTAAATTAATGCTTACATTTAAACGAATATTATTCACACATCTATTTAAAATCTAATGACCTTACGCAGACGACAGAAGCAAGCAAGTTTTTTCCTGTATACGTAATTAATATACAATTATTTTGGTCTCCAGTATGGTGATGGAATAGCCTCTTCTGATTCCTGTTGACCAATCCAGACCATGACCCGTATTCTCACTTATCTTATTAAACCCTTAAACGCTTGGACTTCAAAATGTTGTAATTTAAAACAAAATTATAAAAGCAATATTATCTGGAGGCCAATATGCGATAAAATTATATTTTTTTCTTCCATTCCATACTTGCTTTGCTTTAGCTTTGAAGTTACTTTAAAGCTAACTGTGACGTGACGCACACAGAGAACTTTTGTATTATACATTTTAAAAAATTACGTGTAGCCGTGAGTTCACAAGTTGTATTTGGTCGTCTGCGCAACGTCTCCCTAAGTATAAAAGGGATGGAAATACTCCAATAACGTAGCCAACTTATATAATCTAATACATTAAATGGAAAAAAATCCGAAGACAAACTTTGGATATGTTGTATAATTAGTAGTAGAAAGGAAAAAAGTATCTTTCTCAGGGTAGTTTCGTAATTTCGTCAGTCAGTTAGTCTTTAAACGATGTATTTTACAAAATAATTTTAATTTGACAGAGCCAAATCAAATAATTCAGAAAAATTCAATTCCCAGTTGGAGCGGTTCTAATTAAATTTGTGTTTTTGGTGAGTTTTAAGGTCCTCCCAAATAATCTGTGAGGTACTTAATTATACAGTAATTAAACAGTCTAATACATATGTCAAAAAACCGAAATGTTAATTGCACCTGAGCAATTTTATTGCCGGAAAGGCAAAGTCGGCTTAAAAGTTGTTTAGCTTACGTTAAAAAGTTCTATTTTCAAATTTACCTAAATACTGATTAGTGTAATATTTCAAATAGAAATTCAAGTTCTAGCAGGAGTTTAATGTGGTTTGTTCTTGGAACTCGATAGTTGTGGCTTTGAACGAATGAATGAACGATAATAGGATTGTTTTAGTGATTTCTAGGGCGAAAAAATAAGAGGTATGCTGGAGGAAGGTGTTTCCGATTCAGAGTAATTGAATTTGTGGGAACGAAGTGAACTGGCATGGTTACTTATTACTACTACTATACTATTTTATAGATACTAGACTTCTTTAGCCATGTTCAATACGTGAGACCATACGTTATCATAACCATCTGTAGGTTTGTAGTAAATGAAATGAAAAGAAGCTCCCAGAATACGTTCTGCTAGTTTGGATAAGTCTAGTATGTCATACCTGATATTCTTGTGCCATATTCAAAATAACGATTGCTCAACTTGATTCTAATTAATATTTAGAATTGAGCGTAATCCGAATTTCGTTGTTTGAAACTAATTGGGACAGATATTATAATTCCTTTTAATTGCTCGTTCATTAGAATGACATTTAGTTCATTAATAGTCTGAAATTGACATAATTTTAATGGTTAATTAGGATTCAAAAGCTTATACATTTCAGTTGGGCATAAGCTAAGTAGGTTCAAAGTTTTACGTTCGTTTTTGAGAAAACACATTATATATTTATAAAAAATAGAAAAATATTCTTAACATAATTATTTATTTATTTATAAACAATTCGTTGCATTACAATATAAAAATTGAACAAAGTTAAATGAAAAGGACAGGAACTGGCGGCCTAATCAATTCGAGCGATCTCTTCCAGGCAACCCTCAACCAAAGAGTAACACTTTTTTTTTATAGAACATGGAGCGAACGGGCAGGAGTCTTACCTGGTGTTGAGTGATACCGCCGCCCATGGACACTACCAATGCCAGAAAGCTGGTGAGTGCGTTGCCGGCCTTTTAAGAATTGGTACGCTCTATGGTAATATATTATATACATCCTAATTTAGGTTTTTAAAAGAAAATAGTACTTATTCTTGCATTTGAACCAGGGACGCTTCTGTCTATATCTGCAACCGGCATGCTGTAGACTTAAAAGTTGACAATATGTGTCGCGCACACATCGCAATCACCAAAACAAATACAAAAATTGGAAGCAGACCGAAAAGATTGTAGCGGCATTGGTCCTACGCAGATACTATTAAGAAAAATTACAACTACATCACACTACTACTGAATATTTGTTTGTATTCCTATCAAAATATCCCTTGGCTCTCAGTCAATAAACGCGGAAGGGTTTAACAGCAAATTTCTGCGTAGATATTATAATAATAATAAAATCACATTGTTTATAACAAGGGTCGTATATTTATGGGTTTGTCATTCTATGAATAGGATATTAACATTTATATTCACACTGAAGATTCTCGTATGAATAATATGGTGAAGTGTCTAGCTTCGCTTTATAAAAATAACTAGAAATAACTCTCAAATGTTACCAACACGTGTACGTAACGAAGGTTTGATATAAGCTGTCAAAGTTGACACTTAGAGTGCTTCTATATGTCAAAAACGTGTTTAGTTTGACACACGGACGTGAAGTGAAACCAAAGATCATTTTCAAGTAGACCAAAAACAGCAGCATATGAAATTTATTGAATTTGATTAGAAGTGATAAATGAAATTTAACTAAAGCTATATATGTCACTTAGCCCTGTGTTTGTACTACGTAATAAAGTAGCAAATATGTTTTAAAAGCAACTAAGTAACCATAATTATTAAACGCTTGCGTCACCAATTTAGAAACGTGTTCCTAATTAGTATGTTATATGCACGAGTAAAGATAAATGCAAGTTTTAATATTAATCTCGTAAGACCCTTACATATTCAATGTATGTCACACGTGTAGTTACTCATACAGCGTCTTTTCATTACATCTTTAAATTAACACTATTCTGTGAAAACTGAGAAAAGAATTTTATTTCAAACGACTCTTTAAAATCCTCATTTTAGCTGTTCCATTTTTCAAATTAGCATCGCATTCAGAGTTACAAATCACTGGTTACAAAAGGAATACGCCGGTCCAAAGTTTGTCTCGGGAAATGAGGCTTTATGACTGGGTAATATGGTAGGATGTGGCTTAACACAATTGTCACCGGATAGCGTATAGGACTACTGTTGTGTACAAACTGTGCAATATGCTTAGATGGATGTAACTCGGTGAGGACGACTGCATGGCCGCTGGATTTTCGCCTGAAACAATTTTATTTGTTAAAGCTTTATGAAACTTATACAAGTAAAAAAGAACAAATAACATTTGTTTGTAGAAGCTCAAACTCAAAATAAATTTATTATGGGTTACCAAGTACACTTATGAACGTCACAGGAAAAAATGTTAAATTGATTATAAATTTACATTATACTACTAGTTCGCAAGTCAAGGGCGTAGAGCGGGCAAGAAGATCTTCACCACTCTTTTTAATAAGAGTAATCAAGGAATTAGATTAAAACTAAGTACACTTATGAACGTCAACAGAAGAGATTTTAAATTTACATCTACTTCTAGTACGCAAGTTAAGGACTTAGAGCAGGCAAGAAGAACCGGCAAGAAAATCTTCGCCACAAACTTCGTCAAAGCCTTACATTATTGTTTAATGTTTTACTTACAGCAGACAAGATTACCTTAAATTTGTGTGCTAAACTTTATGTTACTTACCCTCTTAATACACCTATACCGTATAACCTGAAAATTCTGGATTCAACTTACGGAACAAATAATTTTATTTTTTTATAGATAACTATAAAACCAAGGCCTATAAATAGCAATAAAAAGTTACTTCGAACTGGTCTGAAACAATTTATGAAATTTAGTATTTATTCCGTTGATTGAATTTGAAGGCATACTTTGACAGGACATCAAGGGTCTAAGAATTATTCTGTTTCTGGACCATCGGGATGATTCGGGGAAAGAACTGCATGTGTATCCAGAGTGGCAGGAGACCGACTATCATTTATAGGCCCTTTAGATTTACGGCTATTTGTTCCACTAATATTGTTAAGCTTTTTGTGGTTGTTTAATTCGCCGGAATGAAAAATTGACACTTAGGGGATATTTACTATTATTATTTTTAAGCTTTTGTATTAGTGACTTTTTTACTCAGAAACAATGAGGGAATGTTAGAAGCTTTTCCCATAAGTCTGTAATGTTTTCTAAGAGCACATTTACAATTGTGGAAGCTCAAAGTCGTTTTTGACAGTTTAAGAATAATCTACACACAACTTATCCATTTCTCAGTTTTTTTAAATAACTTTTTGTTGATACAATTTAAACCGAATCATATTTAATTGTTTTAAAGAAACTCACTAAATGCAACAGTTGTAGTTTTTCGTATTTCAGCGTTAATTTTTTTTAAAGTAATTGCATACCTTAGATTTGAACCAAGTAAGTTTTTTTTTAATATTAAATAAAATAATTAAACAAAGCAAATCCCCATATTAATTAACATTTTATGGTTTTACATTCTTTAAACTTACCCTTCGTTTTATAACTAAACCGTTAAAATTCTATGGAGGAACTATTTTATTACTACTGCAATTGTTAGGTGAAATAAAATAAAGATAAGGTCAGCAGCGACAATTTCATTTAGAAGGATGCCAGGATGAACATCGCTCCTCGGATTACGTAACTTTCATATCTCGTTCACCTTGAAGGGAGGGTTAGCAAATTACATATTTTTATGAAGTTTTAAGAACAAAGAGCTTAATGAAAAATTTATTTTTAATAAGTATTATTATCGATAAATATCAATATCACTTACATGACCAAACTCATACTAAAAATATACTAAAATATATAAATAAAATAAAATAAAAATAAAAAATAAAAAAGCCTTTTATTTCCTACAAATATAACTTTTTACATTGACCCATCTCCTAACGCTTACTTAACTAATTAAAATTAATACCTTCTTATTTTCTATATTATTTACCTATAACTATTTTATTTACTGTTATTAATATACTACTTATATAATATTTGCTACTATATATATCATATTTATTACTAGATAATATTTACTATTACATTATTTTATTGTATTATTAGCTAGCTTGGTTAGATTTTAGATACTTAAATAATATAATTTGTAGGAACCCCATTATTGGGTGAAGGCCTCCTCCAAAGATGCCCATTTGTCTCTGTCCTGTGCAGTCTGTTTCCAGTTTGGGCTGGCTACTTTTTTGATCTCGTCATCCCAACGAGTATGTGGTCTTCCTCGATTTCTTTTACCTTGAGGTCCATTCCAAAAGGTCACTTCTGTGGTCCATCTTCGGTCTTTAAGCCTCGCGACATGGCCAGCCCATCTCCATTTAAGTTTTTGTGCGTATTTCAGTGCATCTGTTGCTTTGGTTTTTGATCTTATTATTGTGTGTCGTATTTTGTCTGATTTCTTTAGTTTAAGCATGCTGCGTTCCAGTCCTCTTTGACAGGTGGTGATAAGATTTTTTACTTTTGAAGTGAATTTCCAGGTCTGGCAACCATAAGTCAAACTTGGAAGAAGGTTAGAATTCATAATTTTTGTTTTTATGGTTATAGGCAGGCCACTTTTAAAGATTTCCTTTAAACTCCAATATTTATTCCAAGTTTGTTGTATTCTTCTTTTCACTTCTAGTTCGTTATTTTTCGGATCAAAACTAATTTGCTTACCTAGATAGATGTATGAATCTGTATATTCGAGTGGCACATTATCTATTGTTAATATTCTTCTCCGCCGATTTGTCATTGCCATAGTCTTAGCGAGATTCATTTTCAGACCCACCTTGATACTAGCCGAATGTAAAGTTTCCATCATTTGTTGTAACTGGGTGCTGGATTCTGATAACAGCACTAGGTCATCTGCGAATCTTAAGTGACTTATGTATTTGTCTTTTATATATAGGCCTGACTTACTCCAATCTATCTTCCTGAAGATAGCCTCCAGAATTGCTATGAATATTATTGGAGATAAGGGGTCGCCTTGCCGTACGCCTCTTTCTATAGTAAAACTTGGTCCTAGAGTTTCTAGCTTAATTTTGCCCGTGTTGTTTTTGTATACGCTCTTTATGACTTGTATGTATACGTCTTCAACTCCCTGCTGTTTTAGGCTTTCCCATATACTTACATGTGTTACTGTATCGAATGCTTTTTGATAGTCAATAAACGCTATGTATAGCGGTCTTTGTTGTTCTTGGTACTTTTCAATGATTTGTTCAAGTGTGTGTATATGGTCCACAGTTGAGAAACCTTTCCTGAAGCCTGCTTGCTCTATTGGTTGTTTTAATTCCAATGTGCTGCTGATTCTTTTATTTATAATGGCTGAGAAGAGTTTGTAGAGGCTCGGGAGTAAGCTTATTGGTCTGTAGTTGCCAATATCTTTCGGATCACCCTTTTTATAGATGAGTATGATGTCCGATTCAGACCATTGTATGGGCGTTTTAGTCTTTTGCAGTATTAAGTTGAATAGTTCCGCTAGTGGTCCAGCTAATGTTTTGTATGCTAGTCTTAATACTTCATTTGTTATGTTGTCCGATCCAGGGCTTTTTCCCAGTTTTAAGCTATTTATTGCTTCTTGGACTTCCATTTCGTCCACTGGTTTTATACTTATTTCGTCGTTATTTTCGTTGGTGCTTGAGATGTTATTATTTTGGATGTTATCACTGTATAACTTTCTATAGAAATCTGTCGCCGCATTGATAATGGCAGTGCGCTTGCACAAAGTTCTGTTGTCTTTACTTAATCCTCCTATCCAGGTTTTGTTCGTTCTAAGTTCCTTAAAGGCCTTCTTTGTGCTTCCTGTGTGTTGTAGATGTCTTTCTATAGTATTTTCTCTGTATTTAGCGTAATCTCTTTTTATGTATTTATTTGTCACTTTGTAGAGGGCGGAAAGCTCATTTCTCATTGATCTCGATTTATTATTTCTTTCTTGTAGTTCTTTTCTTCTTTTCAGTAATAGAGCGGTGCGATCTGATAGTATTTTGTGGTGTCTATGTGGCTCTCTTCCCTTTTCTCGAGCTTTTTGCAAACTTTGGCTAATAGCATTTACTATTTTGTCGTGATAAGTTTGTATTGATGTATGTTTCAAGTTGTAAGAAGGGTAGGGTAGCATTGAGGTTAAGTTATTGTTATATCTTACTACTTCGTCTTTGGTCTTCAGTTGAAAGTTGTTTTTGCTTGTAAATTTTACTCTACTTTGTTTTTGTTTGGCTATTTTTAATGTTGATCTAATTAATCGGTGGTCTGACGGATAGTTTAAATTCAGGACTTCAAAGTTATTGAATAGTTTTGGTTGGTTGGATAGTATATAGTCGATCTCATTTTTGTGTTGTCCATTTGGGGATCGCCACGTCCATCTCCGGCTACGGTTTTTCTTGAAGCATGTATTGATTATAGTTAGATTGTGTTCAAGTGCGTAGTCGACAAGTCTCTGTCCTCTATCGTTTCTTTCACCGTCCCCATGTTGATGCACTATTAAGTATTCACCTTCTTTAGGAGCCCCTACCTTCGCATTAAAGTCGCCCATTAGTATAATGTTCTTATGTGTCATTTCCATAGCTTTGTCGATAGTTTTATAAAATTCCTCTATTTCTTCTTCTTTTGCGGATTCGGTAGGTGCGTATACCTGTATAATGGATATCTTAAATTCGTGAAGTATTAAATTTAGCATTGCCACTCGTTCTGTTAGGCCGATGAAGCTTTCGATGTTGTTTTTAAGAGACTTCTTAATAATGAAGCCCACTCCAAATTTACCTGGTGTACTACCAATGTAGCAGAATATTAAGTTGTCATATTCCTCTATTTTATTACCAAGTCGTCTGATCTCTGCGATACCGATTACGTCATAATTGATTTTTTTTGTTGCTTCATTTAACTCCAACCAACGTTCATGTGAAGATAGGGTCCTGACGTTGTAAGCTGCGATTTTTAATTTGGTTGTGTTTTTGTATTGTCTGATCAACGTCTGTGTGGCTTTTTTTGGAGGGTTTTGGTCGTACTCTCCCGCGGTGACCGGCCGTATTGGGAGATTTGAGGTTGGGAGAGAGTCCGATTTCGATTGCTATTCAGTGTTGTGTTGTGATGTATTCGTTTGGCGTTGAGTTGTTTCTGCTTGAGTAAGGATTAGTTTGGGCTTTTGTATAAAATAGTTCTTCATGCTTCCTTTGTTTTTCTTAGGTGGTTGCTTTTTAGTTTGTTGAACACCCTGGCTGCCGGGGTGAAGTGTCTCCGGGGATTCAGAGAGATTTCTTTTGTTTGACTGTTTATGCAACGGTTGTTTGTTGTTCAATATAATAATTTTGTCGTATTTTATAAAGGCAGTATTGCCAGCATCTTTTTCTTTTTGAACTTGGACTTGAAGTTCTCTACGCTTATTTAAAATTTCGATTGGGTAGTCTTCTTTTAGGTAATATGAAGTATTTTGGAGGTAATGTTTATTTTTTTGGATTTTTAATTTGAATCCCAATGTGTTTAATGTTATTACTATAGGTCTAACTTTTTCGCCTTTTTTCCCCAGTCTTCTAACAGCTTCTATATTGTGAGTTTCGCATGAAATTTTGATGTATGTATTTATTATGTTTATGACCATTTCTTCGAGTTCATCGTATGACTTTTCGCTCTCTTCTACGCCAAACAAGATTAGATTTTTGCGTCTAAACTGTCTTTCTAGGTTGTTTATTTTTTTTGTTTGTTCTTCTAGGTTTTTCTCCAAGAGCTCGTTTTTTAGTTCTAAGTGATTAAACTTCTCGTTGAGGCTGTTGATTATTGTACATTTAATATCTTCTTTCATATCTAGCATGTCTTGTTTTTGTTGCTTTATATCTTGCTGCATGACAACAAACATATTTTTTATTTCCTCCATCGCCTGTTATGATGCACTTAGTGCCCTCTATGAAAGATGTATATAATATATTTTTTATATTCTATTTGTGATATTCTTATATTAAAATTAAGTGTTCAATATTTATTGAAAAATAAATTTTTGAAAGTTATGGTTCTCTAGAGAGATTTGAACTCGAACCCAATGAGAACGTCACCGGCACTGCAAGCGATTTGACTAAGTGTCTTTACTACTTATGCTTGAAAATATCGTACAAGTTACACGCGTCACAGACACTAAATGAGTCAGTGTTATACCAAGTCTTGACACTTGTGCCGTTATTTTTTACAAAAATTAGTTCACTTCACATCACTACACTATTTCACTTTAATGTTGTTCATTGTGCACAATTCCTGCATTTTAGGTATTCTTTTCAACATAAGTTATCTACAAAAGTCACTCGTTTGAAGCGTTGTGATTTTGGCGAATTATTTATGCTTTTACAATGTTTCTCGGCGGAATAACATTTACACTTTTTTATCTCGAAATATTACACCACTTTTCCTACTTTTGAAACGATATTATTTCTTGTTTGATTTTAAAAATACAAAGAATTGGGGACACGATACGAATTGTTTCACGTCTACCCTCAACCTCCGACCTCCTAAAATATATAAGTATACAATATTCATTATAAAATAACATAAAAGACAGTAGATACATACCTCTAATACCCTTCAAGTAAACCCTCAAATCAGAATATACTACCCCCCCCACTCACAAAATAGGTCGCTCTCCGGTGAAGAGTCAAGAAACCCATTAAGCATCAAGAGTAATTTGATAGTCTATTATTAATACACGTGCATGTAGCATATGTTACTACTATTATTACTGTCGGTTACCTAGTCCTTGTTAAATTCCGTATTTATTAGTCATTATTATTACGTTTCATTTATTTTTCTAAGGTAAGCAAAGAAGCAGGGTACGTGGTCATCTTAATTTCAATAGATTTATATTGAATAAACAACGTATTCATTCTATTTCTGCCATCACTTCTCTACGCTTGGAGGTTGCGATTCCTATAATTCCACTCCTTAAGCGGCCCCAACTAGAACCTCATCCAATTTTCTGCCTTAGGAGATTAAATTGGTTATAAAATGTAATGTGAATTTCTAGATACCGGATAATTATACTATAGTTACTACGACTTAGCATGCAATAGTTTGGTAAGAAGGCTTTAGTAGGTTTTTGAAGTATTTTTAGTCTTTCAAATAAGTCAGAACTGTCTGGAGTTCAGGACTTTTATCTACGGTTTCAAAATTTATCGAAAAACTACCTGACCCGGCAAACGTTGTTTTGCCATGTATGTTATTTCTTGGAACCATATTTTTAATTCTACTACAATTTTAATATTTGATTGCCATCTTGCAACCCTATTGCGGATATGTGGATAGATTAAAAAAAATAAAAATCGGGATGTAAAAATAGGGGTTGATCGCATAAGAGTGAAAATTGAGAGAGACATGATTTTTTTTTATTGTCATCGCAAAATAACAAATAAAAATAGGTGTTGGTCATAGAGTAGTGAAAAATTTAGGGCTATATGAAATTTTTTATTCTAAGTCATGACAAAATACAATTTTTTTTGTAAAAAATTTAATTTTTTTAATTAACAAATAAAAAATAAGGGTTGATCGTAGAGGGGTTAAAATTTAGGGCTGCATCTATTTTTGTATGGCGTACCGTGTAAAAATGAAAACGAAAAATTTTGTCTAAGAAATAAATAAAAAAATTAGGGGTGGGACCACCCTTAACATTTAGGGGGATGAAAAATAGATGTTGTCCGATTCTCAGACCTACCCAATATGCACACAAAACTACATGTCTACTTTAATTTTGGATGTCGCGCTTTTAAACAATTGGTGCATTCACCAAACGACGTCTGTACTTTGTATGAAGGAAGGATTAAAGGAGCTCAAATATTAATAAAAAACTTGAAAGGCGTCAAGAGACACCCGGTTAATTAATGAGCGATGGAATTGTAATACTTTTTAAAATTATAATTAACAAATATAATGTTATGTAAACTCAATCAGTAGGCTCAATTTTAGTACTAATTGACTTGTGGTAACTGAAGTAGGAAACATATGTTTAGGATTCTATTTTATTTCAACGTTTTGAAAAAAAAACTGCAGCTATCGTAGTATTGTATTTTATTATTTACTATGTACATATATTTTAAAAAAATCGTCGCAAAACCACACTGTTCAATGCGAAATAGAAAGACGAAATGAAAATAACTGGCCTGCTTCTATGACGGATACAGAGAGAGAACGACAGAGAAACAAGCGCACGCCGCACGGCTTACAACTATAGCAAAAAGTGTCATTACAACATTTGGTCTTAATTTTTTCCGTCTAGCCCCCTTTCGCGACACGCGACACGGAACTTCAAAAAAAAATTCGTGTATCTCTGGGGAATATTTCTTATATATATACGCCTAAATATAGTTTTTGTATGAACGTCAAATTAATGACGTTAAATCAACATTTACTTAAACCATAGTATACTCAAAGGACGATAAAATTATCTGAACTCCATCAGTATTTGACATTATCGACTTAATTAAACGTCAATCATTATAATGTTTACATCAATAAAATGATTGAATCTGAACCCTTTTAAATTGAGTGACCAGTTTATAATTAAATCGATCGTGTAGGTCTAATATAATGACGAGGAGAGGGTTAAACGGCCTCTAGTGCCTTCAGTAATGGACTAGAAAATTGACTTATAAACCCTATAATGAAACCCGTGGCGGCCGATAAATTGTTTCACCAACATCTTTGTTTGGCAGACACATTTTGGTAATTTATTCAGCTTGGATATACGTATTGTAACTAAATATAATACACATATTACATACTTGTATTCAATTTAAATAGTTTGGTCCTTGTGACACATACACAACTTTTTAAATTGGTTTTAATCATTTTAATCATTTTTATTATTACTATGTAGTAATATATTTTATTGTTATGTTTAGGTTTTATCCAAATAAAATTATAATAAAACATAGAATAAATTATAGGGAGGGGACCTAGGGGAAGGGTAAGACGGCGCTCTAAAAAAGGTGGATAGCTGAAGGAAGCCGATCAATGATACCAAAGGAAGTTTAGGATATTAGGATAACAAAAATTTACATAATACATTTAGGATAATACAAATGTATATAATCAATTTAAACTGTACATTTGGGAAGATTGAATATAAAGGGTTGCAGGATTTAGTATTAGAATTAACTAAAAAAATATTGTTATTTATTTTCATAGAGGCATACATACCATAGAGAAAATATACCACAAAATACGTGTTTTGCATTGTACATATATACGAACATATTTTTTATTAAAACATGATTTTTTTAAATTTTAATAATGAAGCAGCTTTAATTATTTTGACCTAATTTTCTTCTAGCATGAATCTTCAAAGTCAGTAGTTTGAATCTATTTGGAAAGCTTTACGAGATAAGCATCTAATTACTATGAATCAGTTCTTTCAATAGAATTTCAAGCGCTCAAAGGACCTAGATCGTGGTAATTGCAGTTTCAGTTAGGCCATATGTTGGTGACCTACTTTCCTATGTAGACCGATGCGTATGCTATCAATAAGGCCTCTGTATGCGATTCAAAAGTAAAATGAGGACACTAGGACACAAGAATATAAAACCTACGACACTAATTTCTATGAACTACGGTAATAAAATAAACCGTAGCATTAGTCGTCTATGAAGACTTTGCTACGGCGTAGATGCTATGCTACGAAGTGAAGCAAAAGTAATTGAGTGAGAGAAACTTAACGATTATGATGTGAACTTTTCACTGCTATACAGTGATATTTTTTCGTAACTAAATGAATCCAAATGAAATGAAGACAGTCAAACATTAGTTGTATTAAATCACATATGTTTTATATTTAAATTAAAATGAATATTGGTATGCAAATTTACACACACACACATGCACATATACAGACACAAACACGCATGCATAGATTAAATTTATAGCTATTCTTTTTAGAATTTGTATAGATAAGGGAAGTAGTGAGTCAACCCCAACACAAATGTCTCTTGACTACTTACGGGGGTTGTCTCATACTCATTTATTGATGTAAAAATTTGAGAAACAACAATAAAAAAAATTAATTTTTAATGTACACTTATAAACGTCAAAAAAGTAAATATTCCTGAAAATCATCTAATTTTACATTTACTGTCAGCTATCAAATCAGGGGAGTAGAACGGACGAGAGGAACTGGCAATGAACTCTCCGCCACTCTATTTTTCCTTTTTTGTTTTACACAACGTTTGTAAGGTGCTGCAACCATTACGCCATATTCCACAAGACATTTTAAGTAAATAAATAAAAATATTTAATTTAATTTTAATTTAATTTAATGCAGATAGATCTCTAGAGGTTAATGCCAAAATCCCAACTATACAACCATTACATTAAACATTACCCACAGTAGTAAAAACATGCATACAACCCGTTTTTATTCGCAAAAGTCTGTTTAAAAATTTAAAATACTTTATAGAAAATTGTGCACCAAGTATATTGCCAACTATGTCAGACGCGGTCATAATTATGAATCTTACCATTAAATATGTGGACATATATGCTAGCGGGGACCGCATTATTGGGCACACAAGTGTAGTTGCCCGCATGCGACACACTCGCAGCTGGAATGAGAAGATCTGACAGCCGCTGCTCTGTATCTGTCGTGACGTTGATGCCCCGTTCTGCGTCGTAGTTTATCATTCTACTGTTGTGGTACCTGGATAAGAGATATTAAAGATAAGAACTGTGTTTTTATGGGCAGGAGAAATATTGCCGCCCATAGACACTTACATTGCCAGATGGATTGCAAGTGCGTTGCCGGCCCTTTAAGAATTCGTTTTTTTATAAAACAGGGCGCAAACGGTGAAAAGTGAAAAAAATGGGTGCCCATAGACACTTTCAATGACTTAGGTTTTACGAGTGCGTTACCGGCCTTTTTATTTTAATTTACAGGATGTATTGAACCTCCGATGAGAATCGCAATTCGCACGCTGAAGCCAATAGGCCAACATTGCTCTAGTAAAGTGCCATAAATATTTTAACACTAGAGATTTAGAAACATTATCATAATCAATGTTTATAACATTAGTAAGTATTGTAGAAAAACAAATTCGTACTTTACTACTTAGCTATAGTTATTGTAGATATAATTTAGTGAAAGGCCTTCCTTTTGCAGGTTTTCTAAATACGAATAAAACAAATAATTACTTATTATTTTAATTTCAATTTCAATAGAACATTTTAATACTTCACGTGTTTATTAAATTATTTATATTATTAATATTCATTGCTATTAGTTTATTTCGTAATCCTACAGCTAACATAAATTAAATATAATTACAAATAAATACACTGAAAATATAGCCAAAGATGGAATACATCATACATTTTACTACAATAAGGTTCAAAGATTTACAAAAGGCAACTAACAAACAATAAGTATTCAATACATTTAACTAAGTGTGATTCAATTTATTTAACTAAGCCTAATTTGGCTGTGTTGTGTGATGATGTTAAAGTGAGGGTATGTACGTGATGGTGTGTATTTGGGGTGTGCTCATGATGTAAGTGATTTTGCGCTATGGATATTCTTAATACACTTGTTAACTACAGTCCGCGATAGCCTAAACAAGTCAAGGCTTAAATGGTGGTAATTGTATGTCCGGGCTGCGCGATACAAAACTGAGTTTTTGCATAATTAGTGATGTAGTGAAGGCAGGAATAAAGGGCAACTTTTCTAGAAGGTGCAATTAATTTTATTTGAGATCATGTCATGTAGTAGAAATAAATCATATTGTTTTCGCCGAGATTCTAAAGTAAGTAAAAGTCAAAAGTTTATTGTGAATACCCGATAAATATAATTGATAGTAAATGTGACTCAAACGGTTAACCCTTCGACTAAATAAATAATAGGAATGGCAAGGGCAAAGTAAATCTAATTTAATCCTAGCTTAGGAATGACAATAACTTTTAACCTTTCAAAGGACAGTTTCTCCATTTGTCTTAATAAAAAGATTCACATAGCAATTTTTTTTCTGAGTCAGCTGAAATAGTTTTCGTATAAAGGTTAGTGTTATTACCAAAACAAATATGTTAGTTTGTTGCGTTTAGATTTATTAGACACAACTGAAAAAAACTACATGCTTTTGCCATCTGCTAGATATTTCAGTATAGGATGGAAAATAGTGGATTGAACTAAAATACTGAGTTAAATTAAAAAAAAATATGTTAATTCATTTTAAGTACATATGCATTATAATGTGTATGATTTGAGAACCCTTTTAAGCAAAAAGTTGGTTAGTGGAAGGTAAAACAGGTTTTATAGCATTAGTGGTTTATAATAAATGTAAAACGCAATTTGATAACATAACGATAAATATATAGTTATAACCTAAAGATACGTCTTGGCAGTAATTAATAGAGACTGTAAGAAGTGAGACACCATGTTAAAATCTTATTAAGAAGATTATTTAAGTTTTAAATTACTTAGTAAAATTGTATCTTTCTTCCGAAAAAAAAAATAAAATAAAAAAAAACTGAAAACATTTATAAAAAAGATGAAAATATTTCGACCAAAACAGATTCTATACACTACGCAAGCAAAATCTTGCTCATCAATATCGTCTATCTACAATATTTCTTCAAATTCAAAAACCCATTCAACCTAAGAGGCTCTTACTAATTAGTATTTGGATATTCAGTATTTGATTATTTCGTAAAAGATTCATTCTCGGACAAAAACGTATAAAATGCAATAATGAGCTGCAATCAGCAACTGAAAGCAGGTGCATTTTAAATTAAGAATTCCGAATGGAAAATATAGAGGATTAATATTATATTTCAAATTCAATATGTTTTTTATAGATTCTCACTTACCTTATTTTAACCAAAACTAACATAATTCATTTTCAGACATATAACTCTAAAACACTAATAGACTTACAATATAAACACAATAAACTGGACATAATGAACGAGTGTGTATTTTTAGGTATAACGATAGATAAATTTTGTAATTGGAAATCATATATTGGAAAATTACAGAACAAAATAGACCGTTTTGTTTTTGTGTTAAAACGACTAAGGGAAACTGTTAACCATGCTGCGGTATTAGCTGCTTATCATGCATATATTGCATCTTTAATTAGATATGGAATTATAATTTGGGGAAATTCAGTCGAAGTGAATAGGGTTTTTAAGGCCCAAAAAAAATGTATTAGAGCAATTTGTGGAGCAAATTGCATTGATAGTTGCGTGCCTCTATTTAAGAGACTAAAAGTGTTATCTCTTCCATGTATTTATATATTAGAAATGTCCCTGTTCGTACACAGAAATATACATATTTTTAAATCGAATGTAGTAAGTAGTAGACATGGGGAGAAATTGGCTGTGCCAAAAATAAATTTAGAATTATTTCGGAAAAACGCCTTCTGTATGGCAATTAAAATTTACAATAGATTACCGAAGGAACTTAAAGATCTTCCGACAAGAATCTTTAAAAAGCGACTTAGTGCATTACTTTTAGAAAAAACGTACTACTCAATAAACGATTATTTGTGTGAGACATGGTAATTTATACAAATTTAATTATGTATGATAATTGACTTAATTGATATGAATCTGACTAATAATGTAAAATCTAAACTAAGATAAATTTGCGCGCCACTGTGTGTGGCAGAATATGCGAACGACTGACAATTGCACCACCTTGACATTTTGTACCATATTCGTGCAATGAATAAATTATTATTATTATTATTATTAAAACGCATTTTAAAATTGATACTTTAGACTAATTTATTATTACTTAGTTAAATGTGTTGAATATTTTTTATTCCTTGTTCCCTTTTGTAGGTTAATATGTTTAATTATGTTTTCCATCTATATTTTAAGTGTAATTGTTTAATATAATTTTTGTTAGCTGTAGGATTACAATGGCAATTAAAAATGTATAATATATATGTTTGTATGGTCAACGTTGGTGAGCGAAATATCTGTTAGTCTAGAAAAGAGGGTACCTCCTACCTACGTCTTACGTTTTTTTATTAAAATCAAAATTAACGGGTTAAATAATTTATGATTTTTACTTGATTGTGACTAAAACGCCTTGTAACACAGAACCCTAATAAATGTATGAGGAAAATCATTTAAAATGATTACAGCCTGGCTTTCATGACATAAAATGTGAGCTTAAGTGCACATGGCAATTCTCATTCCATTTATAGACATAGATTATTGATTTTCCAACTAAACTAGGAGGATTTTATTCAAAATACAGAGTACAAATTAAATTCAATTATTATTCAAGACCTTTCTCAATAATGGTCCTTATAATTAAAAAAAACACTGTTTCGTTTCGTACACGACTGTTTTATTTCAAGATATTCAAACAAAGTTAACGGTTTAATGAGAAAACGAGGGAGGGAGGCAAGGCATTCACCTGCTGCTGCTGCCTTTAAACACTCAATGAGACACGGGAATACACAGATCTTTAATTCATCAATCGTTTTTATGAGCAGCATTCTATGCCTTGTGGTTATTTGGGTCTAAGACATGCTCTGTCTAGTTCGGGATGGTGTCATTTGAGTGTATTTGAATCCTTTCCCATATAGACTAATGAGGAATTAATTTTAAAACATAAAAAGATAAAACACTTTACAAAATCACTAACTGTGTCCAGTGGCTTCCGTTAACGTACCTTGTGACTGATCTAACGCTAATTACGATCCCTATTTTGGATCTGAGTATTATATAAACTTATATAATTGAAATTTAAAAATAGCCTGAAAACGATATAGCAAAACTTGAGGTTTTGATGTTGCAGGTAGGTCGTACAACACGCTCGTTCAAAATTTGTATTACGTTTTACCATTTTAACACGGTAAGTTTTCCCGTGATAATAGTGTAATTACCAGGAAAACATGTTCACATTTCTAAGAAGCAATATTATTAAACAATTTCCAGTGTATTATACTCTGAGGAACTACTTTAATATTTATAGGGAAAAATAACTTACAACATATAAAACTGTGGTAAATAAAGGATATTTTTGTCTATATTATGATGAAATTGCACCAGCGTCAGCTTGATGACTAAAAGTCATCCACTTCAGGTCCACTTCCACTTTCTTTTGCGAATTAGCGGAACCGATGAAGATCCCTTCCTTGAGATATGGTTTAACGAAAGAGTGTTATCCTCTCTAAAAGGCCGTCAACGCATCCAAGTCAGTTATAAGACGTAGGTTTTTGATTTTAAACACTGTTATTTGTGAATCAGTACCCAATAGAAGCAAAGACAACATTTTAATTTATTAAACAGCGAGAGAAAAATACTCAAGATCTAGAGAGATGGAGCCGGTTGAAGGAATCCTATACTTTAAATATTATGCATACATTTTTTAGTGTGTTTATCTTTTGTAAAGATGGATGAATGCTTCTAGGAATTTATTATTATTATTATCATAAACTTTTACAATAATAAATTATACACTTTTAAAAGACAACATTAAGTAGTTTCTTTATCTATATATAAATATATGTTTACGTAAAAAACATCTACTTATCCTGCTTCGAATATTACAAACAACTTTTTAATAGTTCAAAAGTACACCACTTAAAAATGTATCCAGTAAAACAATTCACTATGAGCGTCGAACCGCAAAATGGTGAACTAAAATTTTACGGAAAAAATAAAGTTTTACGGCCACTCTCCGTGAGGGCTGTGTGCGTTTTATTTTCATTTTCGCGGTGAAATTTGTTTTATGTAAGAACTGGATATGTATGAAGGTCGTAATGAATTTTTTACAGGTTATTTACGGACGTTGCGCAGTTGACTAAGTAGTTTCAGTATGTGACTCTTATCCTGGGATCGTAGGTCTATCCCCGGCTGTGCACCAATAAATTTTCTGTCTTTGTGCGCCTTAACACTCGGTGTTATGTGATGATCAACATGTGATGTTGATCTACTTGCCCATTTTTTTTTATAGAAAAGGGGGCAAACATTTGAAATTATCAACGAAAAGTTACTAAAATCTGAGACTCAAAGGTTCTAGCCTAGGTATATACAGATGTTGAGGACTAGTTTGAACGTAGTTTATTTCAATATTTAATATCATAATTTATTAATTTCTATAGACCCAGATTAACTAAAAATAAAATAGTCTAATCGTGCAAAAAATTTGTGCCCACACGTTGTTATAATCTAATACATAGATCTTTGTCATATGCTATTTTATTAGGGTTTCCTTGATGAAAAGTTTAAACTTATGTAACTGTAGTAAGGTTTGGTCTGTATACATTTCCTCATAAATGAGTGAGAAGTTTTATGAAGTCTGAAAGCCAAAAAAGCAAGTCTATTCCTACTTCTTCTGTTTAAATATACATTTTAGAAATGTATATTTTTTTATAAACGTACATAACATTATCTAATACATATTGGGAGGCAACTGTTGAAATACTGATTTCTTTAAAAAAATCTACAAGATAATCATTACATTGTAGGAAACATCTTTACATAAACTATTTTCTTTATAAAGGTTAGCTTTTGTAAGAAAACGTGTACTAAAACCCAGTGGCGCTTCAGTCTTAGCCTAAGTTGGCCGATCTTCATGTATTCCTTTAGCCTACAAACGAGTTTTTAATTGGTCACAAAGAAAGATCCATTGTTACACAGTCGTGATTCGAACTCACTAACCTTGAGGTTGAGGGTAATGCTATTCACAAAGCCAACATTGTTGTAATAATTACAGTTAAATCGTTTACAAGGTAAGACAATAGACAAAGGAAATATAAAAGTAGTAATTTTAGTCTTGTAAAAAGGGAGTTATTTATAATTTCTTACCAGAATACAAAGGCTGGTGCTTCTGTAGTTTGTACAACGGAGCACTGAAGCCTTAAAGTTGAACCAGGCTTGAGGTACTTCTCCGTTGGCCCAGATATTTGAGCGCGGGCCTCTGAAAAATATACATTTGTTTATACATGGAAAAACTCATTGATTTAATTTTGGTTAATCATTGTTAAATACAAATTATTGGCAAATTAAATTATCCATTTGATGAATAATTTTGATATAATATATGACGGAGTGGGTAGTGGTTAGGAGCGAGGAATATTGCCGTCTAGCAGCAGTCAGCAGGACTGCTGCTAGACGGCAATCATTCAATCGCTTTAGTCATTGAGTTAGTATTTGAAATTATGATAAATATCTTTTAATAAATAATAAGGACTATGGAGTCATTATTATTAGCGACCATTGAATAGTTGTTTCGAAATAAGCAATTCTTATTAACGGTTTTGCACACGTTTGACTTTGACGTTAGTAAATGATAATGGCAATGGCAGGTGATACTAACCCCTTTGCTTCAACCTAACTAATAAAGACTATTAAATTACTACAGGCTATCAACTAGTCTGTTTATTTGTAGATCTTATCTGATATGAACTTATTTGACTATGAAGTTATTAAATAATGAAAATGGCAGCTGATACCAGCGCCATTACTCCGACATATATAAATAATTTGAATTATTTTCCTGTATGTCTAACTGTTGTTCCAGCTACTTAATAAATATATCTATATATAAATAATAAACACACATGTCTTATACATATATCACTACATTTTCTTAGAGACCCCATATCTCTACACAACGCCATGGGATCAAGCCGCGTGGAAAGTTACTGGTCGTTGACGATTAGAATCGCTCTTGAATCTCTGAGCAATTTACCCGCAGCCTGAACATTTGCCATGACTAGTCAGGTTATTGCAACCCCAATAATATGTCTGCTTATATATATTCTAATGATTAATTATGACGCTAGTGTTCGTCATGGTACGGTATAAAAGTTTATGAATTTTCAAAGTTTAAATTCACTTAGAAGTTATGTCATTTACATGGCACATGGTAAGCCGACCTGAAACCTTTTTTGCGAGATAGAATCCAATTGAGTCTTCAGTAACTGAAGGCTATTTTCAACTTTGACATACTGTCCTTCGAATATGAACGTTGTACATCTAAACCAATTTCTGGTTGAAGTTTTCTTTTAATTGCAATTACGGATTTCATGGGTTAAGTGCATTTCTTCTTTTTTGTTATTTTTTATTATTATTGTATAACAGTTTATAATATAAAAATATAATAATATATTATAGTATATATAATAATAAATTATAGTATAAAGAATTTGCTTTTAATTTTTCTCTTACAATGGTTGCATGGATGAGATGGTTCGGAAGCAATTTAATAATGTTAACTGTACAAATACAAAATATTTGTTATATATATATATATATTAATAACATAACTAAACATATATACATATATAATTCTTAATTAGTTCTTAATTTAGAAGTTAATTTTATTTCTAAGTTTTCATAGTGTTATTAGTATCTTTATAAGTTGAATTTTACTGGAATATACGTATTACGGTACAAGTTTATTTTCTTAGTAACCACACACTGCATTATTACTACTTTGGATATTCAAACTTAACATGTATGATAAAACTACTAAATACGTTGAGTATAGTTGTACCAACCTTGACATCTTAACTGCCCTTTGATAATAAAATATCTCTGAAGGTTCTGTGACAAGTGGATAATGACAGCGCCCAACACCAAAGCCGCGTAAAGAACCCTTATATAATAAAAAATTCAGACCTAAAGCGGAACGACTTAACCCAAAAATAATTAAAAGCCGTGTGAATATAAATTAAACCATTGCTTTCATGTTTTTGGAGCAAATATTTTTCTAAATTACCATTACAATTTCAAAGCTCTGAAGACTTTTGTGACAATTTCGTGCAGCTTTTATTAATATAAGTGTAAGCATTGTTTTAGTCTGAAAGTAATTACAGTTCAGTTATTAACCCTTTTTGACTGGTGTGGAATTGTTAGTGAAATAGGTTTTAAAAAAATACAACAATCTTTGAAGTCGGAAATTATGTGAATGAATGTTTTAGAATATCTTCTCATATATCTAATCTAAACAATATCCTTATCGTTATGTGTTCTTAAATTACATATATGTTTATAATTATTAAACAAATCTCCGATACTTCATAGTTGTGTTTTAACTAGGCAGGAATCATCCCATTTATCAGGAATACATTCTTCACCGTTTGATATCGATTTTCCTGTAGTTTTATGTAAGTTTACCCATAAGTGCTTTCACATTAAATATTCTATATTATTTTTCTTTACCAATGTATCAGTGTTCCGAGCGTTGGCAAGCTTTTAATAAATATACAACCGCCTGCATGGTCTCCTGACGAAACTATATTATTCTTTGTTGGTTTGAAAATCATATTTCATATTTGTTAATTTAGGCAAAGTAAATAAAGTATTATAAATAAAATAATGTTCGGATGTCACTTACACATACAAATATAACATGAATATGGGCTCCGCATGAAACTAAATACAGCATTATTGTGGAGCGAATGCAGAATAAGTTTACACGATTCCTTTATTACAAATTGAATAGGGATAGACGATCCCTACTGTTCTGTAATGTACCCAACATTATTTGTCTAAGGCATGGTGGGGTACATTAAATTGGAATCAAGACGAGACTGAGCAACCCAAATGTTCTCCAAGTACTGGGTTTCTTTGTACCTAGGGAATATGTGTGACGGCGAATGCCAACGTTGTTTGCGATACCAGTGGCTAGACCAGTCTATTGCACAGATCCCCGTTTACTGAATGCTGTCTCCGACGCAATCGACATCTTCATTGTGTATATTACATACTTTATTATATATTTTTAGTCATTATCGGCCAGGACCATGTATGTATTTCTATTAACTCATAATAATCATCATTCAAAAGTCCAAAGCTCATGATTAATTAAACATCTTTGTTGACGAACTTTTGACTACGATATATGAATAAAGTTATTTAGAGTTGTATATACTAACCTACTACATCCAAGTGTAGAAATATGCTGGTAGGCGGATGCGAAGAAACTTGGCACTCGTAGATACCTGCATCACGACTCTGGACGAACCGAACCTTCAGTGTCCAATCCTGAAACCATAATATTATTGAATTCTTTGTTCAACTTTGCCTACAGATTTCTTCTAAACTATAGGTGAAATGATCTGTATACCATCACTGATTACATGCAAAATTTAACATTTTTCAGACCGATTTTTGTTGTATTTTTGTTATATATGTACCTAAAAGATCGCTTATAAGCCATACAGCCTCTCTTACCCTAACTATACAAGTTTTAATAAATGCAGTATATAAAATTACTATAGCAAGAAGATGTAATATATTTGTTAGTAATTTTTTTTTAAGGTAAAAAAAAATTTTTTTGTAAGGTTTTTAAAACAATAGTTTTAAGTGTACCTCTGAATGTTGTAAATGTATTGCTTGAAATCGTTGATCTGAACTGTATGTGGTCAAACCAACTGTCAGCAAGTGGTAGTCTTTTCTTCGTATCCAAGAAACCTGGAACAAGAAAATTATAGATTTTCATTACAAATCATCAGGTGTAAAATAAACATGTTCCTTAGCGATTGTTACATATCCATTGCACTCCCTTTACCCGGTATAACCAATACCTATAACCCTCTGACGCAACACAGTAATAAAAGGAGATGGACAACAGATACCATCAGCTTTGATCTTATACCTCACATCGGACCGGTCAATTGCATCTCATATCGGGCTGATTCAATTATTATATTTAGTTAAGTCTTAAATATTGTAGAAATTTAATTGAAGTATAAAACTTTTCCATTCATAATAAGTTTATTTATTACATAAATACAATTATTTATGTTGAATATTCTGTACAGGTGTACAACGGATAGTAAACGATAAGAATACTTTACAAAATTATCGTTGTATATTGTAATAAGAGAGCAGTGTTAGACTGGTGACTTCGGAATCTCTGGCTGTGCACCAATGGACATTCTTTCCATGTGCGCATCGAACGATGAATGATTGTGAGAAAATCGGCTTGCCTTAGACCCAAAAAGTCGACGGCGTGTGTCAGTAGGCTGATCACGTACTTGTCTATTAGACTGACAAATGATCATGAAACAGATACAGAAATCTGAGGCCCAGTCCTAAAAAGGTTTTAGCACCACGAATTTTATATTGCAAAACACACTATTACAATAAAAATCGGGCTTTACATAGAAGCACAAAGATACAAGCACAAGGGAAGCCGTTGGTTACTACTAGTGTTATATCATCTAAATCTCAGTTAACTCCGAGACATTTACAGTTCTATAAACAAGGATATAACACACATCCTGCACACATTTCTTAATAAACGCAACACTGTACTGCTCTTAGCTGAAAAGACAAATTGTGCCGAAGAGCTATAATGTTAGTCTATGTATTGTTATTTGTGTGTGTATGTGCCACTTGTTTAAGTAAAAATCCGTTGTCTGTAAAGTCGGTTTACTGACGATAGTTGAATTTGACAACGTATTAACAGAATATTGAAAAGACAATTTAATTTTATTTGTTAGGTAAATACTTTGTATGGATAAAGAGAAGGAGGTAAATGAAAATCACAATTGAATTGATGATGTTAAATTTACTTGTACGCATAAATACAATTATGTCATTTTTTAACGAACGAACGCTGCCGACATTGAGGCCGATTGTGCCTCTTTGTCGCTCGTTCCGCGGTCTCGCTTGCATTTCAAGCCCTTAATGGAACGCCTCAGAGCGAGGTAACGCCGCATGCCTTTTAGCGTTATCATGCCATGATTTTTGCCTCAGGGTTATCAGCGAATAATTATGTGAGTAGCAAATCTCATGTATGTCAAGTGTGAAGATCAATTCACCCTTTTATAATACATTATTATTAAAACGGGTATTGAACATAAGCGTCTTATATTTAACAGGCAAAAGGGAAGCCGTTGATTAATACTAGTGTTATATCAGCTGAATCTCAGTTAACTCCAAAATGAAAATTAAAAAAAAAAATTAGTAAACCAGCACTGAAGATGCTGTGTACAGATGTAATTGGACTTCAGGTTATTAAATGTTGTTTAGTGTGTCGTAACTGTATCTATTTAATCAATCTGTTTTCTGTTTCTGTACCAGAATGTAAAAAAAAAAATGTTTAACACTCTTAACATATTAGATCGGAGCAAAACTTACTTTCCTTAACAAAGATATATCGACGAAAGAAAAAATCCTATTTGTGAGTAAAATAAATAAGTGTATAATGTGGTTCTTGTAATACCATGTTTAATCTTCCATAAATATTTGAGTATGCGGAGAATTTCGCAAAAGCAAAAACGACACCTGTGAAAATGTACGTGACATTATAATTTTCATTAGACTGAAATAAAGAAATATGTTATGAAAAATATATTTTATTTTCACTGACGGGGATATTTAACAGGTGACATAAAAAGGCACTGAACTGTAATTTATTCGCATCACGGTACTTTTGTTAGGACACGTCAAGGCATCTATAAAAATAGATATGGTAGAACAAAAATGGTATTCCATTTTGCACTCCAAACGAAAATAGCCCGAGGCAAAAATTCATTTGCCAATGAATGCGCTTTGGGAATGTTTTTAGAATTTAGACCAGTGTTCCCCAACCTGCTTTGTGCCATGATCCAACTTAGCCTAATTAAAACTCTTATGGATGTACCCCACCGTATGTAACATATAAATTTATATATTTAAAAAAAGCGTCATACAAAGTACACTTATCAGAAGTGAAACTTCTTTGTAAATTGTTTATTACTACCCCAATAGATGATCATGTATTAGTTTATCATCACATCCATGTGTTTGTATATCTATATTCACACTGTTTAAACACTTTACCACTTTACGTGCTAATAATAATATAAATAAATAAGAAATCTGCGTTAACTGCACAAGAAGTTATGCGACAGAATTGACATCTAAAGTTTTAATCTGTAACTACTAACCGAATACATCAATCAATAGCGTGTATTTTTTTGGGTAGATCGAAAAACTCTTTCTCACTCTCTCTCACTCGGTCTCAATAGCTTTCTCCCTTCTTTCGACATAAAACCCTACATATCTTCGTGGCGTTTCATCCGTAACAAAATTTCCTCCGTAAAAGAAGTTTCACTTCGAAAATAAAATTATACACATAAGAAAATATTAACGAAGCAATAAGTAAATTTTAAATTTTAATGAAAAACTGAAATTCAAATTGCAAGTTATTTTAATTAAAAATTTTCTATATTAATTTGGTGAGATTCTTGCGCACAGAGATTCTCTAATTGGTTCCAATTTTGTTAGCTTCAGTCTCAAAGTTGTGTTCCAGCTGATTTAGATAGCCCCCATAACAATTAATGTTGTGATTGACATGTACATTGTACATACAGTTCATTATATTAAACCCATCATACTATGTGTGAGAACAGCCGTAAAATAGCTGGATAGTTTTTCAGTACATTGCGTACATGCAAAACAGACAGTCGTGACATCATTTTAGATTATAAAAGGATATAAGCCACATAAATTACAAACGGCTTAGCCATATAGATCATTTTTATATAGTTAAATAATTATTTTTTAGATCAGGTTTTTGTCACGAAATTACAAAAATGTAAGAAATTAACTTGATGTGTATTTATATTTTATTTTTTCTGTACCCCAGGTTCTTTCAATGAATTTTTTATTAAAATATTATCAATACAAATAATGTCTGTACAATGTCACACTAAATAATTGCCCGCCCTACGCCCTTGTATTGCGAACTATCAATGAGTGGTTTATTAGTAAATGTAAATTTAGAATTAATTTAACATCTTTTCTAGTGACGTTCATAAGTGTACTTAATTTAAATAAATATAAATATAATTTAAATTAAAAACATACAATACGGTTAAACTGGGTTAAGTTATACTAGAATGTTTTTTTGAATATCTATTAAAATGGTTTAGTTGATACATTCTTTATTTTTAATATTTAAAATCTTATATGTTTAAACGAGCAATTCTTGTATATATATATATATAATTGGAATCTCGGAATCGGGTCCAACGATTTTCATGAAATTTGGTATGCGGGTTTCGGGGGCCATCAATCGATCTAGCTAGGAATCATTTCTAGAAAAGGTAATTTAATTCGTGTTTTATTAACTTAGACATAGAATTGCTCGTTTTAAGATGTCAGTCAAATAAAAACTTAAATATGAATATAATTATCTTTATTCGATTATTATATTCATATTTCATCATTTTATTACTATGTACTGTACTTCGTACTGAAATATAATTTCCAAAAAACACAATTTATAAAAATAAATAAATATCGAGTAAAGCTCGGGCATCCAGGTACTTAGTATTTTCACAACAATCTGTCAGATTCTTTTGGTGCCTCTGCAATACTGGCGGTTGGCCTTCAGTCTCGTAAAGTCATTGTCCTGCGCCAGATGCAGCAACTCTTCCACTGTCGCAATACCCTTCAGTTCCCTAATGCTGCCTTGCTGCCTAATGAAGCCTTGATTTTTCTACCAACACACCGTTTTTCTTATTATAATTAATTGAAGGAGATGGTACTGAGCGGTTATACGCACCTTTCCGTTGGAATTAATCAGGTTTAATTTTGTGTTATTTTTGTATTATTATTCCTTGTAACGTTTAAATCGAAATTACCAAGTTTTTAATTACGGTTTTATAAAAACGGCGGTCGTGTCATGGCTAATTAGCGAAATGAGGGTAATTTCAAATTAAGGCATTTTGTAAATGTTCGGGACGTGTTTTGGTTATTGTTATACAGATTATAGTCCGAGATCCCACTGCAGGATTGGTGCGTTCATCGAGTTTTTGTTTAAAACCAAATTTTTATGTTTATTTATAATTAGGAGAATATATATTTACTAGGTTGCCTATCAAAATTTTCGAAAATCGAAATCATACCTGTTTACACTTGGCTGCAAAGAGGTGCGGCCATGTGCGCAACGGCAACCGTGATTTTTTAGAATCTTCATATTAATTACCGTGATGTAGACGTTATTTTATTTTAAAATTAAATGAACGTAATCATTTACCAAAAATCAATTCAAAATAATTTAATTAAAAATTATGGCGGCCAAATTATGATAGGCAACCTAGTAATTATATATTCTTCTAATTATAAATAAACATAAAAATTTGGTTTTAAACAAAAACTCGATGAACGCACCAATCCTGCAGTGGGATCTCGGACCATTATTTAGTTATACACAGGGAATTTCGATATAACCTAGAAACGTAGATACATTATATTGGAGTAAAATAAAAGGAAATTTTTCTGCAGATACTCATTTAATATCATGTATATATTTTTTAATGAATGTTAGGTATCTGTATATGTTCTTGGTTAAATACTAACGTAGGCCAAATTGCCCCATTTGGGACGGTGAGTCGGAGGGGTTTAGTGGGTAGGTTTACAAATTTTTGATAGACCCACACTCTGTGCTGAACTGAGCTGAACACAGATTTTTGTGTTTTTGGTCACAGATAGGACTGAAGAAAAGGTGGGCGTGTCTTGAATTTTTATTTCGCTAGCGTCGAGACTTAAATTCAGAAACTAGATTTCTGACGCTGAATCATACCATAAATTATACTAAGTTTCCTCAGTATGTTATTAGTGACTGTATCAATTATAAATTTTGACCATGTTGCAAGGGACTCACCTGATGTTAAATGATAACCGCCCATGGACAATGAATACTAGAAGGCTCGAGTGTGCGTTGCCAGCTTTGCTTATACTTATGAATAAAAAACCTTCACTGTGTTTTAGCTCTTATAACGAGATTCCTTTTATTTTTTTTAAGAGATTACTTAATCCTTGTTTGTATAACACATTTGATTTTTAGTCAAAGTTTAATAACTGCATACATAATAGGACAATATATTGATTTACAGGTTAGATCACTTCACGAGCACTGCTCAAACGTATAACTAATTACAAATCCTTTTCATAATTGCATGTTAATAAACTCATTATAAATTGAAATTTGTTCTTAAAACAAGAAATGCATAATGTATGTATGCAGATAAGGGCGGAGTAAGATACATAATTACATAAAAAAAGAGTGGCGGAGAGTTTATTGCCAGTTCTTCTCTTCCGTTCTACGCCCTTGATTTGAGAAGTGGCAGTAAATGTAAAATTAGAATCATTTAATGTATATTTCTTTTTTTTTGACGTTCATAAGTGTACATTATGTTACGTATATGAATAAATGATTTTTTTGAATTTAGTAAAGTTTCAAAACTGTTAATTTTTGTACTAAAATGTAGAAAAAAATGTGAAACAGAGGCTGAGAGAGGATCTATTACAACTAGATACGTTCTTATGCCCCATGACGTATGGTAAAATATATATAATAATAAGTTTACTGAAGGGTTCAACTTTAATCTTTTAGAAACCGATTAATTAACGACTGATGTAGAAAAGTATAACAATGAAAGACATCATAACTTTTCTTGAAACAAACTTTTTCTAAATAATTTAAGTAACTATTAATGAACGACTCTCCGTTGCAAGTTCGTTTTTGTGAATATTTTCTTATTTTTTATATGATTTACATATATGTTTTATTAAGTGATGTTACTAAAATATATTTATCACAATTCCATATGTTTAAGTTTAGTTTTGAATCTTTTACCATTATTGTGTATCGCTTGTAAAAGTTGTGAGTTGTGAGTCTATACTTACTACTTAATTATATTTAGCTTATTAAGGCTACCAGAGAATTACTAACATTACTAAAATTTTATTAGTAAAAATATGTAACTTATTCCGGAAACGATTTTATTTATCGACCTTAACGGTACTGCTAATTCGATAGAACGTCAAAATAATACCCAAACCAATAATCCTACATAAAAAACATATGCCTAAATCTTATGATTAACCTAATATACCAAGCAACTCTTGTGATTGTGAATGTGAAAGTGTACAGCCAATGTACAAACAAATAGGTCTATCTAATTTTGTTAATCATTTGTATCGGTCGCGTCAGTGGCGCTTTGCTAACTGTGCAGAATTGCGCGCGGTACATCCAAAACTTTAGACGGAAGGTTTCCACTTGGTACCCGTAGACCCAGTTACTCCATTATATCTAGATTATGAACTCGACCCGTAAATATCTTAAATAGTAGAATTACGCATTTGAACGTCTAAAAATAGGATTTGTACTTTTAAACACTTAACGATTGAAATATCCTGAATGGAAAATGCTTTTAAAATTGTTACCGAGCAAAAATAATAAAAACCATTAAATACCCTTGTTATAAACTTCCCCAAATAAAATTAAGCGTAGAACATAATTTCTGAGGTGTAAAAAGCTATGCTTTAATTAACTAAGCCGAGAGTTTTTTACCATAGGATTTTGTACCTTAAACTAACGCATTTAGATTTGAAATTGAATGAATAATAAGATTTTTTTATAATTCTTTGTGTAAATGATTGCTTATTACTGAACCTTGGGGGTAAAATGTCAATTTTGCTTTTTTTATGCGTAAAGTTTGCGGTTTAAATGTTTCAAAGATGAATTATTTGGTGGTAACATTGAAATAGTTGTTAAAGCTTTAATATATTATTTAAATATTTAATGGAATTAGTTAAAGCTTTTAGCTTATGTTTTATGTGTTTTACAAATACTATTTTGAATCGATTTAACGAATTAGTACTACAACCGGGAACGAGTTACTGACTGTCCCATTCTACTAGTAAGTAATTACCGTAATTATATTTGAATTTATATGATATGTTCATAATTTAAATGAAAAACGTTAAATCGTGCCAGTGAAACAGAACGAGCGCCTACAAGCCGTCATGGAGTGATACATGGTTGTAGAATACATATATATATATATATATCCCTATATGTGATGCCTTAGCGGAAATAAACCCATATATATATATGAGAATAAAATATCGTTGCTGACCAGAAGGACCTAGACAGCTCAAATCGGGCTGTTTTGGCATCCGTAGGTCGGTTGCTGCAATGGGTTTATTTCCGCTAAGGCATCCAACAAGATTTGGAGTTCAGCTTGGGCCAATGCAGGTGATCAAACAAAGCAGAACGGAAGCTCACGAACAAAAGGCGATTTTAACTTAATCTGAAATAGCTTTTCCAGCGGCTATTATTATCTGTCAATTGCGTTAAGGAGACATTTGATGACAAAAGGCTCGAATTCTAGAACGGATTCAGTATCTACTAACAATAATGAATACTCCGTTTCTCTTAAACTAACCCTAATGCGACATAATACTCTGCAAAGGTACCCATGTCAAACTGAGATTAATTTAGTGTAAAGCTGTACATCACTGAAAGCTTTAATTAGATTAAAGCAGTTACTATAAAACATTTACAATAAAAGAAATAAGGACTATACAATCTTTCAAACATAACCATTATTTCTATAAATGCCGTAAGAAAATTAATTCAATTATATTTTAAGTAGTTCTGAAGTACAGTATTGTCTTTATTTAACATAGCTTTTACACATTTAAAGAAAACACTTTTTTATCGGATTGAAGCTATTTATTAAGCTTCCCCGGAGTTGATATCGATACAAATTAAATACAGATAATACAACTCTTTCTACATCTGTGATAGTTTTTGTCTTCAGTCTCCGTGACCACGCACGCTGTAGATGTTTATTTACGACATAAATTTAAAATTATGTTAAATAATAATAAGGTTACAATAATACATAGCTTCAATCCGGAAAAAAATAGTTCTGAAGTACTTCGAATGCAAAACTTGACCAGATGGCATATTTTCATATTTTACTATCTCTATCTACCACTACCTACTTGACCTTTAAATGAGCTAATTATGCTATACTATACTTTATAGGTCAGGGTCACGGATTTCTGAATCTATTTCATGATGATTTGTTAATCTAAAAGGCAAGTAGGTGATCAGCCTCCTATGCCTGACGCATGCGATGTTTTCCTTTACCGATAGACTGTTAAATGCTTACATAGAAAGAAAGTGCATTGCTGCACAGTCGGGGATCGAACCTGCGACTCCAGCCTTAAAAACTGCATGCTTCAGCTACTACGCTTCAAATGAAAATGTATATTAACAGTACCCTGATAGACCTGTATTGTAGTTTTATTCAAGGGGTACATTTTCGTCACATATAATTATTAAACTAATGTATACAAATATTGTAAATTCTATTTTAAGAGGGAAAGTGCGGAGTTTCTTGCCAATTCCTAAACTACCGTTTGGAAGGGGCAACTAGAATCATCTTTATATTTTAATTAACGTTCAAAAGTGCCATTTTATGTGGTCTAATTGGAATAAATGATTTTATTTTTATATTATGATTACATAATTACTAAAACACCAAGATAAAAATTTCTTATTTTAGGCGCAGTATGCTTCGCTTACAGTAGATTCATTCCTATGGAATCACTAAGTATTACCATGTTTAATTCGCTAAGAACCTTATCGGCTCCAGGGGATCAGGAAACTTCGTAAGACTCCCAATGGGCCGTAAGACATCTTAATTGAAAACTTGAATATTGTAGATGAAAATGGAAAATTACTTTGAGCATTGCAGCTGGCTATGAATATCGACGCTGGTTTTGAATTCATGTTATTTTTAATTATGAATTCTTGTGTTCGGATGTAGCCGTAATAAAGTGTATTTAAAAAAATGAAGAAGCAACTTTTATCGATTAAATGTTAAATGTTGAATTTCCTAATGCTGTTGGAACGAAGTTCCTTATCGTGCGTTGTGAAAAGAGGCTAGACGGAAAAAATTCTTACGAAAAGTTGTCACGACACTTTTTGCTATAGTTGTTGTAATTCACCGGTTCTCGACCGATCACCGAAGTTAAGCAACGTCGGGCGAGGTCAGTACTTGGATGGGTGACCGCCTGGGAACACCTCGTGATGTTGTCTTTTTTTTCTTTTCCAAGGGATAAGAAATGAAAACAACAAAGTATAATACTACCATGCCAATACACCGGTCAGTTTTTTTCAATACATAAATAAAATAGAACACAAACATATGTTCCTACTTCAATTACCACAAGCCAATTATTACTAAAGCCTACTGATTAAATTTTAATAACATTATATTTATTAATAATAAAAAAAATATTATAACTTAAAAAAGTAAAATTTTATTAAAATGCCTTCACTAATTAATCGAAAGGAACTTCGTTCCATCCGGGTGTCCCTTGACACCTCTCAAGTTTTTTTATTAAAATAATAATAACATAACAAAGAATACTAGGATTTCATACACACATATTCTGAATTATACATAGCGTGTAATCGTTTGTGTAAACGTTGTACATAACTTTAATTAAACATTCTATTGTCACCTATATTGCTACAAAGAGATACATTAAATTCTTTTTTACGAAAAACTTTTTAACACATTGAATGCTGAAACAATGGAGACAAAGTAATATCCGAAAACCAAAACTTTTTATGGCGAATTTTGATTAAGTAAATATGAATGTTGAAATTGATGAAAATATGTATGAATGTATTTTATCATTTTTATTGAAAAAAAAATTCGGAGCCGAGAGCTAGGAATGGATATTGTTAAGAAATGAACGGGACGCTCGCACGGATCCGAGTGGGCGGCACCACTACTTTGATCCCGCTCCACTCGGATCCGAGAAAAAGCCCTTAATGTATTAACGGAGACCACAATTTTCAAATATAAAAGTATTTAAGAAATCAAATAAAAATCCTTATATTTCTTCATTTCAATCCTTACATTTCTATTAATGTATGCTAGTATGTTCAAACCCTGTTTCGTGGTACCCTCCAATAAGAACTTATGTTGAAAGACTCTTAATTAATATTTGTTATACGTGTTATTCAAAGAATTATTAAATTAGTTTGTCACCGAAGAAAATCATAACTTTTTACAAGTCGGAAAATTACCTTGTTGACAGCTCCCTAAAGAAATAACAATATTAATTTATTCAACAGAAAAGTATTCAAGCTAATTATGACTTAGGCAAATAATTTCATCACCCAAAAAGGAGAATTTAAGCGGATTTATTTATTTCAAAACACTATTCAAATGTCTCCATGCTAGGAGATTTTATATGGATCTTTTACTACGTTGGGAATGCAGTATAAAGATGGAATGCAAAGACAGGACATTGGTTAATAGTTTTCCATTACGTATAAATAAAATCTCGAAATTCTCGAGGATTTTGTCCATATAATTTTGATGAGATTATTAATGGGTTGGCAGGTTACAGCTGTCTAAATTTACTTAACTCTTAAATTAAATTAAATTTTCGTTTGTATTATTAAATTAAATTTTTGAATATCAATAAGACGTTTGAGCAATTTATTAGAACACTAGTTTGCTATACAAAAGAAAGTGGAATTCATAACTAGTAGGGGCAGCGACAGATTCGTAAAATACTTAAGTATGCCCTTTGTGTCTTATAGAATAAAGGCGAAATCCGATTGATGTTAAAATTAATAAAAGCTGGTCTATTCAAGAACACTCAAAGGTACTTTCCAAATTAAAAGGTTGAAATTTGTGTAAAGAGTAATATTTTACGATGTCCTTTTAGAAATGTTTGAAGTTCGGTCATTTGCTCGAATAAATTCTATTTATTACTCCAATTATTAGTTGGGTTATTTTTATCCCACTTAGTTTCTTTATAATAAAATAATTTACGTTATTTATGTTATCTTTGGTAAGGTAAGGCATTTGACATTGAAACTACGTAAATGTTTTACATATCAGCGGACTGTTTTGCGTCAAGAGGCTTTATTTTTAAGTCTTTATGGGCGTTGGAAAAAAAAATTACCGTCACATTTATTCGTTACTCGCCACCTTTTTCTTATCCCTATCACGGTTGATTCGAAGCCATTAATAACAAAAATATATAATAACAATGATTTTAATAGTTATATTACAATAAATTAAATAACAACAGTTATATTACAATAAACGTAATAAGCTAAGTAATAATAAGGTAAAATAAAATAATTGTATTTTTTTATTCATGTATATGATAATAAAAGCCTTCTGGTAAACGTTATCTATACTCTATTTAACCAATTATTAGTCAATTATAGTCATAAAGAAGTTTCAATTCTTACGTGTGTACACTAGTAAATGCCAACATTTTTTCATAAATTGTCTTTGCACATAGACACAATATTACATTACGATCTACCTTAAGACTAATAAGTAATTTAAAAATAAGGCTATTTATCCTAAGAAAGTGTCCAATAACACTTAAAATATCTATTAAGGGGCAGACATTCCCGTATTTGTACTACTTTTTCCACTTAGCACTGTCTAGCACTTAATACTAACTTGCACTCACACTTATTCAGTAATTCGAATACTTTTGTCCTTTTCAACGTCTCAGAAGGCTCATGGTGTCAAGAAAATGAATAGCCCCGACATTCACGTGTTGGTGGAGTCTTTGTTCATGGGCCCAGCAATTTTTTTTGATAATTGTGGTGACGTCTAATAGATGGTAAGGCTTACTGGCTCTTACTTAGATAGTAGTTACGACTATTATTATTTTATTAATACAGCTTTAAGTTGTCTTCCCAAAGAATACTTTAACAAAAGTTATTTACATCTCCCACGGTAAATACAGCGCTTAAATATTGTTTAAGATGCACAACACAAAAAGGAGACAACTGCAATTGATAATCAATAAAACAAATCTGTATATTTGTTAGTTATTAGTTAAAAAAACCAATAAGCAACCTTAAAATATAATAACATAGTATATTATTAAAAGGAATCCCATTAGCCAAGCTTCCGAAGATACTGGCAGTGTTCCCCCTTTGAATAGCTAGACTAAATAAGTATCCGAGGTCACCTATGATGTCGACTAACCTTTTTAATTTCCTTAATAACCCTTATAGCGCTAGGACCAAGGGTCTCGATACCGAATGGGACATAATTATATTCGGAACCTAGACGCTTGTATTTGCATATGATTTATATATTATAAATTGGTATAGATGTTGTATAAACATATTCTATGTAAAAATATTAACTGTCAAAAAAAAATCACTTACAATGCCATCTCCTATATTCCTGATGACGCATGGTAGGAGGGCAGTAGACCCCGTCTGGGAAGTGACTACAGTGTTGTTCTCAGTAGCGAAGTGCTTTTCCAAAGTGCTGGTGTAGAGATCTTCCAATGGTGGAAAGGAAACTGTTAGCTCATTGGATTCAACGTGCTCCGTTGATGGCTGATTGGTTGAACCTGAAATTAAGTATACGTAAGTTTAATAATAGTTTACGTAAACGTATACTATCCGTCCCGTATGTTAAAATGGAATTTACGTATTTAGAAAATTGAAGTAAATATAGCGTCATCTATAGTCTATGAAAAAAAAATCACTGATACTAAATGAAATCATAGCCTGAATCGCACTAAGAAACTTATTCCGCCCGCTAAGGCTAACAACTCCTAAGGCACCGGAGCCTTCGAGCCTGTCAATCATAAGACTGATCAAGTTCTGATGATTATCTTCCCTTGAAGAACCTTCCTTCCATTACTACTTATTCAAATAAAGCATTTAATCATACATAATCATTCACTCATACATTATATATAAAAAATTCTCGTGTCGCGGTGTTTGTGGTTAGACTTCTCCGAAACGGCTTTCCCGATTCTCATGAAATTTTGTGTGCATATTGGGTAGGTCTGAGAATCGGATAACATCTATTTTCCATCCCCCAAAATGTTAAGGGTAATCCACCCCTAAATTTTTTTTTCAACTTTGATATAATTTTTTTATGATACAGAATTAGTAAATACATATAACCCTGAATTTTCAACCCTTTACAATCAACCCCTATTTTACCATCGCGATTTTTTGTTTTTAATAATTTCTTTTTTTTTTTTAAATTCAAAAAATGAAATAAAAAAAAGGTCTTGAAATTCAATTCAAATGTATTCGCTTTTATTGTTTATAACGCTTTCGATTATAAGTACATCCCCGAACACTTATAGTAGATAATTTACTTTTATTGACCTAAAAAAATGTTTCCTACAAATAATATACATGGCAAAACAATTTTTGCCGGGTCAGCTAGTATATCATATATATGTTTAAAGCTAATTAACGTATACGAAATAAACTTTACATTTAAGTTGTTTTGAAAGTATATAATTTCAACACAGCATTATTTACAGCTTAGAACTCGCATTGCGTGATGTTACGTCTTCTCTGTGCTGTTCTTCAGCGTAGAACCTTAGACGTTGACAGATACTGTCCAAAAAACCAGAAGCGTTTGAGATCTGGGTTTATCGACGTATGATTAAAATATTTTGGTCAGACCGCATAAGAAATGCTTAACAATAATTCATGCCGGACCGAATGCAGAAGAACAAAGAAGTGCATATGACGGTTAAGAAAAGTAAACTTGAGTATTTCTAGCTAACTAGCCATTATGATGGGGCCGATGGCTGGCCATGCGTCATACTCGTGAACGGGTGCCTGGTCGTACTTGAATTCGTGTATGCGGTGATATTAGTTGTTTTACTACGTATTTGCGCGTTGTTGTCTCGTGTATGTAAGTGCGTACTCCTATTTCACCATGCCTCCTGCTGATAGAGGACAAATCTATGTTTTTAATTTATTTTATTATTCTTTATTACTCAATATGTCACATGGAACATGGTGTAATGGTTGCAGCTCCTTAGAAACATTGTGTAAAAAAACTTGGCGATTAAAAAGAGTGGCGGAGAGTTTATTGCCAGTTCTTCTCTTCTGTTCTACGCCCTTGATTTGAGAACTAGCAGTAAATGTAAAATTAGAATCATTTAAAATATATTTTGACGTTCATAAGTGTACATTATGTTACCTATATGAATAAATGATTTTTTTTGATTGATTGATCGCCAACCTTCGCAAGGAGATGGCACTATAAGAAGACCTATACAGTTATAATAATTAAATTTAATAAATAGGAAACTATGACAAATTTATTTTTCCCAGTCCTTGTACCTTTATTGCTGGCAGCATTTACTCGCTGTCTCACGATACTTCTGCGTTTACCAGCTCTGGGAATACCGGTACTATCTATCAGGCTTTAATATTAAATTTATAATGTTGATTTTTTAATGTGTATATAATCTTTTAAAAGTTTGGTAAATAAATAATCTCAATAGCCTTTTAAAATAAACGTTTTTTTATAATATGTCTAATTAATAACGGGCGTAATTAACCTTTTGTAATTATCTTGAAACAGTATATTCGGTTAAAGTTGTAATATAAATTTATTTAAGAAAATATCAAATTTTAATTTTGTTTGCTTAGTTTATGAAGTTAGGTGTGTCTTTAATTAACTTTAATTATATTAAAATAACAAGGTAACAGATGTTACAATAACAATCAAGAAATTAAAGTGGAAATGGGTGGAACACATCGCTAGAGGTACAGAAAAGTGGAGCAAAAAACTGCTTAACTGTTGCCCAAGGTACAGCAAACGCAAAAGAGGGAGACAACTGAGAAGGTGGTGAGCAGGTGGTATATGGCAGAGAGTAGCACAGTGCAGAGAGGAATTACGGGATTCTGAGGAGGCCTTTGCCAAAAAAGGGCACACAGATGCACCAGAATTGGATTAAAATGGAAATTTGTTTTAATGTATATACAATATATAATGTTATATGTATCTGAATAAAGGCTATTATTATTATTATTATATAAAAATAATATTGTTCTAAAAGTTTTACTAAAGACTTTGGTTACTAAAATACATAGAAAGTTTTTTTTTTAATTTTTGGTAAAAATAATTTTAAGTTAGCTTTAGAATTACAAAGTAAGAAATATGTATTTCCGTAGCTTAACGGTAGGAAATATTCAGAGTCCATACTAGACTCCCGTATCTATATTTTTTTCAAATTTGGGAGTTATAATAATAATTTATATGGTATAAAAATATTATGGTACAATTTTAACTGTGCATATTCTGCCTATCGCCTTCGCATATCTACGCATGCAAATTTATTTAAGAACGCACACTTAGTGTGATAATAAGATGATATATAAGTTATAATCGCGTCTTTTTGCTGGGACATATGTAGAAGTTTCTAGATTTCAATTTTGAATTTTTTGGGGCTAAAATTCCGATGATTTAAAAAATCGGCGTGCTTATAAATAAAGAACCTTAGTGAGGAAAATACAGCCTTGCCTAGTTGAAATATTTTGTTGCACTAGTGCGTATAGGTTTGATTGACGGGCATATGTCTGCGGTACTTGTGGTAACAATACAATATATCAGTTTCCATTCTATCCGAAACCATGGTTATTACATTTAAATGTTTTAAATGGATTGTTTACGCGTTGCCATATCAACAGTTCTGCTTTAAACATACATTTTTAAATATATTCTTTCAATGCCCAAATCGAAACGAAACATACGAAAAGACGGTCAACGAGAAGAAAGACGAAACGGCTTTTTGATTTGATGATTCCAAAACTGATTCCAAAACATATCTAATCCAAAATCAGTTGACACGCATTGTGATGCGTCATGGAAGTGCTTTCGTCTTATCAGAATTTAAAGTACGGTTTCGTCGTTTCATCGTTGTTTATTCTGACCCATGTTCTTTTATGACAACAATTAATAGCTAAATTATTATTTAATTTAAAGATTGCATAGTTCCCCGGCAGTTTACCCCATGTTAAAATTTAGATAACTTTTCGGAATATTAATTTTTTTTTCATAGAACAGGGGGCAAACGGGCAGGAGGCTCAACGACACTGTCGCACATGGACACTCTCAAGGCCAGAAGGCTCGCGAGTGCGTTGCTGGCCTTTTAAGAATTGGTACGCTCTTTTCTTGAAGGACCTTAAGTCGAATTGGTTCGGAAATACTCCAGTGGGCAGCAGCGGCAGCGGTTCCACGAAGTGGTGGTGCGCGGCAAAAACTGCCCCGAAAAACGCTCAGGTGTGGAACTGCGGATGTCGAGGTGATACGGGTGGAATTTCGTATTCTGCCTCGACGTCCGATGATGAAACTCAGCTGCAGGTATTAATTATAACAACTTCTCTGAACTCTCTAATATCTTTAAATAAAAGTTTATTAAGAATATTTAAATGATATAAAAACAATATTGTGTAATTCGCTTCAACTCTTAAGAGAATTGAAACCCACTAAAGGGTTTTAATAATATTAAAAGCGCTTTCATGAATCTTTCTGAATTGTATAAGGCAAAAACAGGGACATTCATTCAATTTAAAATGAAAATCTCGGGT
Organism: Pieris mannii; assembly: GCA_028984075.1. Lineage (NCBI taxonomy): Eukaryota > Metazoa > Arthropoda > Insecta > Lepidoptera > Pieridae > Pieris > Pieris mannii. The sequence continues at coordinate 10,366,973 of CM054793.1, read as the reverse complement.
ATGAGTTAGAGATTTTGCAATAAAGTTATGATTTAATGCCAGTTCTTAGAACCTGTTCTGACGGATATGTCATATGTCTTAATATAAAGAGTAGCTAGTAAAAGGGGAAACGCTGCCAGTATCTTCAGAACCTTTCCATTGGGAATATATTTTAGGCTAAGTTATTGACTGGTCGTACTTGAATACGTGTATGCGGTGATATTAGTTGTTTATACTGCGTATTTGCGTGTTGTTCTCACGAGTATGTAAGTGCGTGCTCCTATTTCACCATGCCTCCTGCTGACAAAGGACAAATCTTTGTTTTTAATTTATTTTATTATTCTTTATTACTCAATATGTCTTACGGAACATGGTGTAATGGTTGCAGCTGCTTACAAACATTGTGTAAAAAAAACTTGGCGATTAAAAAGAGTGGCGGAGAGTTTTTTGCCAGTTCTTCTCTTCCGTTCTACGCCCTTGATTTGAGAATGGCAGTAAATGTAAAATTAGAATCATTTAAAGTATATTTTGACGTTCATAAGTGTACATTATGTTACCTATATGAATGAATGATTTTTGATTTGATTTGATTGTTTGAAGTTATACTTCTTTTAGCGTGTTAGGGAAAAATTGTAAATTTTTACGATGCGCGTGCACACCGTCACAAAACCGACACCCGAAGTAAGCTAAAGTCAACATATTACTTTTTTTGTAATATTTAAATAAACTTTGTTTAACTGGATAATGCGTATTAGTAGAACTTTCAATGTATTAATTACCTATTTTCTATTGTGAACGTCGTTTTTTCTAAAAATGTAGGTTTTCTTTTTAAATTTGTTTATATTGTTACGCCAAAGAAGTGTAAGATGTAACGCGTGTACGTAAGTACATACACATTTGCTATTAAATAATTTATTTATATAGTTATTAATAAATTTAGGTAATGTTAACTACTTACATCATGATTACGTTTCAAGTCGTTGGATTATTTTAACAATAATAAGTGAATACTTAAACTTTAAAGAAATGTAATTGCATTTTCGATTATTTTGTTAAATTAAGTTTAATATATAAATAAGGTTATTTAAATAACCATATATAGTACCAGTTATTTTACGTTTCAATATTCGACAAAAATCTGAGTCGTTGGTCTTTGTTTGTTTCAGGGTTTTTTTTTGCATTTGAAAAATGTTACAAATTAATCTCTGTTAAAAAAAATATTTTAATATATAGTAATTGCTTAAGAAATTTTAAATGTCTGAGGAAATTTTGCTATTAATTACAAGGTTAAAATAGGCAGCTTCGCTTAGCTTCTTTCGAAGATTTTTGGCAGCTTTTCGGCTTTCAACAGTCATTTTATATCCGACAACTTACCAAAAACTAAATTATACAACGATAGTTTTCTCAGGAGCTACAGTCTTCACTCTGAGTGTATTCTCCTCAAGATCGTGTTAATAATTAAGTGTACTGTCTAGTATTGCAGACGAAATCGCCATGCAAGCAAAAGACAACTCTTGACCCGTTTAGCAAGTGGTTCATTAAGGTTTTTACGGTACGCCTTTCTGTTGTCAAATCTTCACAATAGAAGAAGTTTTCATAAAAGTCATCTTCAAAAGACTGGCGGATGTTATAATGTTATAAAAAATTCATATACGTATCCCGTTTTCTTGCGATAGAAAATAATGGCATTCTCAAAGAGTTTGTCTGGCATCAGTTGTTATAGTAGCGTTTAAGAAAAAACTTACATGACGGAGATATATCCGGTATTTTAATATTTTAATTAAATCGTTCTTATATGGTTTTATCGAACTATGACAGATTTTTTTAAATGTATTTTTGTCTATTAATACACTTGCTTGTTTTTTGTTTTATATACATATATTGTTTATCTATGTATGTTTTGGCTTTCTGAATTATTATTGTCTTATAATATGTATAAGTATAAGCTGTTAGATTACTTATAATTAAAAAAAATAAAAATCATAGGCTGGATAATATTTTTAATACTGTATATCTGTGTGTTGGAACTAAATATAATATTTGTTTATGTTTGTTTTATTGTAAAACCTTTAATTTATTTATAATACTTACGTGATAAATATACTTATTTATCCTGTTTGGTTAAAATATAGGGGTAGCCACTTGATCGTCTATATCTACAATTCTAACATCTCGTACATAAGCAATGTAATCTCACAGCTGGGACCCAGCGATTGTTTCTGCTACGCGCCCGGAATTCAAATCCTTTATAACCATAATTAGATTGTGAAAAAGAGAGTTAACAAGATGCAATCCCATTTTAAAGTAAGTTATTTATGTTATTTAGTTTACGATGAAAATACATATAGTTATATACTTCTACAAATCTCTAAGTGTCTTTGTGACAAACTGTGTGTGCTAAGACTTTAATTAAAAGCTTGCAATGTTTTTTTTATAAATGGGCTATGATTTAACCTAAAAGATCAGAATGGCGAAATTTATATTTATCTAATTGCTAAATCTTAGAAAATGAATAGCTAATAAAGAGCATTTCAAAGGAATTGGACTAAGTTGGCTGGGTTACCTATGCTGATGGGCGTGTAAAAAAACTTTTTCTCAAAGAAGATGTTTACAAGGGCCTTATATCTAGCATACTTATAACTTGTTCTTTCAAGCATAAAAAACTAAATATTTCAGTCTTATCGCGTTCATTATATCTTGATGTTGGCTTATATCGTTAAATAGACTTTTTCATTTTATTGACATAATAATAAAGATTTTTTGCCCAATAACGGGTAAAAGCCACGTACCTCTAAGGCATTCCACATCTCTTCCCCTTTATTTTATGTATAATAAAGATGCAATCAATAAACTAAAAAATATATAGAGTAATAAACATATTATAATATTAGTCACATTATTAATAGCCGCAGGCTGGTAATAATTAGTGTTTTGAAGGAAATTATGTTATAAAATATTATACGTGCGTATATACCTTCTCCAGCTCCTATTGCAGTGTGGACGAGAAACACAACGATGCAGAAACATCGCTGGCCCTCCATCGATATTGGATCACGGGCAAAGAGCCTGAAATAAGAGAGAACATCTTATTGATTTTACTTAAAACCTTTTATAAAAAAATCCAATCAAGTATAACATTTCTTAATTCTGTATATGAATCATATTAGCCCTGCCCTGTCTGATCTCAATTATGAATTCTATAACCGCGATATACATTGCAATTGCAACGTAAATATCAAATTTGAAGTAGCAATCTCATTTTATCCACAATGTCGAAATCTGATAGATAACCTATAAATATAATAAAATAACTATTTTTTCCAAAGTAATCAAATAATAAAAATACAGTCAAAACCGTTTACGACGACATCGTTTAGAACAACAGACCGGTTATATTGACTAAAATCAAAGGCCCCGGCTGAATTCTATTGTATTAGGTTCGTAATGACAACGTCATCGGCTGTTACCACTATTGGTTTTTACGTCCAAATAATAGGTCCTTACATATGAAATTGGCGTTTTTCGTACTGGTCACTTTAATCATGATTTTCTCCTGTTTGGTTGTTTTTCTTCTGTTTTTTTCTGTTTGCGTCACTCATTTTACAAAATGGAAAACCTAAAGTATCGCAATATTTACGAGTACGAGTTCCGCCGTGGCACTAGTGCTGCGGAAACGTCTCGAAGGGTGAATGATGTGTATGGCGGTCATGTTGCAAAAGAAAACACAGTTCATTTTTGGTTCCAACGTTTTCGTTCTGGAAATTTCGACCTGCAGAACAAGCCCCGTGGACGGCCTGAGACCCAAGTTGATAATGAAGTATTGATGGCTATTGTGGAAGCGGATCCATCGCAAACCACGTCCGAGTTAGCTGCAGGCTGCGGTGTTAGTGATAAAACTGTTTTAATTCACTTGAAGTAAATTGGGAAGATTAAAAAGCTTGAAAGATGGGTACCTCACGAATTGACTGAAGCAAACCGGCAAACGCGCGTCGACTGCTGCGTTGCATTACTGAACCGGCACAATAATGAAGGTATTTTAAACCGAATCATTACCTGTGATGAAAAATGGATTCTTTACGATAATCGGAAGCACTCAGCGCAATGGTTGGATCCAGGCCAGCCAACCAAATCCTGCCCCAAGCGAAAATTAACCGCAAAAAAGTTTCTTGTAAGCGTTTGGTGGACTAGTGCCGGTATTGTTCATTGCAGTTTTCTCAAATCTGGCCAGACTATTACGGCTGATGTCTATTGTCAGCAATTGATGGAAAAGCTAGCGGCTAAACAACATTGGCTGGTCAATCGCTCCACGCCACTGCTACTTCACGACAACGCTAGACACACAGCACAACAAACGGCTACCAAATTAGAAGAGCTTCAGTTGGAATGTCTAAGACATCCTCCGTGCTCCCCGGACCTTGCTCCAACAGATTACCATTTTTTTCGAAATTTGAACAACTTCTTGCAAGGGAAAAAATTTAACTCTGATGGGGCAGTCCAAATCGCCTTCACAGATTTTATTGATTCACGTCCGAGTGGTTTTTTTAGTAAAGGGATCAATGAAACTACTTATGAGATGGCAAAAGTGCATAGAAAATAATGGTTCATACTTTGATTAATTAAATATATTATATTTAAAAATATTCGACTTTTTGTTCCTCCCATACAAAACGCCAATTTCATATGTAAGGACCAAATATGAATAGTCTCTTTAATGTCGTTATAATAGATGTTGACTGTATTTATTTTTATGAAAACACCTATTAATCTAAAAACTGTTAGATTTTTAAGAAACTAAAGCTAAAGTTTTCAATATTTTAAAAGTTTGAACTTTTCCAATTGTTTGTGCAACCTACATTTTGTTTGTTAATAAAAAACAATAGACTCGAAGTTATAAAATAATTCCATCTTTTATCGATTAAATTACAGTCTAAATCTATTATAACGAAATTTAAGAGAATACATACGTTGTTAATAGGTACCCAAATACCTAATTTGCACTTATTATTGTGTAATTAATGAACTCGTGTGTAAAATAAAACAACATTTTATTTATTTCACATGAAAATCTTAATAAAAATAACTATATAGGCATAATGCCCGCAAAAACGTAGATATGCGAGAAAAAGGTTCTCAAAAAATTCCTGTTTTCCCACAACAAATTATATTATACTTTTACAAAAGAAATATTGGTCTGAATTTTTCGGTACTTTTTGTATCGATAACTCCATTGTATCCTTCAATTTCATGAAAGGCAAATTTAATATCCGTTATAATGTTAAAGAGGTTATCGAAATAGTAATACTCAGCGAGAAAGATACATCTCTGCGGTCGTTGGTCCGAGCACGGCTATGCACCACACTCTCTAGAAGGAAAATAGAGTTAACCGGAATGACTTAGATAAAAAAATCGATGGTGTGTGTTAAGGCACACACGCAAGACGATTCATTTATTATGCCTACGTCTAATAGGAAAACGCAAATCACGAAGAAAATCAGACAAAATTCTGACGCCACGACCAAAGGTAGCATCACTATTTTTTATAATTTTCCAGAGCATTAATTACTTTTAACATCTAGACTATTAGTCAAGTTTAAGCCAAATTAAATTTATTTTCTGTCAATTTGTTTACTGTGTAACCGAATATGCTTAGCCTAACTAATTCGTAATTTCACGAGCCAAAAACTCAATTTCATGATTTTTAGTAACTTCTCTAACTTCTTAAATTTTAAAAACTCTCTTCTCATTACATGATTTATCTGAGAATCTTTCAAATGTCAACATTTCAGTCTCTCGCTGATCACCGTTGCTGAAAAGCACGAAGATCCGCTCGTCGAGTTATATAATTTTTTTTATCAAATTACTTCCCCCATAGGGCATCCAGGTTCGATCCAGAGCTGAAAACATAGCTAAGCGTATGCGCAGCTTGTGCAGCGATGTTTGTTGTTATCGCATTCATGAGATTCAAGACCGGTGCACCCTTCTACATGAGGAACGTCGATCCGCACTATGACCTGGAGCTCTGTACCATAACCCAATGGATGAATTTGGCATCGCAAAGGCTAAACACCACCCCAAACCATTGGTCCGTAAAAGCATCAATTACCACCCCTTCCCGACAAAAAAGGCTCGTAGGAGGCCCGAACCGGTATTAACGGATCCGGATGATGCAATCACGATAGACAATGACAAATTAAAAGCCGCAAGCGCGGCATATAATATTAGTAGCCATAAACAGATAAGGGTAAAAAATTTGCTTAGTAAACGATAAAGACAATTATAATTTTTAACAAGATCTCTCAGTCGGACTAAAAATAAAATCGCAAAACTAGTATTTCCTTTTAATCAATAAAAAAAGAGAGTTAAAGTGTGTTTAAGAATAAAGATTCTTTCACATTGTTCCAGTTAGTTTTCACGAAAGTTATTTAATAAGCAGTCACCAAAGTTTGAAACGGATGCAATTGTTCACTTCTGTCGTAAACAAACCCTTTGAAACATCAACGTTTGTTCTCTTTGAGGAAATAAAAGGAAAACTGAAGTGAAAATCGTAACTTTTAATGAACTAAACAAAACTACTGCAAGAAATATACATGAAAATTACAAAAAAATTGAGATTGAAATATTTATGAAGGTGTAGTTTTAGATATGTGTGATCAGCCTCATTCATCCAGCTATCAAGAAGGCTCACTTAATGCTGAATCATAGACTGATGATGGCAGAAGTGTCTGACTGCATTGTCGTTGATCGATTCTGGAACGATAGAAAACGGTGATAGGGGTGGAATTACATGAAATGACATGAATGTCTTGGAAATTAATCAGTACTAGAAATCATAACCTTTGAAAGGCCGGCAACGCACTTGCGAGCCTTCTGTCAATGTGAGTGTCCATGGACGGCGGTATCACTTAACATCAGGTGAGCTTCCAGCCCGTTTGCCTTAAATTTCATTTAAAAAAATAACAAAGTGGAAAATTTGGGTTGATATTCACTTCAGTTCTGAACTGAATTCAATACTGATAACCTTCTGTAAACGTAGCGTTATAATTATTAAAATGTAATATACATAGTCCTACAATTCATTTAAAAATTTTCACTTTTTCAACATTTCTCCTATCATGCCGGTTACATTTAAAAAATTCACTTAATTAAAATTGACTTAATTAAACTGAACCTAAAGTCTGAGAGTTTTTAAAAGCAGATTTTGCCGCATTGAAGTATTTCTAAACTAATTCGAGATGGTTCCATCAAGAAAAGAGCGATTTTGATGGTAAAAATGTTATATTGTATATGTCCCTGGCCTTATGTATGTCTAGTGTATATGAGTTAATTATTTAAATATGTTCGACGTCCTGGTGGACAGAAAAGTGAGTCCAATTTGTGTTTCCACCACACTAACTTCTTTCTATATAAGATTATGTATACAATAATTAAAATAAGTACTTTATCAAATTACAGTCCAAGAAACTTAAAGAACATTTGAAAATTTCCATTAAATATTTGTTTAGCTCATATTTTTAATGGCGTTGGACAGATATTTTATAAGACAATGGATGTTATTATTCTAATAATTTCAAAGCTTGATAAAGACTAATTAAATTTAAATTTGCTACCAAACGTACATCGATCTGAATTGCGGAAATTCCATTGGGTGTTGAGTTCCAGTGTAAAATTACTGACAATTTTGATTATAAATTTTGATTGCGCGGAATCAGAAATTGCGTGAAACAGGAATTTGTTTGAGAGCGCTTTGTTTTATTTACATCTCAAAATTGTTTGATCAACCAGATATCGTAATTAAGAATTAATTTGTATGGAATTTCACATTGATAAAGGGTTAATCTGCAGTTTTATATATTTTACAATTTATCAAGTGTTGATTGATCACCGCTCATTATTCATATATGTTAATTATATTTAATTAAGTAATTGAAACTAATATATATAAAATTCAGTAAATTACTGATTTTTTTATATTGGAAGATGTAGACGGCCTCATTTTGCGTTTGGTATCAATGTTAGTATTGTTTAGTAAAGAAATGCTTCATTTAATTTGTGTAAAACTACTCTTGGACGAAGCTAATTAATTTATTAATTAAAACAAAGTATCTTTGGTTATTGTAAATAATACCGATAAAAGTGAAGGACTATATTGATTATACGAAAACTAATTTCTTAGTCCTTTTACGATCTAATACATTATGTTTATAGCCATTTCAAAAGAAGTACGTAACGCAGAAAAGAATTTTCTCATTTTATTATTCTGTTATACTAATACAGTAATAGTATGATAATGGATTCCTTCCTTCACACATTTTGTCACGGGTTTGGCTAACATTTATTCCTAAATAAACAGACAGCTATGGAACTGTTAATGTAATCACTATTTAAAATAAATAAATCTTAAATGTACTTAATCTAAGATATGCTTTTTCATAATATACTTATATATACATTGTTTCAGCGCCGTATTTAAACTTTAAATATTTATTTAAAAAAAAAATTGTATTTTTACTATTATAATTGTAGTAAATTATAATGTATTAGTGGATTATTACACCGTTATCACGTCGTCTCTGTCTTGTCTCAAAATTTTTCGATGGTTGTAGTCTTCTAGTTAGATTTTTTGAAGTATTTGGTTCTTAAAAAAAATAAAAAAATAAAATACGTTTATTTTGGAACATAAGATCATGATGGTATCACTTATTCCACGTAATTAAATTCGAGCCTGTTGGCATCCCCAATCATCGGCAAAAAAGACAGAGGGTGTTGGCCGAGAGAAAAAGCCGGTGTAAATACTCTCGGTACTCTTTTTAAAAAAAAGCAAATCATCAAACAATTCTACAATATTAAAAACAAATATAGCAAATTAATTAGAAGTAGCCTGCCCAGCACTAGTCCCAGGCCCTTTTATCAACTAGATAATCACTAACTTTATAGTAAGCCTTTTTACACAGCTTATCTTTAATACATTTCTTAAATTTAATAAAAGGCAGAGATAAAAGAGCATCTGGGATTTTATTAAAAAAGAGTATCCCATTTCCCCAAAAAGAAATACTAACTTTAGACAGTCTGCGTTTGTTCCGAGTATTGACTTTGTGCGTATGTAGAACTAGTATACTTATCACTATTTTTGTATACATACATAATATTTTCATAAATAAATTGCGAGGGAAAGGTAAGTATAATAATTGCCTTAAATTTATCTCTCAGAGATTCCCTACATTTTAAATTATAGATTGCACGAAAAGCTCTCTTCTGCAGAATGAAAATAGATTCGACATCTTTTTTAACATTATGACGAACGATGAAGACTTAACCGATGGAGGCTAATAGAGGCAGCATATTTTCTAACTCATCGTCATCATCGGAATCATTCAATTCGCCAGCGAATTGCTGCTACAAACAAAGGTCCGAACAACTCCTCTGAACAGTTTCCATGGTATATACGGTATTAATATATTATATTGTTTTCGGTATGTAGCCAACTGATCTCGCTACAAAAGCTCAATGTTGATCTTAAGCGCAGGGAGTCAACATTTAGAAAGAGAAACGACACTTTCCAGCGATACAAATTTGCTATACTTTAATTAAAAGGGAATTGTGTCATTTCAACGAAAACTTATCAAAACAAGTATCGTAACGTTAATGGTTTGTTAGGTTTGAAACCCTAGTTATTTATAATAAACTGCCTAATTAGTAAGATCGGAATTAGTTCTTGGTGTGTTAATCGACTGGTTTATATAACCATACGTGTTATTTTGATTTTAGATTTAGATGGAATATTTCATTAATTAACGTTTTAATTCAGTGGATTTTGTATCATAATGAACGATTAAACATTTATGTGGATTATGCAATACTCATCGATTTATTTATTAAAGGTATAATTATAATTAATAATTAATATTTTTTATGCAATTTCTAAACATTTCGATTCTCGAATTTAAGTTTCTGAGATTTCGTTCACAGGTTACTTTCGGTCAATGGTTATATATTTATTATGATAAAGATAATTTATTTTAATGTCTATAAATAATAGGAAAAAATCATAATTTACATTTCTTGGGACAAACTTTCTTTACAATGAAATACTGCATCACTCGTTTCAAAATAAAATATTCAGAAAAAATGTATGATGGTATTGCTGTATATTCAAACCTATAAAATATTTTAAACGAAAATATAAAGCGAAATTATTCGTAAAAGTCGGTGTTGCCCAAATAATGCATTAATGCATGAGTGTTTACATCAATAAAATAAATGAATTATACATGAAGCCATAATTTACGGGCGAACAAACAATAATTTATACCAAAGGAAAAATAGTTTGGTTTTGAAAATTATTAATAAGGTTTTATTATAATTGAATATCGTATTATCGATGAATTTAATTTCTTATTGATTACCGTTGTATACCTCTTAGTTACGTACCTACTTGCACTATTTCAGCTAAATTACTGATCTCGGCCACATCAGAGCGTAAATATAATTTGACATTAGAAACGATTACTCCTAGAGCACTTTATACTTAGCAAAGATGAAAAACAAATATCTGTTACTTTAAATTATATATTTTCACACACGTTGAATTCCCACCCCCTTACACATATTCACACACTCACAATCACTTATTAAAAAATCAATGGCGCTACAACCTTTTTAGGTCTGTGTCTGGGTGTGAGTGTCATGATCATTTGTTAATCTAATAGGCAAGTAGGTGATCAGCCTCCTGTACCTGACGCACGCTGTCGACTTTTTGTGTCTAATGTTTTTGCGATGTTTTCCTTCACCGTTCGAGCGAATGTTAAATTAGCACATAGAAAGAAACTCCATTGATGCTGAGCTGGGGATCGCACCTACGTCCTCAACTATAAGAGATGCACACCTCTCTCTCTCCTCTCACTCATACTTTTGTTTTATTTTGTACATTACTTTAGTTTAGTACATGTATGTAGTCATCTGTTTGCATATTTCCTGTCCGCGAAGAATGACTGGTGACCTCATACCCCAGGACTTTTATAGTCCTATTCTAGACCTATCACAAGGATGATCAATAGCTGCAGTATGTAAACCCATAAAATACAATATGAAGGGTCGAATAAAATTTATCATTATTTATTTTGTTTTACAATCTTAGTTTAAAACACGCGGCATTGTAACCTAGTTGATGACTAAATGATATTATGTAAGTCAAGGAAATCGTTTACGAAAACTTGGCAAGAGTATTTACAGTTTCTAGCTATCGAATTTCTAATACTTAATTATTGTGAAATTTTATTACAAAATATTGAACGACGTTTAATTGATGAAAACAATAATTGTTAAGTCAATTATTCGCAATTAGACTACGCCTCTACGTGACTTAGCGTCGTTATGTAATTTTGTTTTGTCTTTATTTCGTGCGATTCGTGCTATTTTTTGGTCTTTTATAAATTACTGATGAAAACTGCTTCGCTGTCAAAGTATACGAAACTGATGTCAAACTAGAAATAAACATTTTTTTGTTATGGAAAAAGAAATTTCATAGTATTACATTTTTATACTAAGTAATGATATATATATCATTTTGGAAGACATTAATAATTTTAATGTTGAATGTTTACGTTTCGTTCGTTCGTTTACGTTCAATGCAATATACTAACGTAAATAAACTTTTCATTAAGACAGGGCCAAAAACATGTTTGCGTCACAGTACAATTTACAAAGCAAGTGCCTAGATTATTACTTGCCTGTGACAAATAACCTACATCCTAGAAATACTCGTTCAGTGGCCTAACAAAATCTACCGAAAAGCAAATTATCGCATTCATATTACTAAAATAAGTTATATTCACACTGAACCTACTTGAATATAATGAAAATAAAAAGACGCAGTTGTATTTCGTATTTCTCTTTGGGAAATGTATGGAAATTTTTGCATTTTTCAAAGAGCGCGTGTTGTATTCTAGGTTACCGAGTTTTGTTGGATTGTATAGTGAATATTGTGGAAACTTAGACTGCAATTTAAAATTCTGACTAGGAATTTGAATTTTCCATGTGGCGTGTTTCTTGATTGTTTTTGCAATTTGACAGTATTTTAATATATAAGAAAATGTCGAGCGGAATTTATCCGATGGAAGGCTTTTTAAATACACGCATATCATCTTTTTCTCTGGACCAAACTTCGATATTTCAGATGTGGAATGAATCGCCGCTTTATTTGACAAAAATACTATTTTAACGATCAGAAGGATATATTTAATTTAGAAAAAGTACTTCCGTGACGACTAAGCAAAGATATCAGGTCATTTTTGCATTTGACAATCGGTCAAATGCAAAATATGAATGTCAAATGCAAATATAATTTTATTTCTTTTAAGAAGACCACTTCAAATAAATGAATTTTATATTTTCCTATGAAGTTGGAAAATTTCATTTTTAATACATATTATTTTTATATTTATGGAGCTATGCCACTAGCCACTATATACTTAACAATCTATAGTGGCTTCGTGATGCGCAAGGCTTCCGACTTCCAAGAAAATAGGAGACATCGCGTGCCCTCTGTACCAGCGACAAATTGTAATTTATTTAATAATAGGTAAGGTCAAATGTAGTAGTATGTTGGTGAATCTGTCTAGTATTATAGTTTGTCCGCTCTCTTATCTATGTTTGCGGTGTCAATAAACTATTAATAAGTTTAAATAATTCCTCGAATAAACCGGATAAAAATATTAAAATAACACAGTAACTGCGAGTTAAGTCGTAAACGACGCAAAACAAGTTTGACAAACAACGTATCAAAACAAAATTTATTACTCTTGTTGTCAACAGAAGCTTAATTTCAGCTTGACGTTGACGTTCGGATCCGTGCACAGGTAAAACAAACCTTGAAACCGGGTTGCATGTCAAAGAAATCCGTCAGATTTTCAAAAGTATCAAATATATTATTAAATATTTGTATTTTGCTAAATTAATAATTAAATTTTTTTTTATTTCATAGCGTAAATATTTTAAGCATACAAATAGAATAAGAGTTTACGTCTGTTTCTTGAATGTCAATTATTCGCACTGTCTTTTGTTTTACTTCAATTGTACTACTTACGGTTAGTTAATTTTAATCCACATGATTGAGTATACGGAAAATTACACTTCTGGCCATCAAGTCGATTAATTAATCATGGTATAGGATTGATGCTTACTTATTAAACTTTACACACAATCCAAATGGTACACATATATAAATAATAGACAAATAAATAAATAATAAAAAAACAACAATAAAGTTCATAGTCTAAACAATAATTATGGCTAATAAATAATCTTATATTGAATTAATTTTCTACTAGAATAACTTAAACTAAGGTACTGTTCATAATAATAATAATAATAAGTCTTTATTCATTTTAAGTAGGTACATCTTTCTTTTCATAGTGTAAGATTTGGGAACCCTTTTAAGTAAATATACCTGTGTTAGGGTTCCCAGCTCTTCCATAACAAACATAATTACTTAAAATATCATTATTTAACCAATTCGTTTTCTTTTTATTTCTCAAAAGCAGCTCTAACACTGCATAAGGCGTGATCATAAGCCAGTCTTTTATAAGGGTTTTTAGTTTGTAGGCGGTGAGAGGGTAGATGTTAAGCAGCCTATTTAATTTATTATAGATATAGGCTGCTTGCATATTGCGTCTAGCGAAGTCGGTCCTTACGGTCTGACCGACTACAACATCCTTATTTCTTTTTAAGACCAGCCTACTCTCAATCTTTATTAATTATTCATTAACAGTCTTTATTAATTATTTATTAATATACTTCATTATTTACTGCCGTGGTTCTGTAGCTAGTAATGATTCTAATTCTCTGCTCTCTTCTATCGGAAGGTAAAGTGTGGAATTTCCATCATCATTTGGCAGATATTCCCTCTTTTATATGCATAGGTATATTATGCAATATACAACAATGATAGCCTGTACTTAGCCACCCTTAATTGTGACCCTTTGCAGGAAAACCTCTTTTTCCACACTCTAAATGTTCTTTCTACAACACTTCATTTCATTATTTTGCTTTTTCTTTTAATAAACTTCTTTATCATAGCTTGATTTCTGTGACAAACAGCTGTTACTATATCAATAACCAGCGGCCATCTTGTTTAACCCTCCTATACTGAGTAGTTAACTTTTTTGACTAATGGTTAGATATTTGACCATTAGTAACTCTAACCACGGATCAAAAACGCATTTTGCTGATTTTGACTAATAGTTACGATATTTAACCAATAGTTGAGTTAACAGTGTTGCAGAAGCGGGCTGTTCGGGGTATTTGTTGTGTTTCCCCGAGGGAGTCGGTACGGAATAGATTTAAGGAACTAAATATTATGACATTATCCTGTCAATATATTCTTGAAGCCTTGTTGTATGTACAAAAAAACTTAAGCGATTTTAAAACAAATGGAGACTTTCACTAGTATAATACGCGTAATAGAACTAATTTGAGTGTGCGACCAACCAGGCTCCAGAAGATAAACCACTCCTTATATGGAAATTGTATTAGTTTTTACAACAAATTCCCAAGCGAAATTTGAGAAATATCACTAAATAAATTCAAAGCCCTTGTTAAAAGTAAATTAATAAATAAAGCCTTTCATAAATGTGACGAATACTTAAATGATCCTAATTCCAAGGATTGATTTGCTCCAGTTCAAACAATTTGTATTAAAAACTTGGCGATTGAAAAGAGTGGCGGAAAGTTTCTTGCCAGTTCTTCTTACTCGCTCTACGCCCTTGACTTGCGAACTGGTTGTAAATGTAAATTTACAATTAATTTGATTTGTTTTTTTGACGTTCATAAGTGTACATGTTTACCTATATGAATAAAGATATTTTTGAGTTTGAGTTTGAATTTTAACTACGGATCAAAAAACTGGCCCTCAGTGTTCTATAATGTTTTGACACTATTTTCGTGTATCCGAGACACCAAACATATACTTATATTCATTACAGTAGGTTAATTTACTCAAAAGGTTTAGTTTCCTTGAGGTGCTTTATTCCTTTTGTGTCGAGAAGTTGGATTGCTTTCACATGGCTATCTAACCTGTTAAAGTGGCCAAAGACAAACTGTTTCTTCGTATTTACGACTGTATCCACATTAACATACTTGTATCATTTTTATATACCATTTAAAACTACTTTTATAACCTATAGTAGATTTTAAAAAATCAGTTTATAATATTGTAAACTGTCAAGAACATTTCAGAATATTATCTCGTTATCTAAATAAACATTAAAGATAAATTTACGTTATATGCCAAACTTGAATTTCAATAGTTCAATATATAATTATTATTGTCAAAGGCACTAAACGACATAAGTTAGCGGACAGCAAGTCAACGAAGCCCGGAATAAATTAGTTAAACTGTGGTCTAAACAAAACAAACATTAAATTGAGGGTCGTAACCAGGAATAGTTTGCAAAGTTTTGACCATAATAGAGGTGTTTCAAACTAAACAACTTCAGTGTTCAATTTTTATTTAAATATATATGTATTCTGTATTCCTACAGCTAACACAAATTATATATAACAAAAAACAACTTTACTAAAGCTATTTTTTTTTAATTGGACCACAAAATTAGGACAAACACATGTCAACATTAACTTATATACGAAAATATAAAAAGCGGTGTCGTCCCTAAAACATGTGGACACGACCAGAAATGAAATGATATAGCCAAAGATGGAATGCATAATATATATACAAAAAGGTTCAAACATTTATAGAAAGAAATATAAATGAATTAAATAGATTTACTACTAAGTTATACCAACTGCAGCTGTGTTATGTGATGGTATATAATTGTTTTATTTATATCAATATCGTATGTTGGTCCCGAAATCTATAGAGATTTCTAAATAAGATAGGAAACTTAATAAAATTATGGCGATTTTAGGTTATAATCGAATTTTTTCTTATTACATACAAATGTGAAATTTTATAATTTTTTGACATTTATGAACGTCAAAAGAACACTTAAGTTTTTAATTTAGAGCATAAAATGAGCGAACGAGAAGAATCAACAATAATCTCATTATCATTGCTTTAAATAGCCAGGATAATTGTTACAAACCCCTTTAAATGTGGTTATCTGTGATATCTCCCGGTAATTATGAATTTGTGAAGGACAAGTGTTGCTAGAAAACTTCTGTCAGAATAGTATTTGCAAAATGCTTTTTAATATCTTACCCTCGGACCGAGGAACGAATTAACTAGAATAAAAGACAGAAAGATGATTTTTTATTAATAATAACAGTTTTTATATAATATTTTGAAAGAAATCTTATGAATGTTAATAGTATCGCAGAAGACAAATAAAAACGAAGATTATTTTGAAGTCATCAAACATTTATTTATTTATTTATTTATTTATTTATTTCCAGTAAATTTACATCAACATACAACATATACTTATCACGATCTTTAGTCTAGGCTACTTTATTGTTTCTTCTTTACTAATCAATCAATCAAAATCATATATACTAACACATTGTTTACTTTTGGACGTCTAAAACAGAAATGAATACAAAATGCTTCTAATTGTACATTTACTGCCAGTTCTCAAATCAAGAACGTAGAAAGAAAGAGATCTAGTAATAAACTCTCCCTTTTTTATTATTTAATAATTTTGATAGTGTGGTCCCTGTGGCAGTGTAATTTTAGCGCTGGCAGCATTTCCTCTCTGTATTGCGATACTTATTAGTTGAGCCAGGGTAGTACCAGCTCTGAGGTCACCGCTACTATCTACTACTACTTTAATAAGCGCACATGCACTTAAACTTGTATCTTCAGAAGGGACAAAATCGAAGTTGGAGGAAAGACTCTTATATTTTTGCTGTTTATTGTTTTCTGCTTACACTGGGCCGCCCCAGATTATTTGCTTGTCCGAAGGTGGTGAGATGGCTAAATTTCAAGAAACACGCAGACGTAAAGAGACGATACAGAACTAATCTTTCAACTAAAGAATAGTTGAAATATTGTTTTAGATTTAGTTCTATGAACGAGACAGTTATAGGTGAATTAATTTTACGAATAGCTTTTAACCTTATAATTATAACCCGTCGTCCCGTATTCATTACCAAGGTTCAGAATGTTTCAAATTCCGTCTGCCAAAACCTGGGAGTTCAGAAACCTTATTGAAATTATTCAGTACTTATTAACTCATCGTGAATATAACAGAATAAAGCCTCATATATTCAGTAGTGGGCTGATTAATGTTATATTATAATAATTTTTAATTTTACTAAAAATAATAACGAAAAGAGAAATTTAATCTTAACTATGTATACAGAAAAATAATTGCTTAAAATTACAAAGTAATTTTTTTTGTTGAGTATCCATAATGTCGGTATTTGAATCGAGGAAAACACCAGCTCAATCAGTATTCTCTACCAGTTAGTGCGATGAATAACAGGCCTGCGCAGGTGCGCGAGTATTGGTCATCGCGTCGCGCGCGACCTCCGGTCTTATTATCAAGTAATATAGAGCCGGAATGCGCGTGCGTCGCGTTATCGATGCTCGCGCTAGCCTTAGCGGGTGACTGTTCCTATTATGATTGCTTGCCGTCCACTCTTTTGCTCTCGGTGCTACCCTATTTTTATTGTTAGTTATAATTAATTATTTAGTTAAATCTAGATATGTCAAAATTGCAAATCTCATCTAAAGATTGCATAGTTCCAGTTTACCTCATTATTAATGCTAAACTTCGAAATATTATAACTTTAGTTTTTATCTGTATTGTCTTATAAGTTTTTAAAAAAAGCAATACGGCTTTTAAAAAAAACGTGTTTAGTTATAAGTTTGTTACATTCCAGGAATTAATGTACACTGGACATGTAGGACTTTTAATTGTTATTGAACATTAAATAAAGAATTTTTGAAATTGAATTGAATTGAATATTTAACTTTTTAACTTAATAAAAAAAAATACTTTATTTGACACAAAACAAATATTACATTCTATATATTACAGTATTCAGTGTGGTTAACCTATATTATGAAAGTGCGTATCTGATACCTAATCCGGTAATTTTGTTTATTGTTAAAAAACTTTTTATTTTACAAGTAACTACTTGTAAAATTTAAGATTGGATTTTTATTTATTATTTTTCTTTTTCTGTGTCACATTTATATTTACTGTAATTGTCATGTATTAGTAAAAATAGCTTGTAAGATACTGTAAATATATGTTATATTTAATGTTAATGAAACTTCTATATTTCCTGAGATATTAATAGCCTTAATTGTATTCCCGCAATGATTAATAGCTTTCTATTATATATATTAATCAATATTCGAGTAATTGGCGCATCTAATGGCGTGATTAGTACTAATTATAATTCATAGATGTGTGGTGGATTGCTGGACATTGCTCATTTCCAAATGAGTGATTTCTATGACAATTTTGAATAATGCATGCGTATTTTTTATAACAGTGTAACTCATAGTTGTGCGATATGCAAGTCTTGGCCTATTAGCTTCAACGCAAACGCCGCATCGTATGTCGAGAAGCGGATAAGGCTCTGCTGTTACCGCATCCCGCCTAAGGCGATTCTTCGTGGCTCCTTGAGGTTTTACGCCCGAACCCAATAATTAATCCACAATCTCAGGTTGTTTTCAATCAGATCGTGGCAGTCGATCGATTTCCTATCTGCATCCCAATAACCAAACCCTACGAAGACAATCTATAGAATACGATCTCTTCGCTCTTTACACTCATATTAGATAATCAATATAAACCAAATAAAGTAAATAAAACCGTACAAATAATATTAAAATATACATAACTATGTTTGAAACATATCAAATAGCGTTTTAATTATTTCTAAAACTGGTGTAAATTAAAATCTTAAGATTGAACTGTAATTATCTTTTATAATATACATATATATTATTTATACATATTATGTATTATTTATTATTATATACATATATCATTATCCGACCTACAATGGCTATTAAAATCCGTCGATTAGTTATTGGCACACGTTTATCTATATTTGGATAAAGCTATCTATCTGAGATGGTCAAAAATGGATTGATATAGGTTATTGGGTTTAAGCGTTAGTGGGTATGCACAATAGCGAGTTCACATAACCTTCCCGCACCAAGCAGTCGCGCCGCGGTAGGTATAAGCAATGCATTTTCCCAAGTAAAGAAAAATAGCTTTAGCGTGTAACTCTTATTCCTGAGGTCGTAGGTTCGATTCCCGGTTGCACCAATGGTCTTTCATCCTATATGTGCATTTAAGATTCGCTCTAATGGTGAAGGAAAACCCGAAGTTCAATTATTTTTTAGTTAAAATTAACAACGAAAGATATGATGATATTAAGGCTTTTTGTGTATGATGTTGATACAACACTCAAAATTGCACTAAGCCGCTAGTATCCACTTATTTTGATAAATTTAGCACTTGTGGCACTGCCCGCTATAAATTAAGCAGCGCGTGTTTATTTATATTTAGGCTATTAAAAGCACTGGCCTTGTTTAAATATTTTAGAAATACATTTAACTACCTAAAAAACGATTATAATGCATCATATAAGAACAAGTACAAACATAGTCAATTCAGTACATAAGTGAATTTGTACGGATACCTGCAACTGACTTTCATCAACAGATCTATATGAATAGGAAATTCTAGCCGTATGACCTCGACACCCGTCGTTCCACATCTGTGCATTTTTTAAGGTAATTTTTACCGCGCGTGATGCTTTATTCTATATGCTCCATGTAGACTGCCCACAGAAGTATTTCCGAACCAATTCACCTTCGTCCTTCAATAACTTACCAATTCTTAAATTCCGGCAACGGAGTCGCGAGCCATCTGGCATTGAGAGTGTCCAAAGAATTGGTATAACAATTTTTTTTTATTGTTAATGACACTTAACGATTAATCTAAATTTTCACGCCATTTCCAAACGACGTGAACGAAGTGTTGGTTAAACTGAACTTCATTTAGCCACTAACCACTTAATAATATATTTTAATAATTGTAAAGTTCTTTTCATCATTATGGATTTATTTTTTTTATTTTTATTTATTCACACTTCATTGCTAGAAAGAAACACAAATAACACAATACATAAAAATTACAAGGGATGCAACGAGCGGCCTTATCGCTAACAAGCGATCTCTTCCAGGCAACCCTAGTAAGAAAAGAAAACAATAAATAAAAATGATGAGTGCAAGAAGTGCATAACCAGAAGTTATATAAAAAAATATTTTTATTAATCTATAGAACCTTAATCTAGAGAAAGAATCTGGATTAAATGAGAGTACTAATGTTACTAAGTTCTAGAGAGTTCCGACGACTATTATAACTTTCGGATATTAACGAATTAAAAAAAACTATATTAAATATATATACATCTTGTCCGTCTACAACCTTTTATTTACAAGCTTTTTGCTTCTTCTGTTTAAGACCATAGACCATAGACCAATATCAATTACGAACATTAAGAGAAAGATCCAATTCAATTGTAGCACATAAAATCTTCAAAGTATTATATATGCTTTGAATTGTATTGAGCGTTTTATTCACTAACACATTTTCCCATAGAATAAAATAAACTATATATTCTACGTCATTCGACGCGACAAAGACATAAAACTTTATGACATCTAGAAGTGCCCTAAACGATGCGTTCACATTTTCATCTCCGTTTCGTATAAGCTGACTCATATATAAAGCCTTTGTCCCGGATAAGCTTTACTATATAGCTATATTTCGTCAAAATTTAACGAACGTAGCCTATGTTTGATTTTTGGTTTTAATATGCTTCAATTATAAAGGTTAAGTTAATCCTTCCAAATGATGTTTCGGCATAATCTATATTTAAACAAATAAATCCAACAGGAATTACACAGATGTTGACAGGTCACTGTGGATTCTTGTCGTTTCTTCACAGGTTTAGAGTTAGATAAAGTACTGCCTCTCATTCTAGCAATACAACTGAAGAGATTTTACTAGATTTCACTGACTCCTACATACGATAGCTATAACACTGATTTATGGGTATGAAAGTAATCGAGACGAAAGGTCGAGACGAATCGGTATTTTTTTTTATAAATTGTAATTGGAAATTATATTTAAGTACGAATTACATACTAATAAAATGATGAAATATGCATATAATTATCGTATAAATATAATTATATTCAATTTCAAGTTTTTATCAACTTCGACACGAATAAAATTACATTTTCTAGAAATGATTCCTAGCTAGATCGATTTATCGCCCCCGAATCCCCTTGTATACTATATAAATGTGGTATTTATATAGTGGTTAATCATTGGTATTTACTTAAGTTAAACATATGTATAAACTAGAATATATTAAAAAAAACATTAAAAAAGAAGGTTTATTTGTTATTTTTTTCATCCTGACAGAGACATTATTTGCATCTGTATTATTATTTAATTAATAAACATAAGTTTTAGACTATAGATACATAAATTTGTTGGAAGCATAGCTTTATCTTTGAATCTATCTTGTCTTTGAATAAATAAACACAAGGCTTTCATTTTGTTTTGGTTGATAACTTCCTTATAACTGTGTTTGTAATTGGATTTGATATACCTAAAGAACTTATTAAAGACATAATTGTCTTGGGTTGATCGGAAGTTTAAGGTATTTTGTCATATTATGTATTTCATTACGTTTTAAATGATTTATATTTATTAACATTTCGCTGCATACAGAAATATACGATTTTCATAATTAAGTGATAACCGGTCTTATCGCTTTCGAGCGATCTCTTCCAGGCAACTACTGTAAGTTTAACTATATTACATAAGGTAATGAAGATTTGTTTTGCACATACGACACATAGTTAATTAGACAAAACTAATGGAACCAAACAGCAATTTAAAAATATGTAAGTAGTCTCAGTATGTAATCAGGGCAATAATAAAAAAGAGACATGGGAAAGAATAAGTGCACATGAATCACAATAATTGTAGATCATTTGGTAGTTTCGTAGTAAGATAGTGATACGATGTGGATAGGTAATGTTCATACAGTAGAGATTTAAAGGAAGATAGAGAGTGATCTAAGCGAATGGAGACGGGAAGTGAATTCCTTAGCCTCACTGCAGAGAACATAAAGGATTCGTCAAGAAGGGATGATGATGATGGATTACAAGAACATTATTTTCTGAAGAAAGAAAGCTGCACTCCCAAAAATTTGATATCGTGTGGAGTTTCTTGCCCACTCTTCTCCACACGAAAGTACCTTTTGGAAGGGGCAACTAGAATCATCTTTATATATTATTAAACGTTCAAAAGTGCCATTTTAGGTAATTGTAATAAATGATTTGACTTTCTCTTTTTGAATACGTGAAAATGCTTGAGACAGTTCTTATGTAGTAGCAGATTTAATGGTTGTATTTGAAATGATTTGATAAGTGCGTATTTACGTATGAATTTTATGGAATTGAATGCCGAAATTATACAGACAATTTTGAATAACTATTGAATTCTTTGTGTGTCTTTTGAATTTAATAAATTTCCTACTTCATTTGCTCTCGGAGACACAAATATTTATTGGATCGTTCTGCCCCAGGTCCTGGTATCAGACGTAAGATGATTTTTGGTTGAAAGGCTAAGATAGCATAAATCACAGTGTCTAGACAGTTTTAAGCTCAAAATAAAAGTTTAGGGACTTTGACAATTTGTTAATACCCAGGATTAGACTTTAAACTGACATTTCAACGTGGCAACGTCGTGAAATGTCTCATTTTCTTAGAAGAAAGAATTTATTTTCTTAGCTGAAAATAACGGCTAAAAATATGTTTGAATATTTATTTTATTAATTATTTATTTTCAGGCATAACTTTTTTGTGAATAAATTTTAATATTTTTTTCCATACATTTATAAGGGTTAATTTACATTATTTGAAACCGTCCTTACTACATTAAAAATAAGTGCGAAGAGATTAAATTCTATTTCTACAATTAATAATAATAATAATAAAGAGAGTTGTGCCTTACTCACAATTATTACAGTAAGATAATTGGCTTGTATTATTAGAACAAAATCAAATTGGATTATCGAACTAGTTTATATGAGCATTAGTATAAAATCGTAGTGCGCGGACAAATGAAATGAATGATTGAAGAGTTACATGTATTATAATCTATGATTGTATTATCGTAATAATGATGCATTTAAACGAAATTGTCTACATTGAGCATGTTGACTACCTATACTTAAAGAGATTAACACACATCATGTTTCTTCAGTGTTGGTATATCCACAAACCATATGGCGAG
Source organism: Pieris mannii (assembly GCA_028984075.1). NCBI lineage: Eukaryota > Metazoa > Arthropoda > Insecta > Lepidoptera > Pieridae > Pieris > Pieris mannii. The sequence goes on along the minus strand of CM054793.1, from coordinate 10,343,691 downwards.
CTATCTGCTCATTTTGTAATACATAAATAAGCAAATGGCTTACCGGATGGTAAGTGAAATAGAACTGTAAGACGCTGAAACGATTTCAATAGAATTAAGTAGCGAGTATTTTATGATTAACTCAGAAAATTATTGTTAGTAGTCTACAGGAAAGAGAAGATATGATAGATGGAAAAATAATTCATGAAGTGTTAATGAAATTTAGTATATTTTAAACTCTTTATTCTGTGCGAAACGAACGAAAACTGATCCGCTGAGGGATTTGAGGTCGATTATATATATATAAAGCATTTTTATCAACTTATGCAATTATATTTATTTATTATTTATGCCACTCTACCAGACTCAGACTCCCACTCTAACGTACCTCCGCTACGTCAACAATCACGCCAGACCGATGTGAGACGCAGTATTCGTTTTGTCCCGCTCTACTGCGTATTGACTGAACCTATATTACGTCACCGTGTATTAGGTTTATATTTTCGTAACGGAATTTCTTGTTTCGGTCGCCGCGTTCAAAGCCCGCGATAAAGTGCAATAGCTTAATGAGTCGCAAAATAGGTTGCTAAGCGAAAAATTCAAAGACAAAAACAGTGGTAAATAGTAGAAGGCATAGCAAAATGTTTCATACTATCGTGGTATGTAGCTATTAAAAGCTAGGCTAAGAAAAAAACGTTTAAAGGCGAAACGAAGTTCGCGGTATTTAATATAAATGAAACGAAGTAGGAAATGGAAATTATATTATTAGTTCGCATAACTGCCACTTCTAAATTTCTCTTTTGTTACAAAATCGAAACAGACGATACTGATTAACAAAGGGACACAGTCTTTTGAATTCTTTTGTCTTGCGGCTGCAGATGGCGTGAATATAAATTGTCAATTTGCTCACCACAATCGAAACCTATGAAGGAATAGCAATCTTCATTAAGTAAAAAAATGTATTTATTTCCGTACTACTATTTTGCTTAGGTAACAAATTGGAGGAACCATCTAAAGTATGAGAGAAATAAAAAAGGGAGGAATTTACAAACCGGACGTCCTGTGTTTACCCTAACCGGAACAATAGATTTTTTCTTGATTGAACAATTGACAATCGATATCAAGTTTATTTAATTATACACTAACGAATTAAACTTTTGTTAGTGCTGATAAGACAAATAGGCTTTTTTTAAAGCCAACCGCACTGCGTAACGCAATAAACGGGTATAATTACTTGGAAAACACAATACGAGCAACGACAATGAGTACAATTAAACAGAAAAGTGTAGTGGAAAATAGCGTGCGCTGATAATTACTGTGTTCGAGTGTACGTGAGGCTGAGTGCAGATACGGTACAATAAACAATGACGTTGTCTAGTTATATTGATTAACTTTTGTATGTGGTGTTGTGGCTTAACCGTGAGTTAATGAATGATCTATAATGTGGAATTTTATTTCCTTGCTTGTAGTATTACCTGAGTAAACAAGCAAATATTTTTTTTATATATACTGGGATTTTAATATTTTTAATATTTCTTTTTTTTAATGTGGCTGCCAATTCAACATCAATATTTAATTATTACTTTGTATTCTATTCTTATATTGGTAAAAGTCTTTAACTACTTATAGTCAGGGTTGTATAGTGTACGTACCGTGTATTACCTCTGGACTACTTGAGCATGCAGATACAAATCTGAGGAGTGTTTGCTTAAGCCTGCAACTGTTATCCTAGAGGTCATAATTTAGAACCTTGAAAATATCGTAAACCAGCATGTCGGAAATCTAACCACGTAAAGAGTAAAATTGATCTGGTGCCAAGATTAAAGGTCGTAGCGCCGCTGGTTTGTTTTAAATAAAGCCCAATATTAACTACGAATAAATTATACTGAAGTATTTCCGAACCAATTCGACGTAGGGTCCTTCAAAAAAAGAGCATAAAGTCTTAAAAGGACGGCAACGCACTTGCGAGCCCTCTAGCATCGAGAGTGTCCATGGGCGGCGGTATCACTTAACATCAGGTGAGCCTCCTGCCCTGCTCCTGCCCCCTGTTCTATAAAAAAGGTATCATTTGCAGTTATAATGAATCTACATAGATTATTATACAGAATATATAAGAACACTCAGAAAATACGTTTAAAAAACGCTTATTTAACAGTGAAATGCCCGAACTTAGCAATTCAAATTAAATCTCAACAATTTGTAATAAAATATTCTTTTACGAGATAACGCGGTGAATGTTTTTGATATAAAAAGGTTTAAGAGCTCTTTCGGATTAGTCTTGTCCATTATAATTGGGGAAATATATACGAAAACAATTTTAATATTTTAACGGTGAATATTTTATCAGACATTGTTATTTTTTAATTGATGTGTCTGTGTGTTAAATTTATAAATATACTTTGTTTGAGAACGTATAAATAAATGAATAAATTAAAAATGAGTTAAGTTGTGTTTCACGAATTCGGCAAGATCAGACACTTATATTTACTAATATTTATACATTTCAATTGTTCATCAGAGAATATGAATAATTCAATGATTTAATTTGATCTAAGTCCCTTCACTAAACTTATTAATAATATTTAGTACAGGATCCAAAAGGGTGGGGCAAAAATTCTTGCCAGTTCTGCACAGCAATGTTACCCTCTTTATTTGGGTCTAGTAGTAAATTCAAATTTAGAACCTCGTTTCAAATATTCATCCATAAGTGTACATAGCAAAGAAAATCCTATATGAATTAATAATATTGATTTGATTTGACATCAACTGGCACAATTATTATACCAATGGACTTGTAGTAAGCAGAAAAATAACGGAATAGTAATATTGATAATGTTCTATAAATTTCAAGTGCATTTGCATCTTAGTGTGCTTTACTTAGTTGCTATATTAACGACACCAATCGTTGGAAGGTTGGTATATCTATGATTTACTGACCATTGACGAAATTAATTAATTTTATTAATTTATTAACACTTCGCTACGTTACAATAATATAAAAATTGAACATAATTAAATGAAAGGGGCGGCCTTATCGCTTTTGAGCGCATTCTTCCATGCAACCAGTTACTGTGTCCTCTTGCATTACGTGCGTTTTAGACATTGTTATTGTTGTCTGTGAAATTATTTACTATAGATTTTTGTCCAATCACTATAATCGTAAAGATCTATATACATATTTACAAGGAGTAGAGAATTGAAAATATTCTACAATGTAATTTACTCTGTGTAAAATTCCTATCAAATATCTTGAATTCCATTCGACGCCTTCCTACCACAAGCATGCGGTGAGAGCCATCTGCGGTGACGACAACAATGATTCTGGGAAATCTGTGAATTCACCCTTAAATAGTTAAAAACTATTTGCTTTAAGAAAAATAGAATAAGGTTTTTTTAAAACCAATAAAAAACTGTTTATTTTGGAATATAAGATACAGGTATTACTTATTCCAAAACAATAAATTTGAATCGGTAGACAGAACGTGTAGGCCAAGAGAAAAAGCCGGCGTAAAAGCTACTCTATTAAAATAGCAAATCATCAAAAAATACTTATTTTAAAACCAATATCCCAAATTAATTAGAAGTAGCCTGCCTTGTCTAGTCCCAGGCCCTTTTATCAACTAGATAATCGTTAAGCCTTTTTACACAGCTTTTCTTTAATATATTTCTTAAATTTATTAAAAGGTAGAGATAAAAGAGCCTCTGGGATTTTGTTAAAGTAGAGTATTCCTTTTCCCAAAAAAGAATTACTATCTTTAGACAGTCTTGTCAAAGTTAAATACCTATGATAAAGCAATTGAAAAATAAATGTTAAATGCAAGCTTGTGTTATTCAAAGAGAAATCTAACACCTATTATCCGTCTCTTCACGTAAGTGTTCTATATAAATGTTGTGTACATTTTTCAAAGCACTATTTCCTGTGCCGCTTGATATTGTGTAACATTCGTCGTTTGGCATTTCTCGCATGTCGATTATATAAATGAGACTTCTTTCGACGTTTATGTTGTTATTCTGAAATGGTTATGGTTGCTTTATGTATTATCTATTATCTTTAATTTTTATTAGGAAATTGATTGTATATTTCGATTTAAATTACATACGTTATTTATTTACAGCTTACGTACGACCAAATTTCAATTAAAAATATTTTAAATTTAACTTAAAATAAAATTAACACAAACTGTTTTGCTATCCGTTAATCTTTTCTAAGTACATGTTTAAATCATTGCACCTCTATAAGCTCCACAAAAAGGTCGGTCTCCGGGCAAGAGTAGAGAAAACTATTAAGGTAAGCAGGGAATGGAAGCTTTTGACGTTTAACAGTGCAAGTTGAATACACAATTAAAATGATTCTCTAAAACAGTCTTAATACACTTACTACGACATAGAAAACTATGTCTGTGTATAAGTTTTCCGTTTTCCTTTCGTTATTGGTTTAACCAAGTTTGATTAAAGCTAAATATAATAATAGAGAACTGTGCCAGTGTTCAAACCGAATAGTTGACTGATCAGAATTCAAACGGCGACAAATAAATAATTAAGGAGAAATTGCATGTATACAAATGGACTGATGTGTGGACAATTAATTTTATTAAAGTACGTAAGTAATTAATCATAATTAACAATGATTGGTAAGTTTAACCACACGAGTAATTTACCAGATTATATGCAAATACGGTATATAATTAAATGTAATTGCGGCCCAATTAAAACCTATTTGTTGATAAGTGTGATTGATTTACTAATTGTCACATTTTATCGTACATTGTTGGCGTGCCAACGTTACTGTAGGCCCAATACGATGGAAGGAGAGTAGTTATAATTTCTTAAAATTCTGTATCTAGATCATAATATATCTAGATCTATATAGAATAATAAAATCTTGTAGAAAGCAGTCCATTTGCGATAGGTCACTTAGAATTTATAAAATTCTGTTATTGATATCAAAGATTTTTTGTTTTCATACGCATAAAAAGTCAAAAGGGTTTTGCTTCACACAAAATTAAAACAAATCATATTGTTTAATCAAAACCGTTTTAATTAGTAAATTTTTGACGTGACAACGTCTTATAAATTGGTTTGCCGGGTGACACTTCAAGAAACTGCGTTACGCTCCGCTCACGTTATACGCTCACATTGAGAGCGAGTGAGAGGCACGCGTCCCTTCCACTCGGGCATGGTTAGCCCGCCTAAGAGCGAGAGAGACAGACATAAATTGTTAATATGAAATTCAGTGCGAGATTCTTTGTATAAATTAATGTTTTAAATATAATTCTTTGTATAAATAAATGTTTTAAATTGTTACTATTATTTCATCCTTCTTCCTACTATACGAATGAATATTCACATTAAAATTATTTTACCACTCAAAGTCGTTGTCACGTAAAACTTTCGCCCGTATACCGACTTTACAGGCAACCAATTTTTTTTTAGAAATTCAAATCAAACTGGAAAGTCATAATTTCTAATTCCATGCCAATCGAGCAAGTCATTCATAGAACAAAAAATACATGTTTTCTTAGTTTTTGTTAAGTCGTTCAGAAAACATAAAGATCACTTTGTTTCTTAATGCTAAAGTTAATTTGACTGTAAATCCTCCAAGCTTAACCCGCTGCATGCAGGATGAATTGAGATTGATGGGAATGAAGAGAAGCCTTTTAAACAAACGTAATGTAAAAAGGCGTTAGAAGCTGATGTTAATTAATTTATATTCAGTATAGAAAAAACAGAAAGGGGCTGAATACTAGAAGATCTTGCTTCGTCTATATTATTCTGTCACAGACTAAAATTAACATCTATTCATTATTTCATTTATTAATCAACAGATGGCGTTGTACATGTGTAAAATGCACATGCAAAAAATCGATTATTATTCGATTATTTTTAATATTTAAATCGCGTACAAAAATCGATTTTTATTTTTTTAAAATACAATGGAAATAATGAAGGTTGAAAAGGTGTAAAAAGGTTGTAGCAGGGTGGCTGAGAACTCTAACATACGAGGAAACTGAGCACATTTTGATGCGAATTCGCTTTGAGACAGGCCTAATTGTATACTTGACAGCGTGCACACACTCACTCACACACAAACACACACAGCACACATATGCACACATACACACACAAACACGCATTCATAGATTAAGTTTATAGCTATTCTTGTTAAAGTTTGTTTAGATAAGGGAAGTAGCGAGTCAATACCAACACTAGTGTCTCTTGACTACTTACGGGGGTTGTGTCATACTCATTTATTGATGTAAAAATTTGAGACACAATAAAATTTTATTATTATATTTATTATGTACGTAACGTAACTGAACGTAACGCAAATAAAAGGTCACAGAAAAGTAATATAGTTAAGACATTTGTGTCACGTTAAGCTTAAGAAATAAGTACTTATTATTTTGTTTTCGTTAAAAGCGTTTAATGGTTGTCTTAAAATACATTAATAACAATGCTTTGAATTTTCGTCCAAATAAACACAGCTACGGAGAATAATAATTTTATTGAGTGTGCGTTCATGCTTCTGTACAGACCGATGAACAAGACAGGGATGATTGAGTTCTTTGTGAGAAGTTTTTAAAAGGCTGGAAAATAGTTTTATCGGAAATCAAGCACTAATAATAAACCATGTTTTTATTTTTTTTCTGTAGTATAGGGGCAAAACTGGCAGGAGGCTCACCTGATGTTAAGTGATACCGCGGCCCATAGACACACTCAATGCCAGAGGGCTCGCGAGTGCGTTGTGGCCTTTTAAGAATTGGTACGCGCATTCTAAATATATTTGTTTCTTAAGTTGTTCTATGAAATTAAGTCAACAAACAATCTAATATAGTGTATAATTAATTTTGGATTACTAAAGAGGCCGCAAAAGGTGTTTTAAATGTATCTTATTCAGAGGTATAAGAATAAGTTTTAATATAATTTTATACATTTTCACTACTGATATTGAATACATTTGATTTCCAATTACAGTTGTATAAAAGAAAATCTTTGTTGAATGAAAATTCCAAAAAAATATGAATGAAAATATGTTGTTGATCATGAATTGGAGGCAAAAGGTCAAGAACAAATATTTTATCATAGTTATAGAAATTGTTATTTACTTCGTGCTTTGATATTTAAAAAATACTGTGAAATTCTTACAGACATATACCTAAGGGCTAGTCATATTAGTTTTGAGGTTGCGTTACATAAAAAAACACATTATCAGATTAATAATAATTTATTTGCAAGAATATGGTAAAAATATGTTAAAGTGGTACAATCTTAAATTTGCATCGCCATACATAATGTCGCGATAATTTGTCTTGAAGAATATTTAAATAAAAGCAAGTTTTTATTTCGCAAAATTAAAATTCGATTTTTTCAGTAAAAATACTTACATTTTTGTTATGCAAAAGAGAACAGTGGGATCAATTTGATATGCTAAGCTCAAACGTTCCATATGTTGGTATTTAGTTACTAAAAAGGTAGGCGAAGTAAAAACATCATATTAAGACGAAACGAAGTACGCGTGGGAAGCTAAATAAATACATATATTTTACTTCGAGATAAACTATCTGTTTTCATTACAGCATAAACAAATTGTTGTTAGTTTTCATAAATTAGGTGTAACTTGATAACATTTAATCAACTCAAAACGATAAAAAGTAGTAAAAAAGCTTTCAATATAATTCATAAGCTTAAAAGCCTTTTAGGTAGCAGAATGTGTCAGAGGAAATACAAAGACCATTTATTTCTTGTTAAGAACGCAATTTAAAAAATATACACTCTCAAATAAACTTGGCGGGCACAGAGTTATTACAGCAGTTGCTGTTAGGGGGAATAAAGTTCTAAATGGTAATGTGGAATAAAATATACGACTGCGCAGAAAACATTTCAAACAGTTATGAAAACAAACAAAAGGCTTTATTAAAATAAAACCGTTTAATCCCATACTTCAACAGCTGCATATAAGCAGAAAATAATTTGTAAGGTTATTTTCACGTTCGTTGGTTTTAAAAAAGACTTTAAGGCCTGCTCCGTGGTAAATAGCATAGCCTACCAGCATTCCCGCTACAGATAACCTAAATAGTATAATACAGAGAAGATTAATTCAGACTGATTTGTAGAATCACCAAATTAAGACCAACTGCTTCCCTTCTGTTCTTCTGTGTCAAATCCAAGTTTTATAAAGGCACCATCTAGCGTCCATTTATCACATAAAATAAACGACGTCACTTTGCGTTGTCAAAGTTTAGGAAAATTGAACCATTACGTCGTAGAACGAGTGCGATTTTTTCAAAAAAAGAAAAGAAAAATTACTCTTGCCAATTATTTAAGAAAGTTATGTCCCTAACTGAATATTGAATTGTGATTTTTGCAACTGGTTATGCCAATATGAATCTTCTTGTAAATGATAATAATGAGTGATAAAGGAGATGGCTCCTTTCGAAGGTTGGCGATCATCATGGCTACTGTTATTTTGGATGCCGCGCTTCTGAACTTGGTGCTTTACCATTGCCGTGTAAGACTTGATGCGGCTAGATCTACTTCTAACAGCCTCGTTGCCTTGTATGATTAGTTGAAAGAGCTAATATTTTTGGTGTTGAGAAAGACGTGTCAGAAATATTCAAGTAAGGTAAACCGTGGTAACCGTATTCCGTATGCGGCCTGTTCAATATATTTGAAGCAAACATCTTTAAGCCCATGGGCTTGTTCGAGATATGTCTCGAACACTTCCAGTGTTTTTAAACGTATTCTTTGACAGCCTCTAAGATTACATGCCGCACAGAAGTTTGGAGCAAACGTCAATTTGTATCATGTCTATACCTGAACTTTGGGATATGGGTTTACCGATTCAATGCTATTTCTGTGCCTTTTGTTTATCGACAAGTAATCAATGTTCTTTCGTACAATCTTATCTGGCGAATGTGCTGGCGATTGCTAAGTACTCTACGAGGTGGTCATTTGAAGAAAAGATTCGCAAAAGAATCGTGTTCGGTACAGTGCAAAATTGTTCTAGACTTTCACCTCCGTCATTTCGAGACCAAATGTTCCAATAATATCCAAAATAACACCTTGGCACCATTGAAGATAACGTATCATAACTTGTTTAGAGCAGCGGCAGCATGAATACTTTAGTATTAATAGTATATGTTTACATATTTAGTTCCAAAGACATCATAGGTTTTGTGGCTGAGCGGTTTCATGAAGATGCCTTGCTTGGTATCGATTCGTGATCAGCGCGGGATTTAACAGCAATTTTCTTGTCAGTCTACGGTTTACAGATCATCCCCTGCCAAACCGCAAACGGGTTAAAATAATGTTTAGCAGTCGAAATTATAAAGCAAATAGAGACAATATATATACATAGCTCCAAAATAGGCCAAAAACTTGTGTTTGTACTTTGCTATTTTATGTTATACCTCATCAAACCTTTAAAAGGGATTATTTTTTCACGCAAAACCGGTGAAACTGACGTGATCTGAATACAGATTATGTCGTTCAACATTTCTAAACTTGCCTTATACGTGTCACGATCCATAGTTTCCAGACTTGGTATTCAGCGGAGAAGTGATGTATTCAAAACTTAATTAATTGTACCAGTACGACCGATATCCTATATTAATTAGATTACGAGTCATACCAAGTGACATTTCAAGCGGTAAATCCAATAAGTGGTATGAATAGGGCTACCACACATTCGTAAATGGCTTGCTTGCCTGTACTTGTCTGTATAGTGTAGTAAATGATAATTTGGATTGTCATATACCAGTCAAACACCTATGATAGGTTGAGGGTAGGGAATAAAAGATACGGACGGTGACCGCCTTGTATTTGAAGATGTAGATTATAAACTGTTTTATTGTAACTTTAAGCAATTCGGTGTAGAATCTATAATGAAATAGTGAAAATTACCACAAATAAAACTACCTTATTAATTCAAGTAAATTTTATGTAGGTATTTGTTTAGTTTATTTCAGCCATTATATTAAATAAATTTTTAAAATTCATTTCTAGTATTTTTTTTTAATTTGAATACTCTTTGTTTTTTTATAAATATCCTTTACTCATGTGTTTCATTCTTCATAAAAAAAACCCATGATAACAAAAAATACGATAATAACTAAACATTATCGGTAATGCATTGTTTTGACACGGATGTATATATGTAGCCTCACTATGTGTATATATGCTGGACAAATTTTTGTTCGTTTTTGTCATGACCTTGTAGATACATCGAACATATTTTTTTAACCATTGTGCCATACATTGAGCGGATACAAATAATTGAGAGAAGTTTAATTATAAACACACGTGATAGTCTATTTATGTTCAATTATCATTTTAAAATGATTGATACGTTGAAACGTTAAAATAAACACATCTTTCAATTTTATTATTGAAAATATGAGCGTAACAATAACGAATTAATGTGATTAAAAACATTTATATTAAATATTGTTACTAACAAAACCTCACAAAAGCTTTAAGTTTGGCTTAATACAAATAGCATATAGCAATAAAACTTTGTATAAAGAAAATGTTTTTTCCTTTTACTCTATCATTATTACGATCCACTCTACGAAACGTTAAGAGATATGAAACGTGTGTCGAGTGATACCGAAAAAGCATCGAAATAAATCTGTAGCAACCCGCCCACCAAATTTGGATGGTTTCATCCAAGAGTTTCGCTAATATTTTCTGAATAGCCGGCTGCTTCATTCTTTTCACGACCCATTTGGGAATATCTTATTTGAATGTTAATAGATCTAAATATAATTATTCATATACAATCTTTTATACTTAATAAGGATTTAAAAATTAACACGAAATTAATATGCTGTCGCATAATTCGTTTCGAGTGCTTTTACAATATCAGTTCCATTTAAATATTATGTGGCACTGAAATCAAAGACAATAAATTGCATGTTTTATACTAGAATTTACAAATTTACTTTTCTCTTAGAGAACAGAAAGCTCACTTGATGTTAGTGATACCGCCGCTCATGGACAATGCCAGAGTGCTCGCGAGTGCGTTGCTGGCCTTTTAAGAATTGGTACGCTCTTTTCTTGAAGAACCCTAAGACAAATTGGTTCCGGAATACTTCAGTGGGCAGCTGATTTCACTGAGTGGTGGTAAGCAGCAAAAACTGTTTATCAATATAAAATACTATAACGGCAAACAAAGTATGTCACGTATGATAGTCTGTTTTTGTAAACAATTGGGAAAATTGTCTATTTAACACTGCCATTATTTGGAGAGGTAGGGAATGCCGATGGTGATGATGATTAGTAAAAGAGAAATATAACTTGTGAAGCATATATATATATATATATATATATTTTTATACATTTATTATACAGGATATCCTTCTATAAAACAAAAAAAATCAAATCTTTATTTGATAACGAATCCTTTCAAGTATGAATTATTTAAGTAATTCTTCATTATACATGATATGACATTAAAAGATATTTACTCTCGTATGACGTGCTCCATAAGTGGCTCGGAGTATTTGTTTAGAAAGTTTCCGATTAGATCCATATGCTACTAATGTTTCTCTATGTTTATGTTCCCTTTATGTAATACATTATGTACTGTATATAGGAGTGGATTACGTGGCTTATCGTTCGAATAACGAGATCTTGGCTTAAGTGTATTGCCAGTAAGCTATACTGATATTATGTAACATTTACCTACAAGAAGTCAATATATTAAATGGACCTGATGAATGAAATAAAATCAGTTCATAGCATGTCTCTTTTCAATACAGCATATATTTGACGATAAGTGGGCGTAACGTAACATTCATCATCATACTTATTAATATAAACTTAGGTTTATATTAATACAATTCGCGAGATGCCTCCAGTGCTTGTCCGTATTCAATTTCATTAATAAGAAGCATAAATAACATTAAATACCTATTTTTATATAAAGAGCTTAGTAACTAGATCGTATAATTGTACCTAGGTCCATATTTTTTCATGTGATACTGAGTTTCATCATAAATCAAATCTTTTAAACTAAACCAACATTAATGTCACAGTGTGTTTAAGGCTTATATATAAGATTCTCGTGTCACGGTGTTTGTAATTAAACTCCTCCGAAATGGCTGAACCGATTTTGCTTATCGGTTAGGTTTGCGAATCGGACAAGGTCTATTTTTCATCCTCCTAAATGTGGTGGTTTGTTCTTATTTTATATTCAAAATACATACAACCCTTACTTACTATTATTACAATATAATGACTTGCACACTAAGGTTTATTTAGAGAAAAATTCACAAGAAGACCCAATAAGTTTTCATTCCGGTAAACCGAATAGTCTCTGGGGTAGCATAGCAAAATGTTCCATGTTGGTACGTTCTAAAAAGGTAGACATTCAGGAGAAACGAAGTTCGCGGGGGCGGATAGTGCTATATAAAATTTAAACCAATCAATTTGTCCCATTCGGTGTCGAGACCCTTGGTCCGTGGGGTCCTAGCGCTATAAGGCTTTTAAGGAAATAGTAAAAAGGTAATTCGACTTAACGTAATATATAAAAAAAACCAAAATAAACGAATATTTTTTGTTTTCTTTCATAATTAGGTACTATTTTATTTCATCTGTAATTTAAAAAAAAACCTTTATATATTTGTATCTTTGTTGAGCAAAGCGTGTGATAATTTAGGTTGTAGGCGATTCCCGGCTGTGCACCAATGGATTTTTTTTCTATATCGTGAGGAAACGGGCTTACCTTTGACCCAAAAAGTCGACAACGTGTGGAGGTTGATCAACTAATTGTTCATGTAAAAGAAATCTGAGGCCCAGATTTAAAAAGATTGTAGATCTGATTTCTAGCATTCTAAAACGTCTTTGTACACGCGAAATGTGGTATTCCGGTTTATTTCAAAAGATAAGATAAACACTATAATCTTATCAAATTCAACTTTATAGATGCAAAATTGACCACAAATTCAGTCTATTGACTAAAATTGTCCAATTTGTGCACTATTCACTGAATTCGACCGATTCCACCGGGGCTTACATATAGATTAGTTGGTAATGCACTACTTATCATATGATATGCTCACAATATTTGGCTAATTACGATCTGGCTCCATTACCAACAAGTGTAGAAATTGCTACAAAACGTCAAAAAGACATTTCTATATGTCAAATAACGTTATAAAATTTATGACGTTATTATATTTATTTAAAGTTATGATTGTAACGATGACGATTTATATTTAGTCTCAGAAAGGACTGTTTTAAAAAAAATGAGTTGGGGAGTCTCTTTGAAGATAACGGCTTTAACATCAGACTATGATCGATAATACGGTGCACAATACGACTTAGAGTCCTTAAAGTAAAGAGCGTACCAATTCTTTTGCGAGCCCTCTGGAATTGAGTGTCCACGGGCGGAGGTATCACATTAGCCTCCTGCCTGTTACCCTCTGTAATACAAGATAATCTAGTTTTTCGCCATAATATTCTAATTTGTCCTTCTCACCGCGACGTTTTGCGTATATGTCCTTAAACTAACGCTCTTCATGTTTGTGGCTCATAAATAGATATAATAAAACAAAACAAAAAACAAACAAAAATTTCCTTTATTAAGTAAATAGTCTTAAATCTACATTTTAGTACATCCCTTTTAAGTTCTAGAGCCTGTGTTAGGGATGAACGCTCTTTCCTATATATTGATACTTAATCTACTTAACAAAGTTATATAAACAAAACAGTGTAAGTACTTAAATACAATTAAATACCATATTTTAAAAACCCAAATCTTACAAAAGTTTATATTAAATCGTAATAACTACACAGATATCTGTAAATCCATTAAAAATACAGTGATCACATATAGTGTGTTTTTCATAGAGCCAATTTATATGGTGTTTTCGTTGCTCATACGTTGACAGAGGGCATATATGTGATCAGCCTTCTCCCTTCTTCATACCTCAGAATACTATTCAAAATCTCCAGGATAATCACAGTTAACCGCGTTGTTGTGAACCAAGTGTTAACGTAAGTAAAAACCAGCTATCTCCCTTAACCATAAAAATAATTTACATAGCTATTAAATGTAGTCTCCAAAAGCAAGGAAACTATTTAAGATAATATCGCCGTAATATTTCATGTTATCGTTGAGAAATGTTGCCAAAATAGAAAATATTGCTGCCACAAGTCACGTATATGTTGCGATGGAGCCAATACATGGAACTACGGTAGCGTTATTACGGTGGTAAACACTATCGCATCGTGCGATTTGCGCTTGAAATAGAAATTGTAAAACTAGTATTTATATCTACCCTATGGCTATTAAACTATTTAATCACTATTCTGGTAGTCAAAGACCACTGCCGTAATTATTTTCAGGAAAGGTGATAAAATTTCAAAGATAAGGTGCCTTTATAGCTTGGAAGAGTGTTTTTAGGAGTCGCTTTGACTACAATTAAAAATAACTTAACTTATTTTATGATATTATAATAATTACTGATACTTGCATGCCTACCATGCCTTACACATAAAAATATGTGGCTGATTGTACGGTATTTTTGTGAATAATCAATCTGAATGTACCAGTTTTTTTGCAACTACACGATTTATTATTAATGCCATAAATATAATGTATGCTGACTAAACAATTATAGGTACTTATTTTTTTATAAATTTATAATTCGGTAACACTCACGTTAAACACCTATTGGATTTTGAAATTCCGTGTTATTTTATTAGTCTTGACTGTATCTTGTCCAAATTAAGCTTCTTGTATTTTAAATTCAAACACAAAAACAAAAGCTGGCGATAGCAACCGGGAAACACTAAACGGCTAAAATATCAGAGTATTTCAGCCTACTTTGATTTTTATTCCTTTTGAGAAGACCCTTTGGCTGTGGGGTTCAAATGCTAATAGCTAATTATGTTGGTGTCTGATAGTACCGGTGACCCAAGAGCTGGTGCTTTCCTCGCTCAAGAAAAAAGTATCGCAATGTAGCAAGGAAATGCTGCCAGCATTAAAAGTACACTGCTACAGGGGAAATACATATTGTAAAAATTATATTTTGTCTTGATCTATATGTATATATTTTTAGATAGGTGTCGCATATTATTGCGCGGGAAATGACGTCAAAAAATAGCTGTTGTAACTTCCAGTTGAAAAAATGTATTAGACATACAATACTCAGAGCCAATATGTAATACTAAGAGACAATATAGCCATAACTAAGTGTCAATAGCCCATTCAGACGATCTGGCTTGATTAAGTCATTGGTGTCGTATTTGATAACATAAATTAATCGAATTTCGCGAATAAGACTTAAGATTGCGAGTGATATTCGAGAGATATTTTCTAGAAATATTACGGACCACGGAAAGGACGAATTACTCTTATTAATGACATATTTACCTTTCAACTGTCAAATCATTAAATGCAGTTTTGACTTTTAATAAATAAAACGCACACCAAACAATCAAATATACAGTATGTACAATTTACTTAACCTAATTAAACATTAATAAAAGGAAAGTTAAAACAAATTTAACAAGTTTAGTATCTGTTGTACCTTTAACGCTGACAGCATTACTTCGCTTTGCGATACTAATTCATTGAGGCAGGAAAACACCAACTCTAAGGTCACCGGTACTATCTGTCAGGCGCCAACTTAAACCTTTAATTATTGCCTGTGCATTTGAGCATTGAGAGTCTCTACTCCAAAAGAAACCCAAAATCGATGTTGTAGGAAAGACTCTTATTTCTTACTCTTATATTTGAACCGTTTATATTTTTCTGCCTGTTCTGCATTCTCTTCATCACTACATAGTATAAAACAAAGTCGCTTTCTCTGTCCCTATGTCCCTTTGTATGCTTAAATCTTTGAAATTACGCAACGGATTTTGATGCGTTTTTTTTAATAGATAGAGTGATTCAAGAGGAAGGTTTATATGTATAATAACATCCATTAAATAGTGGAGAAGTACTGTTATTTTTGAGGTTTCTAATGTGATGTCGTAAATAATTACATTTTTTCCTCTTACATTGCAAACGCAGGCTGAACCCTACGAGTTTTATCAAAATAATGTACTAAGTATTGTACACATTGAAAAGGTCTACAGAAAAGTCCGTGATGGTATATGTCTATATGGCATATGTCGCGTATATTATCGGAGCTTTCCAGCGACGGAAATAACAATACATAGTAAAAACCTGCTTTTCATCAGCATTGCACCCGTGCGAAGCTGGGGCGGGTCACTAGTTATATTATATTTTATAAAATTATATTTATCAATAAAGCTGCCGCTCTGTCATTTATGTGTTTGTTATTATGTATTAGTTAATAAAAATAGGTAATTAGTAACCAATCGTTATTTAAGACTCTCTTTCTCGATCTAAGACCAACTATTTACGAAACTCGGTTATGTATCGTTTACCTATAGATTACAACATTAATTACCAGCAAATCGATGTATTTAATGTGACTAAAAAAATATTTAAAAATTATAAAAACTCTGGTATATTTTACTAATAATTGCTTTTTTTGTTCCTTTATATTAAATATACATTATAATCTATCAATCAATCAATCTTAGAACTTATAATTAAGAATTTAGTATGAATTTGTGCTTTGTGAAACAGTGCTATATGTTTAAATTTGAATATGTATTCTGTTTTGGCTTTTGTGTATAAAAGAATTATTATTAATAATTATTTTAATATTGTTTAATGAGTAATTGTTGTACTTTTCTTTAATAAAAATAAATAAAATAAGTAAAATAAATAAATAAATTATGAACAATTACGTCCGAACTTGAGTGCTAAACGATAAGGCTTTTAGAGATTTTTAGCGTGGTGTTTCAGAACTTGGGAGAACTTGGGAGGCTGTCACCGATATTTGATGTTGTCTATGGATAAACTGTATTATTAATTTTAAATTCAGTATCCCAAATATAGTACCATAGAAATAAACTCCCTGACTTTCTGACTTCGAAATACGAACGGAGGAATCGTTTGGGCCTTCTATTGAGATAGTATTGTCTTTTATTAACATAACTTTTACACATTTAAAGAAAAACACTTTTTTACGGATTATAGTTATGTATTATTGTATTTAAACTTATAATTATTTAGACATAATTTTAAATTTAAACCGACGTTTCGCGTGCTTTACAGCGTGCGTGGTCACGGTGACTGAAGACAAAGGTGTTAAATGTCAAAAAGTATTACAGCTGTAGAAAATGTTGTGTTATCTGTATTTATTTCCCCGGAGTTGGTATCGACTAAAAGATGTAGGGTTTTTGCAGAAATTGCTCACGGTGTCCTCCATTTTCGCGGATTGTTTATTTTGAGATTTTAATTTGGATATTATTGGATCCCAGGTGTTTGATAATTTTAGGCCGTCCTCTCTATTGAAATTGGCGTGTTTTTTTATTTCAATGGCTTCGCGTACCAAATAAATATTCATAAGTTTAAATACAATAATACATAACTATGATCCGTAAAAAAGTGTTTTTCTTCTATTGAGATGTTTGAATCACTGGGAATAAAATTCTGTTTTAAGTACATAACTGTGTATGAGGCTTAAAATGAATAACAATAATAAAACTTTATTCGAGACAAATGGGTTGTGACCAAAGTCATATGTCGCTAGTCCCCTAGGAAGCCCCTGTGATGTGGGTAACTATGCTATTATATTTTTAAACATAACTTTATAGAAGTTGAGGTTACATATTGTCTAACTTAAAAAACCTTTTTACGTCAACCTTTTGTTTGCCAAAGATCATCGAATTGAATTCTTCAAACTGCAACGTTTCGTACCAGCTCGCGAACTCGAATCACAAAATTTAATAGCAATGTTTGAAAGAAAAAACTGTCCAACCATTTCATTCCCAATATTACAGTCTTCATTACATAGCCTCCCGATGGATTATACAACAAAGAACCTTGTTTGCCATATTTCAATGGAAGAGAGTTCATTTTCGCTAAAAAAGCTTTTCTGAGCTTTCTTCAAGTGGCAGTGGAGTCTTTTATATTTCATTGTATAGAATATGAAGTAGTTTCATTACTTAGCTTCGTTATGAGCTTTATCAACGGTTTTTCGCTAAAATATTAGTCTTACGAAGAAGTTGAATACAATTTTATTCTTACTATAAATAATCATATTTGTGTTAATTTTCACATTTATAGAGTTGAGGGCAACACACCAAGTCTTTTTAAAAATCTATCCCGATACCATGTCAATGTATAATTATAACCTAGAAATCGCATGCCTCCGAAATGACACAGTCTAACTGCAGTTTTGAAGTGACAACACCTTAAATTATTGCAGTGTATATTATAATATAGATGTGCAAAAAATTTAATAAGACATTAATTTAATTCAATTATGATGAAATTTGGCAACATTATTTATATACCATTAATATAAAAACGTTTTAATCGTTGTAGTTTCTATGTAAATTAATAATTGATTTAAAATTTAAATATAAAATTACAATCGTCTCATTATCTTGTAACCAAAACTTTGAGGGTTCTACCTTCTTCTACCACATGTGAATTGCACACATTTTTAAGTATTTTGTATGAAGAGAGTATACGTACTTATACCATCTAGACGTTTTATTATTTTATGACATAGGTTCACTTAGATATTGACATAGGTTCACTTAGACTTACGCGGGCCACAGCGGTGTACAAAATATGCCTACAATGTTATTGTTACATTTCTTTATAAAAAAGGGGCACATAGGCTGGAGGCTCTCATTCTTTGATCTTATTCATAAACCACAAGATTTAACGAGGTATTGATTTAAATAAGCAACGGAACACCTCTTTTGTGTATCCAATTTGATCTATTGTACGTTTATTAATATATTAACTACCTTGATTAAGTATATAGTTACTCTTAAACGAACTTGTTTAACGAAGAGAAGAGAAGAGAAACCTTTCTCTTCTTGGCTGGAAATCTTCAACAGTACGCTTCACGTCAATCTCTTAGTTGACGTCTTTCCTATGATACGATCTCCAATTATTTAAAAAGAGAGTATGCCACAATAATGGGTGTCCATGGGTGGAGTGCTGTTTTTGCCTTCAAATATAAGAAGAAAATATAAAATTTACATGTATAATATAATGCACGTCACCTCTATAACAGATTGTATGGCGTCTATCCTTACTATCCTTTAATGTACCCAACATTATTTGTATTAGGGATGGTGGGGTACAACAAATTGGAAACCAGACGGGACTTACATTTGGCCTACTACGTACTGAAAGTCTTGAGGGGGATAGTGTGTAACCCGAGTGTACTCCAGGAACTGGGCTTCTTAGTACCTATGGGATATGTGCGACGGCGATAGCGAAGGTTATTTGCGATACCAAAGGCAAGAACTAGTCTGTTGCACAGATCCCCGTTATCCAGGACGTTGCGCTTACTAAATGCTGTCTCCGATACTATCGACATATTTATATGTTCGCAGAGTGAATTCACAGTAGCGATATTGTGTAAATTATGTGTCTAATTTTTATGTACATTATTATATTTTTATTAAATGTTTCTCCACATTGTCGTATTGGCATAGGCTGTAAAGATAATGTGTATGTTTGAAATAAATAAATAATAAATAAATAAAAAAAATAATCTTGATATATATTATGAATACGAACTTTATCATGATATTCCTATTTCTGCACCACTTCAGCAAGACTCTCACAAGTATCACTTGAGCCCACTCAATACAAGCATCGATTAAGGGTTAAATATCAAATTATTTGAGGGTTTATCTATTTTATGATGAAATTAAGGAAAATGCACTGTAAAAGATAACAAGTAATTTGGGGTTGCCCGTAGATTAAACGGATCGTTTATTTTTATCGTCGGCTTTACTCGGAAAGTTGTATAACCTTCGATATATGAGAATTTCTGAGTAATGGTAAAAGGTTTTATAGTATGATTAAAATAATTTTGGTGCAAGGGTAATAGTTTTTAGGTATATTATAAGGCAAAATATATTTGTATTAATAATATTTATTAGAGAATTATTAAATATGTTTATTAGATATTATTTCTTTGAAACCACGGGCCTAAACTTTTTTTATGTAACAGGAGGCAAACGGGCAGTATACTCATCCGCCGCCCATGGACACTAACATTGCCAAAATAAGTACGCCCTTTTCTTAAAAGTTCTTAAGTGAAATTGGTTTGGAAATACTTCAGTAGGCAGCTGGTTCCACATGGTAGAGGTGCACGACAGCAACTGCCTAGAAACACTCAGCTGTGAAATGACGGACGTCTAGGTGATATGGATCCAACGATGAATTTCAGCTGCCTACTGAAGGTATTAGTTGGAACATCTCCTCCCCCTCTGTGACAGGACTGAATAAGACAAAACTGTAAGTAGTATTATTGAACACTTTCTTATGTTAAAAGGTATATTACTAACATATTATGCTAGGCTAGATCGTTATGTAAATTTCAATTTTAATATAGAGACAATGTGTAAAAATATTAATGTACTACACTACCAAAAAATTTAAAAATAAAATTTTATTTATACGAAGAAACGGATTAATGACACAAATTTCATTTTTTCCCAGAAATCTACGCTTTCACATAGCTTTCGTGTAAAATGAAAGCACCTGTATATTGTTCCTATTTGTATTTAAATACACAATTTTTTCCCAATTCCTCTGACCTCATTACTTACAAATTTGATAGAGTACCTAATTTAGAATAGTCCAAAATAGAACAAGAAACGCTAGTTTAATTCATGTTTCACGTTTCTATTAATTAAGAAAATCTAATCAAAACTAATTATATGGATTAGAAGAAATTTCACGAGATAAATTAACCTGTTTTTTTAAACACGGTGCTAACTATTCTTAAACTTGTTGATATGTATATTTTTAAATTAATTTTTCCCTTTACCGGCCCATCAAACATATCTGGAACAAAAACAATACACCATCAATTGGACATAAAAAGCGAATCAATGAGTCGTTTTTCAAACGCGACCCCTTTTTGATTGATGATGCGCACCTGGACTTTGAGCTTTGTACTATTTTGATAAAATATTGACTCGGCTGAATTGACTTTGTGACTGTATTTGAAACAAGCTTTTATACGTTATAAGTTTTATAAAGCGAAATTAATTTAAGTGTGAATGGGCGGTGTTACAATAAAGTATTTAATTGGTGTCAAAGGTACAATAAAAAAGGATGAAGACAATTTATAAGATAAACCAGATTTAGGTTACAGCAGGTGGTACATGACAGAGAGTGGCACAGTGACAGGAATTTCAGAGTAAGATTCAGAGTAGGCCTTTGTCAAAAATGGTACACTGATATTTAACAAAATAATGAGATGATAGAAATATAAACGTGTTTTAAGTGTAGTAGCTGAAATAAGAGTCCTTTATTATTATATGTTTTTGAAGAAATGATACTGTTCTTATAAAACTGAAGAGTTTGTTGTTAGTCGCAGACTATTGGCGTTGAGTAGTCCATTTATTGAGAAATGCTCCAAGCAACGACTCAATGACAAATACTATTTGAGCATCAAAAAATGTTGCAACAGGAAATATATTTTTGAGTATGGATTATGCAGAAATGTTACCCTTATGTGTGACTTAATTTCTTTAAAATATCAAATAATTAATACTGAACAAGAAGACTCGGCCAAGTGTTGCTATGGCTAAGGTTATATAAGGTTATATTGTAGTAGTAGTATTCTATTCAAGGGAAGCGGTAAGAGAACTTATGTGAAAGGAAGATAGATAAAATATAAACAATATTTGCAATATAATAAATAACTACGCCCTGTGCTCCAGTTATCGCTGCCAATAAAGCGCAAATTGGCGCTTTACAAACAATATATCAGACCGCACCTTAAGTACGCGGCGCCCGCGTGGTATGCGCTTGCGGCCGAGACGCACCGACGTCGGTTGCGGGCCGTGCAGAGCACCACACTACGGCGTATAGTCGACGCGCCGCGCTACGTAAGAAATTCCACCATACAACGAGACGTCAAACAAGAGAGCCTGGATGACTTCATCAGCGCGTTGGCGAGACGCATGTTCGAGCGTACGGACGCCTCCGGCTTCCAGCACCTCCAGAATCTCGCCCCGCTCCACACCAGGCCTCCCGACCATCGCCGATCCTTCCCGCGCGAGCTAGTGCGCGCGGAGGACTCCGATACCTGAAGAAGTCCCTACGCACTCTCCACCCCCGCTGACACACAACAACAAGTGCCGCGAAGACGCTACACAGCACCTACAAGACCCAGGGCCGCTCCAGGCCCGCCACAACGACTGCCCGTTGAGCGGGGCGCGAAACTGATACCCCCCGCAAGCCCACGGGCGTAACGGGGCTCCCGGCGCCACCCACGGGTGCAGCGCGGAAGACAGAAATGTGTGTATAATAAATATTGCGGGTAAAAAATTGAGATGTAAGCTATCCTATCCTTTAAGTTATATCAAACTACAGACGGTGTGCTTTGATTGATATCGGTTCGGTAGTTTAGGAGTCCATGGCGGGCAAACGAGCCTTTTGAGAGTATAACTGTTTATGGGTAGCACTAGACATCAGGTGACCTTCGTTTTTGGCCCCGTTATATAAAAATGCATCCTCATAATTGTTAGGCACCTCTTTTGTGCATATGGAGCAATAGCGAATATCCCTGTTAATTGAGAAAACAGACAGCCTTATGTATTTTATTCATGTTGTCGTACTTCTTTGTAAAGTAAACGATTTTGAATTCTAAATTTCACCAACATCACCTCGATGGCTGGAAATCTTCCACAGTCCGTTTCACAAGTAATTTCATTTTGCGAACTAGCGAACTGAGACTCTCAGTGAAGGTCTTCCCTGAGAGATGCGACCTCCAACTATTCAAAATTCGAGCGAAATCCTTCCTCAAAGGCCGGCAACGCATCCACTAAAAATGGGTATATATATGCTGCGATGACTACCCTTTTTGGGCGTCCCGTATACCGTTTGCCTCCCTCTTGTATAAAAAAACTTGTTTTAAGTTTTTAGTTTTTTTGTTGCTTTTGTTAATTGTTTTTTTTTGTACTCTACCCTCTGATGGTGTTTCTTTAACGTTGTTTCTCATTAGGGTTGCCTGGAAGAAATCGCTTGTAAGCGATAAGGCCGCCCTTTGCCTTATATCTTTTGTAACTGTTTTTTTATTTTTGTTATGCGTGTTTTTGTATAAGGCAATAAAGGATAAATAAATAAATAAATAAAAAACATACGTGCAATTCACACGTGATAGAAGTCAAACCTTCAAAAACAGAGTTTTAACAATTAATCATATTTAAATTAAACATTTTTCACTATTTAAATATATTAAACTGTTCATTAAAAACAGTATATTTTAATGATAAATTTTAATTTATAGGTTAAGTATAAATCTTTAATTTGACAAAAACTAAAACAACGAAAGTTTGAAAGTTGATTAAATGAAAAAGCGGTAGTAAAAAGAGGCTTTATATTGTCTCCTATCTCATTTTATCCCACGTTAAATCTTATGAATTTATGTTTCTGTCTCTTTTTACTGACGCTTTTTCCATTGCATTCGGTTTGAAATTACGATTCTAAAGAAGTTTCTCTTTCTATCTCATTTTCTCCCACGTTAAATCTTATGAATTTATGTTTCTGACTCTTTTTACTGACGCTTTTTCCATTGCATTCGGTTTGAAATTACGATTCTAAAGAAGTTTCTCTTTCTATCTCATTTTCTCCCACGTTAAATCTTATGAATTTATGTTTCTGTCTCTTTTTACTGGCGCTTTTTCCATTGCATTCGGTTCATTTCTAGTTTATTTATTTGGTTTTATTTTAAGGCTTATACTACCAAATGTCTTTTACGTAAGACAAGGTGACAAAGACGTTGGGTTATATCTAGACTGTCCGTAAAATTTAAAATTATTAAAGTCCAGACCATAGACGTAAATCTAGTTAGCAGCTGCGCCCGTCCTGATCAAATATTGATTTATGTGGAATATTCTTTTGAATTTCTTTAAACTTATCCGTACTTCATATTCAATTCTGGAGAAAATATTTCCACTGTGAATAATTTTATAAAATTGATAAAGTTTGCACTGATTTATGTATATATGGTGTGTTTTGATACATTTATTTTTATAATTCAGATTTAGCTTAACACATTGAATGCTTAAACAATGGATACAATTAAAAAAGTAATAGCCAGAAACAAAACATTTAATGGCGAATTTTGATTAAGAAAATAAGATTGTTTGAAAATATGTATGAATGTTTATTATTATTAAAATTACATTTTTAGGATCCGAGTGGTCGGCATTCAGCACGTCGGGTGCTGAATACTAGGATCTGAGTGCTAGGGACGCCAATGGTTTAAACAAATTAACGGTACGCTCGAACGGATCCGAGTGGGCAGCACCGCTACTATGACCTCGCTCCACTCGGATCCGAGAAAAGAGCACTTAATATATTAAACCAATCTAAGCATTGTAAAATCTAATCTATCTACGATACAATATTAAAAATATCAAAACCCAAAACATTTATAATGTTAGTATAGAGTCTCTTCGATTAGGCACAGGTTGAATTACATCTTTATTTTTGTTTCGTCAATTAGTTGATATCATAATCAACTAATTAATGGTAGTTGATGTATCTGGAAACTGTTTATTAGATTAAATGAGTTTATCTGCCCGCAGACTCCAAAGGGAGCTTGGATAGCTATTTATTAATGTATATTTTATTATTTGTATTACAGATAGTACTATGTATATTTCTCATAATGGTAATTAGTGCGATATTGCATGAAGAAGGCAAAATGGACAATAAGGTCTACCTGACAGAGACCAACAAATAAAAGGTCAAAAGGTAGACCAAAGGAATAATGGATTGATGAAATAAAAAGACAATGTGGTGAAAACTGGATCATCAAAGCAAAACACAGACCGATGTGGAGAAAGTTGGAGAAGGCCTTCACCTGTAGAGGGGTCCATAATGATTTATGTTTTCGATTATATTTTAATTTATTTGTTACTTAAAATATATAGATCCTGAAATTACTAATTATGGAATTTAAATAAAAAGGATAAATAAAATAGTATAAGTAGTTTTTTTAAATGCATGCAGGTAGGCATTTATGCAATAATTAATGATATGATATATTTGTTTAAAATATATTATTCAACATATAAATAAAGATGCTATAATAATAATAATGGTAATTAGATAAATTAACAGTAGGTGTTAAAGTTAATACACGTACAAATTAAAAAAATATCACATTCGCAAGTAATAAGGAGGAAAAGGGGAAAACGGGTAAAGTCTAACAATTTCAGAAAAAATACTTTCCCGTATTTCGTCATTCAATACGATATCTTTAATATAATTTTTCCATACACTGAACTTCTATTATCCTTATTGATTGCTTTATTATTTATTCTAACAACGTCTGCTAGCGGCCAATATTCGTAAAATAATTTCTCTTCTTGTAAAAGTTTCTCAAATGTTTCTTGACTACGTAAATTATTTCTACTGATTCATACAGTTTTCGATGGCATATGATTTTATATACAATGAATAATTTTATTACTAATTTACCTCATCATGACGTGCTTTATTCGCGATCTCCAGGTATCATTCATTAAATATTGATTTACGCAATTACTAAAAACGCAATTTCTTTATAATATGTATATAAATCAATTTTTAAAGTTTGTAGTTGTCAAGAAACTGCCTCAAATAGACGATAACTATTTGATATTATGATTAAGTTTTTTTAAATGTTGCCAACGCCATCTAGTGACGCGAACCTGGTATTTTATCGCTACTTTTGTGTCGCAGATTCGAAGCGATTAATATTTGCTAAGTTGTTATCATTATCGTCATCCGATATTTATATTTAATTTTAAAAATAAGTCAGGTCACATGTCAAATGTGCTACTGAACTCAAAGATCGATTTACCGCGCGGCTGGCAAATTGACTTTGACACATTGTCAAATTACAATCTATAAGATGTCTATGGTATGGCGCGGTGTTGCATTCTAACAAAACAAATGTCTGTGACATATATATCTGTAGTATAGTAAAGTAATTATATCGTATCGTATCAAATATAATATCCTACAAATAATTAAAAATTATGTTTGTCAGAGAAACAGAAAGTAATCTTAGGTCCTAACAGTTCAAAGTCCTATGCAGATTAAGTCACAGATCGGCATGACGATTCAATCAAGCTTTGCGCACGCTCTTGATTGCTTTTCAAATGTGGATCTCTGTGAACGAAAAAGAAAAGTACGAATACATTATGGATTGTCGTGGTATTTCCATTTATTTTACTATTCCTACTGATTTATTTGTCGTATATTTATTAAACTATTTGATATGATTTCTGCCATTGGTCACACAATGCGTAGCAGCTACTCCTGGAGTACAAGCAAACCTCGTTCTAATGGGTGTGGAATCAAATCTTTTAGAGAGAAAGGGTTTAGTTGCGTAGGGTATGAGAACTTTTGTATTATTATGTCTTTTTCTGTTTTTATGTCTTTGTTTAATAAATCTTGGGCACTCTTATAGCAAGTGTTTCAGTGTCTGTGTTGTGTGGTTGTCGATGTTTGTCCATGGTGATTAGTAACACCGAAGGCAAACGATCACGTGGCCAAAGAGATGGCCTGATTTAGTCAAAGACTCGACCTCCAAATACACAGTTGTAAAACAAGTGTAGTAGATACTCGGATCTGAGTTACCGACAAAGAGAGAAAAATTATTTGAGGTATTTTTGTAAAAAAATTTGGTATTTAAACAGGTTATCTTTAAATATATACTTACAGCAAAATACTTATTCCATAGAGAATAAAAAATATACTTTTGTGAATTATGTCTGTGCTGAACTGAAACTGAACATATGACATATTAATTATTAAGAACATCACTGAGCAGGTAATTGCTAGTGATTCTTTTGATTTATAATGTACATTTAAAAATTTTACATTGCTGGTCTCATTATTTAAGAAAATTCCTTTATTGTCAATACCGTACTATTTTCCACTAATGTAACATAACTGGAATTGTACATTAAATTCGTAAATAGGTAGATATGTCGGACCTGCAGCTGAGTTTTATCATCGGACTTCAAGACAGAATACCATCAGTACCGCCTCAAATTCCGCCGTTTCAGAAGTGAGCGTTCCTTCAGGCAGTTTTTGTCGCACCACTATGTGGAATCAGCTGCCCACTGAAGTATTTCCGAACCAATTCGACTTTAGATTTTTCAAAAAAATAGCGTACCAATTCTTAAACGCATTTGCGAGCTTTCGTGAGTATCCATGGGTAGTGATATCACTTAACATTAGGTTCCTATCAGGTAACTTCGTGTCTTTTATTTCCTATTACATAAAAATGGTTTTGAATGTCAAAAAGTATCACAGCTGTGGAAAAAGTTACCTTATCTGTATTTATTCCACCGGAGTTGATATCGACTAAAAAAAGAAGCGGTTTTTGCAGAAATTGCTCACGATGTCCTCCATTAAAATTATGTTAAATAATTATACATTTATAATAATCTTCATTAAAAAGTTTTTTTTTGTGTAAAAGAATAATAAAAATAATAATAATATATGTTAATAAAAGAAAATACTATGTTACATTGTGTTTGGGGGGGTAACATTGGGGTTTGAAATCACGACCATAGGGTTGTCGTAGCTTGTAGTTGATGAACTCAGAATATGTGATATTCTACGCGAATTTACATATACATACATATTTGCATTATTTTGTAAACGAGATATGTCATAAAACATCAAAAAAAAATATCAAAAGGTAAAAAGTCATCTGTACGAGTTTAGATTGTGAAATTGAAATCTGTACAAATATTGGAAACGGGATGAAGAAGTAACGGAGCGCTTTTGGAAAGTTAATATAGTAGAATTTTTGAAAAATGTTACAGAGAAATATATTTAGTTTGGACACTTTTATTGTTTTAAAACATGTATTATAGTCTTATTTATTTATTTATTTATTTTGTACTCCTACAGCTAACTTAAATTATATATAACTAGCGGACCCGACAGACGTTGTCCTATCTAAACGTCTTTAATTTGAAAATTTCAAACTTTTTTTAATAAGCTAAAACATTTTGATGAAAATTATTATTCAAATGTTATGACAATATCTAACGATCCAGCACATGGTCTACAATAACACAATGATAACAAAACTTTTTTTTAATTTGATCGCAGCGCTAACTGTCGGGATAGCCTAAAATTAAAATTCGAATATTATTTAAAATTTGACACTGCGATGGTAGCGCCGCCTGTCGCATCCTATGTAAAACAATCCAAAATCAACAACTACATAATAATAAATTAAAAATTTAATTAAAAAAACATTGTCCAGCGGACAAAATTGTAAATCAAAACCATTCCCAGATCCCCTTGAACACACACAAAAAATTTCGTTAAAATCGGTCCAGTCGTTTGAGAGAAGTTCAGTGACATACACACTCACAGAAGAATTATATATATAAAGATAGCAAACAAATACACTGAGAATATAGCCACAGATGGAATACATGATACAAAATATAACAAAATGATTTAAAAAAGGGAACAAACAAACAAAGTATTTAATACAATTAACTAACTGTGATTAAATTAAATTAATTAAGCCTAAATTGGTTGTGTTGTGTGATGGTGTAAAAGTGTGGGTATGTACGTGATGGTGTGTATGTGGGTCGTGCTTATGATGTAGATGATTTGCGCTATGTATATTCTTAATACATTTTTTAACCACATTCCGCGATAACCTAAACAAGTCAAGGCCTAAATAGTGGTCAAAAAGATAATTATTTTTGTTTATATATAATATATATATGTGTGTAAATTATAATTAGTTTCTTCTAATCTCCGAATAACCCGCGTGACAGTTGGGTCATTTAAAATCATAATTGCCATATTTGCCCCTCGCATGGCAGTTAAAATCCTAATGAAAAATATGATTTATCTACAAAAAAGGTTCTCCTAAAACTAAATATGACTAATAATATAAGCATTTATTTCTAGGTAGACAAATCGGCTCAGCCATCTGTGCCTGATACACGCCGTTGATATTCACACTATAGCACGGTTTCCTCAAAATATGTTTCTTCGGATTGTTAACGGACTGAGATTTGTAAGCCGCATGCCCAGTCCACTAAGCCAAAACTGCTCAAAAACTAGTCTCACGTATAAATCATTTCCCACTTATGTCAAATGTAAGACATGCATTTAATATACAAACCGAGCTACGTAATACTCATAGCTGCTTAACCCAGTTACAAAATGACATTACGTACGGCGTAGTGTGAATGGACCCTAAATTGTTAAATTATTGTGACTCGGTGTACATCAAAAGAGCCGACGATCCGAAACAGTTAACTGCACGAAATGGGTTAAATTGACTGTTTTAATTTATTGAGGAGGTATTTAATATTTTACTTTTCTCTTAGCGAGATCTGTGTTAAGATTAACCGTAAAGTTAATCGTTAACCGTAAGTGTTCGGGTCATTTCATTTAATTAAGTAATTTAAGTAAGTTAAATTTATTTATTTATACATATATTTAAATATTCGAAAGAAAAAAAAAACAACGTGGCACTCGGGGACTGCCGCAGTAAAGCTATTGCATTTTTTATTAACTTATGCAATTATAATTATTTTTTATTTATGTATTATTTTGTCTTTATTATTAATTCAATATACCACTCTACGAGACTCAGACGAACAGCCTATATAGTCTGTCTCACTCTAACGCACCTGCGCTACGTCACCGATAACGCCAGACCGATGTGAAGCTTAGTATGCGTTCTCTGTGTCCCGTTCTAACGCTTATTGGCCGCAAATATATTACGTCATCGTGTTGGTTTATTATTTTCGTTACGGAATTTCTCGATTCGGTCGCCGAGGTCAAAGCTCGCGATAAAATCTATGCAATAGCTTAAAAATATAGACTAGAATATAGAATATAGAAACATACACAGCAAACATTACAGCGTGCCAACTTTCTGTGCCTGACAAAAGTTGTAAATTTTTGTCAGGCACACAGCCTTGATTGGAACACACGTCTTTTCTGTTTAAATAATAAAAGCAAATATTGAATCCCTAGCATAACTAGGGACCAATCATTACTAAAGGTGATACTTTAATTTAAAAATAAATCAATCAATGGCGCTACAACTTATTTATTGTCTAGGTCTCAGATTTCTGTACCAGTTACCCGATCATTTCTAAATAATAGGCAAGTAGGTGAACAGCCTGCTTTGCCTTTAGCTGTCAACTCACGATGACCTCCTTCTCCGTTCGACCGAATGTTAAATGCGCACATAATTAAAAAGTCCATTGGTGCACACCTGGGGATCGAACCTACGACCTTAGGCAAGAGAGTCGCACGCTAAAGCCGCTAGGCCAGCACGGCTTTGAGGTGATATTTTAATACTATTGATTAAGCTATCATTTTTGCTGGAAAGATTGTTTTGAGTTGAGTATAATATTTTTGGTTCTTTAATGTTTAGATTAACTCCGTATTAATGAATGTCAAAGTCAAACCATTTATTTCACTAAGGCCTATTAAAACGGCACTTTTAAATATCAAACTAATAATTTAAAAATATTAAAAAAAAAATATTTGACTTCATGACCCTTCTAAATTGCTTTTACGATGTTTTGTCTACATTGATTTAACAATTACATGTGTTATAAAAACAAAGCAGCAGATAAATAAATTATTATGTAGATACATGATGCTCACATGTTTACTTTATATAAGATTCTTTAAGAAATTTACAAAACGTTCCTTACTTGATTCTTACAGTAATGTCCTGTTTGCATTGTTTTAAAATCTATTTTTCCAAGACGTAATCAAAATCAAATCAAATCAAAAAATCATTTATTCATATAGGTAACATAATGTACACTTATGAACGTCAAAATATACTTTAAATGATTCTTATTTTACATATTTTACTGCCAGTTCTCAAATCAAGGGCGTAGAACGGAAGAGAAGAACTGGCAATAAACTCTCCGCCACTCTTTTTAATCTCCAAGTTTTTTTTAAACAATGTTTGTAAGGAACTGCATCCATTACACCATGTTCCATATGTATTCCATATCTTGTGTGTACCTAATCTCTTGAACCAATATTTTCCATTTTTTTATTTATACACTGTACACTTCGTTGCAGTAATACACTATATGTATTATATTGTATTATTATGTATCATATTTAATATAGTGGAGGTTACTGGCGGCATTATCGCTTTCGACCGATCTGTTCCAGGCAACCACTGTATAAAAAAGAGTTGAATTAAAGAAGTGCAAATAAAGTAGTCAGGATCGTTTGTATATAAGACTTTAGATCTCAGATATTTCGCTTTCTATTTTAGTGATGTATCTGTCTACTTTATATAAAAAAAAAATAAGACCGCCCATTATCAACTATGTCAACTATTATTTACCTCCTTTATTACCTTATTTACATATTAATTGAAATGAAGTGGTTGTTTATTATGTACACATAATTATTGCCTATATGTTAAATGAATCGCTTTACAAAAGCGGGCAATGCTTTATATATCATTATTAAATACACCACTATTTAATGTATATTACTAAGCGTCTGAAATTCAAAGCCTTCGACAAAATAAGCTTAACGCGATAATCCTTTTCTAACCCCAAACAAACCTAGGGCAAAAAGCAATAATAATGAATTTGGATATTTCCATTCCAGATATTGGATATGTGGGATTTATGGACTGAATTTCTCTGAAGGTAGAAAATTATTTTACGGTACCCGAAAATTGGATTTCGCGTTTCAAATTTTGTTGGGTAGAGTATGTTTTAAGGAGCTTTCAGGAACGCTTTTTGCTACATATGAGGTCTGCAATTTTTCCAGTTAATGTTATTATATATATAATCCTAAGAGCAGTTGCAAAAGTACCATGGTAACAAAAAAAACAAAGAGCGGTTATGCTGTCATCCGAACAAACTTGCTCGCCAACTCACCGTAGTGACTTCCCATTGAAAGTCACTCCACATGACAGCACCACAGAACAAATTCGCTATCAACACTTTCACATATGTTTAAAGAAAACATCGCACCGCTCCTCAGGGGTCCCTACAAGTGATACTTCGGGCCAAAATAAAAAAAAAAACAAAAAAAATAGACTTTCACGTAAAACATGATTAATATTACTAATAAAACGCCTTTTATACCCTGCTATAACGTGATTCCTAGTGAAATATTAGAACTGCCTTTAAACAGATTTCAAATTCATATTAAAAAAACATTCACTTGTAAAGGTTACTACACAGTTACTGACTACCTAGAAGAAAAAACGCGTGGCAATAGTTAAAGTTATATTGTTATAATTTGTTTTGTTATCTTTGAAATGTTGTCAAAATGTGTGTAATGGTGAAAGCGGTAAATCACAGCACAGTTTTTTTTTACTTATCTAACTTTCATGACGTTGTGGTTTATGACATTTTCCTTTGAATATTATATTTAAGGGCGAGGATAAGACTTCTTAGTTTCTTGCCCGTTCTTCTCAGAACAAGGCCTCCTTGTTTTGGGAACAGATGGCGTAGTCTCGCTCTTTCGCGAATTTTGTAAACTTTTTTGACTTTCATAAGCATGCGCTAAGACGCATCTAAACTGAATAAACGTATTTTGATTTTTAATAAAACAAACGCAGAAATGTTTCTACTCTGTGCAATACAAATAAAATATTTTTGGAAAACGGACCTTGGCCCGATCGTTCCATAAAACGTCAGGCTATACGAATATTCGAACATCAGTTAATAGTGTACACAGATGACTTAATCTTAGGTCCCAGTTCGTCAGAGATGAAAGAGCAAAGCCCATTACGGCTGAGCTGGCCTGTAGTCGCTTAAGGAAAACAGGAAAATTCCATTAAAAAAAACAAAAGATGACTCATTGAATGCAAAGATTTCGACACAGCTCGACAATTCTATAATTACCACGGAAAATAACAAACAAAATATCTTTATTCATCTAGGTAAACAAGTACACTTATGAACGTCAAAATAATTAAATTAATTGTAAATTTACATTTACTACCAGTTCGTAAGTCAAAGGCGTAAAGCGGGAGCCGTATGCCACATAATTTATTTCTGTTTGGTACGAATTGGTCCCCTCGTTAACCCTAAACTTGGAAAAAACTAGCCTAAAGCCCTAAATATACATAGAAATTGGTTCGATGGGCACTTTACTAAAGTTTCAAATAGAATAATAAGAATTCAGTCCATGTTTCGTTGTTATACTGTTGTTACTCCAATTTATACTTTACCCTTTGGAGTGTGCGTTACATAAAAATGAGAAGAATACTTGTTGAGACGTTATTTTTAGATAGCACTAAAAGAACGTAATCATTTGTATAAGAATGGCAGCATACTGTCTTAATTACATTACAGATTCTTCTCGATCTCCAGCCAGTGTATCCCAATTCAATGAATGTAAATGTTTCCGTTAAATTTTATTTAACTACAAGTTGAGTTACTAAAATCACTGAAAACTAGTAATTATGATTAAAAACACACATTGCGTAACGCAGACATAACGAATAATCAACTTATCTTTATTTAAAATCTACCCCTAGTGCAATCGTATTCTGGTGCAACTAAAAAGAAAAAAAGATATTTAAATACTTTCACCAATAGCCTATTAATAAAACAAATCACTTAAAAATAAAAAACAATTACTTACCTTAAAATAAAATAACTAAAATATATTATAAAAAGAATTCCCTTAAGGCAAGGTTCGGAAGATACTGGCAGCGTTCCTCCTTGGATGTCGGTCTCGTATGGTCTTCGGTCTCATGTGATGTCGACTAAACTTTAAAGCCTAAAAAGTTCACACACTTGTGATTTACAAGTACTTAAAGACTGTACTTGTAAATCACAAGTGTGTGGACACATAATATGCAGGATAACATACTGATAGCATAGCTCGAAGCTAGAATAAGGACCCTCGCTGAACTTTACCACGATTTGTCGAGTTAGCACGTTATTTCGTTTTTCAACTTTGCATTCTAAGCCCCGACGTTAGGATCTATGTTCGCAAAGTCGCTTCTAGTAAAAATAAAGTATACAATAAGTCCCTCAAAATTACTAACAAATATTTTATTTAGATTCTTGAGACAAAATTTAAATTAGAAAAATAATGAAAACCTAAATTGCGAACTCAAATGATATCTGAATATCATTTTTCTCTCCTTAATTATTTTTTTCGTTTTTGTCTCAAATTACATAAGCGAAAAAATCAGTCAATGTTTACTTAGGATTTATAACTTTTTTTGAATTAATTCTCTTTTTAAACCAAATAGATTAATTTGCAGTTAATCTGTATTCTAGAAAGTCAAACTTTATCAGTGTGATTTTTATTAATATGACGTTTAACACATTTCACGTACATCATCAACAGCGAACGTGCTTTGAGACAATGTCCGGGCGTCGTAAAAAGAAAAATTCAGTTTATCTATGTTCAATGTTCAGCTCTATGACATAAAGTCCGTTTTAATTGTAGTCTGTGCATTCATGCAGAACACTTGAGTATCAGTGTAATCTTGTTAATAAAAATCAGAAAAGTTTTCTTTTTAAATCCTAACACTCATTGGGATTAAACAGAAGCTGTTTCCCACATTCTTTCACAAATCATGTTATAATCCAAACTTTATGCCTCATAATCGACCAAAGTATATACATTTAGTAGTACGATAATGCGATGGCCACGTAAGCCTCATAAGTAATATTAAACCGAATTTCAATTGAATCATGACTCAAGTAACTTAACTATTGGTAAGTTATTGCTACTAACCTATTTAATATTTTATTATATATTTAATCTTTAGTACTGTATTTTATAAACATAGCTTTTACACATTTTTTACCGGATTGAAGCTATGTATTATTGTTAACTTATATTAACGTCGGATAAATTTAAAATTATGTTAAATAATTATTAGTTTACAATAATATAATAATACGCTTAAATCCGGTAGAATAGTGTTTTCTTTAAATATTTGATCTTTGATTAATTAGTGTTACGCAGGGCGCACCATGAAAAATCGGGGTCTGTTTCATTTAAAAAATAGATAACTTTTTCATTTGTCAAGAAAGGCGATTGTATTTTGCACTCGCATAGGGTATTATATAAGGGTTCAAAAAAGCTGTTTTATTTTCCTTTTATTATATATGTGTAAAACAACAGTTTGAAGAAACTTCCTTTATTTTAATTCCTTATCGATAATATAGAGAATAAAAAGTTAAGTTAAAATATATGATTATAAAACAACAATAATAAAGCTCATACCTTTATCCATATTAATTAAAAAGTATGATTACTAATAATA
The DNA here is from genome assembly GCA_028984075.1 of Pieris mannii. Classification (NCBI taxonomy): domain Eukaryota; kingdom Metazoa; phylum Arthropoda; class Insecta; order Lepidoptera; family Pieridae; genus Pieris; species Pieris mannii. Next base: position 10,308,343 of record CM054793.1, on the reverse strand, counting down.
AATATAAAATATTTTATGTTAAATTTTGTGAAATTTAAAGCACCGGGAGACTTCGGCAACTGTCTAAAGTGTCGACGAAGTTAAAAAAACTGTCGTTTCTCCCTTCACTAAATATAATTTTTATATATATCGGGATCAAACTTACGACCCTCGAGGATGAGAGTTCACGCTGAAGCCACTAGGCCATCACTGTTCATCGACATTATCAATCTAGCATTACATGTATTTTGAGAGAGAGTAGAGAATACGTTATAAGAGAAAGTTTTTCAGGTGAAAAGTTGCTCCTATCAGAGTGAGGTGAAATTATTCCAATACCTTTTGTAACATCGGTGTTCAATCATTTCTATCAAGTTGACTTACGTTCAAAGGCATTGTGTTTTGAATGGATATTAAGGGTCTGACAACAATAGATTTTTACTATTATACTATGTACAATAGAGTAAAAAAGATGAATTTGATATACGGTTGTCATTTTATGAAAAAATTACAGCTTTCAATTGAAACTTCTTTTGATTTAGTTTTTGTAGGTTCAGTGATATTTACGGTCCCTGGTCTAATACGAGGTTTAATACATTTAATACTTACAGAGAAACTTAGAATTCAAATATTAAAAATGATGTATGGTTTCTGTCCAAATTAAATGGGTGTTTATATTATTACACAAGGTTTTTTTAATTTAGTAAAGAGCAAGTTGAAGCTGGCAGCCAGGTGTTACTCCAGGAACAGTGAGTGCGCAGGAACTGGAAGGATCGGCTAGTCCTGGCGTGTAGTTTCAGACCTTGGCGTAATTGTATAGTTTATTTAGCTAGATGTATTTAGACAGCCGTTTCAGAATGGCGTTTGTCATATTTGGCTTTGGCTTATAATTTTGCAACTGCTTATCACTAAACGTCCGACGTAGTTGACGAGTTCAACGAAAAAGTGTCGTGGAGAGTTTCGTGCCAGATATCCACTGCGTCAGTACAATCGTGGTTCAGATGGAGCCATCGAGATGGAGCCAGCCAAACTTATAATTCTAGTTACATAGATTATTCGGGAAAAAGAAAAATCTCATATATAAGTTTTATCATTAACATTTTATCCATCGTGACTGAAGTTTAACATTTAGTATCACTTAGGAATAATTATGTACTAAATATTATTATTATGTTATGTTTGTTTTAATATGACGGTCAAAATCTTCTACTTCTGGTTCATATATTGGTAATAACCTAAGGTTGTTAACCACTTGATTTGGCGGCTATCTTGCGTTTTAAAAAGGCAGATGCTGTCCAATTCCGTACGTTCCGCCACCGTTTAGTTATCCGTGATGAGGGCACTGGGTTGTTAGAAGGTTAATCAATCTAACCAATACCACACTAGTGATGCTACAACCGTTTCTAGGCCTCACACTTCCGTACCCGTTTCGTAATCAGATTGCTGTGCCAAACAAACGCCATCGACTTTCGAGTCTAAGGTATATGTTTCCCCTAGAAGTTTTCCTTCACCAGCGAGTGTTATATGCGGAAATAGAAAGTATATTAATGCACAGACGAGAAACGAACCTGCGAACATGAGAGGCTCAAGATGAAACCACCAGAACACTCTCTAACTACGGCCGCTCTGTTAAATACACAGTAATTAAACTACTAACCAATTCAATACAATATTTAAACTGCCTTTAATCAGCACAGAATAACATCAATTAACCCAGAAAACCGATTTAGACCTTGCGAATAATGAAGTGCTACAAAGAATTCGTGAAATAAAAATTAACAACATCCACTGTAATTTATACAATGCCAACAAGACGTTATTTACCTCAATAAACAAAATTAATTGTGTTAAATTACTACGTTGATTTTCTTATTCAAATTAAATGTATTTTTGGTGAGCAACCTTATTTATTTTGTATGAAAATACTGAGTTTTATAGCTAAGAACACATTTGTTTCATTGGTTTTTCGGCGTAGCATCCAAAATCTTAAGAAATAGGTAAAGTATGTTTTGTATATAGATTAAATTATAACACTTAGATAAATTTTTATTGTTCCATTCAGTAAATGTTCGCAAATAAGTGAAGCAGCCATATGTCTACGAGATGTTGGTACCAGGTAACTGATGTGACTCCCATCACAGGGTCGTAGACTGTAGCCCGGCCGTCCTTGCACCACTTTTCTGTCCATCTGCGCATTTAACACCTGCTCATGCTCTGAAGATAAACATTCTGAAGCGAACATGCTCAAGGCCCAGAAAGACAGCCAATTTCGAATCCATTAATAAATATTCAATCAGATATAGAAGTCATGATTATACTCTCTTTTTTTACTGCTTTAAGAAGAGTGTGCACTCAAGCTCAAACTGAGAATAACTGTATTGGTAAACAAGTTAACGTATATGTGAGAAAAGATAAAGTATTTGTAAATTTACCCCTTATAATTTCTATGTATAATGTTATTTGTTTTTTATGCATAGAAAAAAGTGTAAATCTTAATATATATAAATCTCCTGTCACGATGTTTGTCCGCGATGGACTCCTGAACTACTTAACCGATTTTAAATTAAATTGGCACACCGTTAGCAGTCTGGTCCAACTTAAGAGATAGGATAGCTTAGATCTTTAATTATAGTCGCAATTTATTTTATTGCAAATTATTTGATACAATTCTAACAGATGGCGCTGTATTAAAAGTACCAACGTTTCACATAAGTTCTCCTACCGTTTCCCTTGAATAGTTTACTACTATGTAATAACAAAAACCTTAGCCACAGCAACACTTGGCCGAGTTGTCTGCTAGTAAATTAATCAATTATATTTAGTTCGGTTATACAATTTTCCACATAGAAACATAAATGTATGCTGTTCACTCAAATCGAAAATGAACGCTGTAGATTTTACAGTCTCAAACAATTAAGTCTGCCTGTAATTGTTTTGGATCCAGTTCATAACTTATTAGAATTTAGTTTGCCGAAATTGTTAAATTCATGATTTGGTACATTTCATATTATGTTATGCTGTAAGCCAGGGAAAGAAAGAAATATAATTGTTAAGATTTGATGATTATTGTCTTTGTGTGCTAAGCAATCGTTATCAGTTTTTTGTAGCAACATGCTGGTTATGTTAAAGTCTATAAGCAAGCAGCAAAACATTATTATGCAAATGTACAAGACAAGAGCTGCATTTCTGTACAATGGGTTTACAGCGTGTTGTTCGGAGGCAGTAGAGAGCTCAAGATTACAGTAACGTTCACTGGATGGAGCCGGCTGCACGCATAAAAACATGACTCTTGCAGCGTTACCTGGGGGCACGGCGTTACCTCGCGGTGCGTCGTTACCTATGCGTTCCATTTAATATCCATACAAAATGTCTAACAAACATAAATTCTTTTGAAAAATGCAACCATTCCATCAGTATTATCTTATGACGACACGTTCAACTATCGTCAGTAAACCGACTTTACAGATAACCGATTTTAATTTGTGCCTGTGTATTTATTGTACGTTTGTTAGTAATCATAATAATCAAGTATACAGTATTTACAATTTTCTTAACCTACATGGTAATAATAAAAATAATTAATATAATTAAAATTAAAAGGTTGGTCTCTGTGGCAGTCTACCTTTAACGCTGGCAGCATTGCCTCTCAGTTTTGTGATAATTATTCGTTGAGCGAGGAAAGCACCAGCTCTGGGGTCACCGGTACTATCTACCAGGCACCAACTTAAATGTTTAATTAATTAATTAAGTCTCTATAAACAAATATATTTCCTTATCTAAAAATAAGAATTTTCATGAGAAGCATCCTTAAATTTATTACGTGATTTTTCATGTGATGCAACACGTCAAACATTTGTAAAATGTGACGTGAATACTTTGCTAGAACTCAAGGGGAACACAGCTGGTTTAAATGTTAACATGAGATAAAATCAGAAACCATTTTCACATATGTGTGACCATACGACGTACTGCCTTTGTAGTAGTAGTTAAGCTACATATAAAACATGGTTCTTTATTCGATTCCCGAAAGAACAATATTTATTTATGATACATTATCATGTTATATTGACCATTGACAGATGCAATTCAATGAAATAGAAATTGAAGTCTTTTTTATTTTTAAATGCGTTTAGCGTTAAGACGAAAGATTAAGATTAATGGCGAAATTTTTTTGGGTTAGTACACGGCTTATAAAACATACAGACACAATTGTTTGTAATCTGCATTTAATTTAATAATTGTATATTAGAAAAGCAGTAGATACATAACACTAAAAGTTCTCGTAAAACCCACATGAAAGTGTAGGGAAGCGAAAAATTGCAAGTCGTCGAACCGAAGCGGGGTTCTGCATGATAAATGAGGTGGCAAGGCGTATTGAAGGAATATACGAACATACCACATAGATACTTTGCTATATATTAGACATTTTCTATAGCCATCTGTTATATCATTAGAAGTAGTGTTTGTTATTAAATAACCTTAACTTAAAAAATTTCTATTAGTTTTATTTAGTAATTAATATTGTTTTTTTTTATTTTCTCTAGATTAAGGTTTTATAGATTAATATATTTATATTGTTTTTTTATATAACTTCTGGTTATGCACTTTTTGCACTCATCATTTTTTATTTATTGTTTTCTTTTCTTACTAGGGTTGCCTGGAAGGATCGCTTGTTAGCGATAAGGCCGCCCGTTGCATCCCTTGTAATTTATATGTTTTGTGTTATTTGTGTTTCTTTCTAGCAACGAAGTGTGAATAAATAAATAAATAAAACCTGTGTTTTCTAGTGACTTGCCTTCGATCCAAAAAGTCTACGGCGTGTGTCAGGCTTAGGAAGCCCCCCCCTTTTTGCCTATTAGATTGACAACTGATCATGAAACAGATACAGAAATCCTAGATCTAAAAGGTTGTAGCGCCTCAGGAAAAGCATGAGCATTAAAAATAGTGATGAAGAGTTCATTGCCAGTTCTCTTCCGTTCTACGCACTTGATGGAACTGACAGTAAATGTTAAATTAGAAGCATTTAATATGCTGTTCTTATTGAGGCTCATAAGAGTACATTGTGTTACCTAAATGAATAAACGATAATAATTTGAATTGATATAGATCGACTTTATCTGTGTACTTTTAGTGTGTATTTTTGGGTATTCATCTTGAATTGTAATTGTTCGTCATTCCCAAACACGGAATTTTCAAGCTCTCAGTTCTCCACGATCACACCGAAATAATCATGGCGGAGTTGACAACACGTTTACAATTTCACCAAGACCACAATTTTAAACAAAAAACCACGTACACAACAAACAAACGTTTGCCAAAAGAAATACTCTAAAAGTCTTTATTTATCTTTAATCTTTATTTATTTATTTGCTCACAAAACGTCATACATGATAAGTTACAACTGTTTATTAATGTATGTAAATAATTGTCATTCTTGTTTTGAGGGATAGTTATTGTTTATGTGAGACTGATGCCTGGTAAAGGTTGAGCACCTGTGTTAGGTCATCAGGCGTCCACCACTTTGGATCGACAAAAGATGATAAATAATAGAGAATAGACAATAATTATTATGGTTATAGTAGGTTGTAACGTTAACAAAATAAGAAAATAAATACATTTTACTACAATAGTATATACATAAGGAATGTATATATTATAAGAAAACCACATGGTGTATGTGTGTGTTTGTGTGTGTGTGTGTGAGTACGTGTGTGTTTCAGTTAAATGTTTTCGACGCTGGCTTAAATCAATTGTTAGCGACTTGATTGAATGCCGATATTTAATTTACTGTCTAGAGTTTCAATTAACTCTCTGATTCAAGTTGTTTACTATCAAATTAGTACGGGACACATATACCATTTCTGGTCAACTACGTATTGATCCGCCTAAAATAAAACAAAGAGCAGATTCTATTATCTGCTCTCATTGTATTATGATACATAAATCCCTTACGCCTATAGAAATAAATAACAATATAGTGGCGTTATATCACGTAGATTTTTACTTCATTAATTGATTATTATTAAGGGTTCGATCACACTAAGTTATTGCTTAATACTAATTGACTATTTATAGATAATAATTATAAATACCACCGGTATAATAATAGGTATTACTAATCACGTAAGTTATTTAGGGTTAATAAATTTATTAAAATAACAATTATAAATGTTTTAACACAAATCAAACATTTCACTTGTTATTAAAGTGTATTGCATAGTGTGAAATAGTGGAGGCTGAATTAATTTACAGAACTTTTGATACAATACCCTTATTATGTAGAATAATAAATAATATAAGTTTAAATATTGTTTAACGTCAACTTTAATGACAATTAACATGGTGAAAGTTTCGATTAATTAACTTTGTTTATATTCAGTCATTGACACAGAAATATTTTTAATATTACATTTTTAAACTATTCACGCTGTTTCTGTCACCCACAGCCTTTTTTCAAATATTTTATACCGTCAATAAAGTCTTTGAACAAATTTCAAATACTTTTTTTTAAGTTTTCAACGACAATATTATGAGGTAGTTTATCATACATACGCTAATCCCCACTGTTTGTTTGTTTAAAACTATTTTTTTATAGAACAGGGGGCAAACGGGCAGGAGGCTCACCTGATGTTAGAGATAATAAGATGGACACCCTTAATGCCAGAGGATTCGCGAGTGCGTTGCCGGCCTTTTAATAATTGGTACGCTCTTTTCTTGAGGGACCCTAAGTCGAATTGGTTCGTAAATACTTCAGTGGGCAGCTGGTTCCACAAAGTGGTGGTGCGCGGTAAAAACTGCCATGAAGAACGCGCAGTTATGGAAGTTATACGACACCACCACAGTGATACGCAAAATGCGATCAATCTTCAAATTGTTTATATAATGCAAATCGCAAAACATGAGGCTTAAAAGTTTACATATATTACTTATATTACACGGTATTAAGTTTAGCATACATTTAAAAGATTGAGTCGTTTGTAATTGCAATGCACACATTAAAATACTTACTTACGCTGGCTGTGCGACCCAAAAAGTGTCTTAGCCTCCGAACTGAGAATCTTCCAGGGCTCTTAGGCAATTCTCGCCAATTGCTCGCTTTCAGCTGCATCAAGTTCTCATCCACTCTTCAATCCTGCGGTTCTTTAAATTTTGTATATTATGCGATGCATTATTTACAAGATTTTATTTGTTAATTTCAAACACAAAATTGTGGTCAGAACTATTGTTGTGTTCGGAATATTGTTATGTTTACAAGTTTCCTGGCATTCTATGCCTGCAATTGAAGATAACGCGAACTGTATTTTACAAAAACTATGAAATGTATTCGGGATTTTATTTCCTACCGTAAACTTTTGGCTTAAAACCTGACGCCACCCGTTCGTAAAATTGTTGGCTTACTGCGTATAAAGTTTTTAGTTAACCTGTTTTTTACTGTCAGCATTTTTGGGGTTTATTTTGAGTTTTGCGTGAAAGTGTTACAATTTTTTAACGCACCGCTGGGCAGTGTGATTAAAACTCACTAGGGTGGAACGGAGTCAATTTTTTCATTGAAATATTTAACTTTGAATTGGCCTGTCATTTACTTGTTACACAGCTAACTAAAAATGAATGTGCAATTTATATTTTAAATATATTTTTAATCATTTTATTGTCAGTAATATCTTCTTTATCTCTACTGTAAAAATATTACCCGTCCATGTCGTATCCTTAACTTTCGTATATATACTTATATGTATGTATATATGTATGTATATATCTGATGAGAGACTAATCTAAAATTATCGTGATATCTTTTTAGTTTATTTTTTTGATACCTATTTTAGTTTTGTCTCAATGACAAACAATAATATTTTACTGTGATAATCTGAGTCCGTAATTTCATTGTATGGATATTCTTTAAAAACTTTCAGTAACTAATAGTCATATCAAGATAATCCATATTAGCCCGTAAATTCAGTTGACAGGTACGAATTGTGTTTGGTCTTAAAAAAATTGAATTTGCTTTAATATAATTTTATACTGCTGATAAAGAATTTTCAATATAACTTTAAAACTAAATATTTACTGGATGGATTTACTGTTCATAAATTTAATCGTTCTATTTAATTAACGGTCGTTAATTCGGACAAATGAAGGTATAAATTGAGGAAATTCCCGGACGTGGAACTCACAAAGTCTTACCTAAAGTGATATCAGTTGAAGCACGTTATTAGCTTTTATTCAGACTTTTATATTATTCATACTTTAAGGATTGTCGTTGACGGCAGGTTTTTGCATCGGCTGCCTGTTTAATATCGATATTCGAACTCAAACTCAAAATAGCTTATAGAAAATATGTAAAATTAATTATTCTAAATTAATATTTATCTCACTTTTTTTAATCGCCAAGTTTGAATCAAATTGTTTGAACAGCAGCACATCAATCAAAAGGATTCAATCGAGATCATTTCAATAATAGTCAGATTTAAAAAAATATGTTCTTTGCTTAGTCGCAAATCATCTGCATTAAATAAATAATAAATTAAATGTCATTGTTAGATAATTATAATCAATGCTATTAGTACAGTAAACATGTTTGATGTCATCTTGAACAGAATCTGTGGAGTTTCAGGCATCAGGACAATTTTAATTATTTGTTATTTGTAAAAGATCATATAAATAAAATAAAAGCATCCATGTGATCGTCAAACTATTTTTCTGAAAACTTTTTGTATGAAACATTAATAAGAATATTCTAGTATGTTTTAAACATATTGTTAAGAGATATAGAAAATAAAGAAGTTTTTTATAGCTTAGTATTTGTTACCAATTCAGGGTTTAGTTCTCGGGGAAACAATAATTGCTGAAGAAGCAATAGACCTAATCAGAAAACCTATCGATTGAGAGACTACAAAAACAAACAATATTGCTGATAAAAAACTGTTTCATTCTGTTACGGAAACAAATCTTATTATATATGTAAAAACACGTCGCTGCATATTAATGTGTATGGTATCGTACAGGAAAAGAAATATATGCACGGCTAGCTTTGACCAAAGTGAATTTGAAAATATCTCAAACAGCATACGAAATATTTGAGCACAAGTTAAAAAACATTTTCCAACGGCTTCACGCGGAAAGATTAATTTACAAGATGTAGGCGTTTATTGTGAGTTTATTCAAAAGTAATTATTGAAGGCGAAATAATATTCGGTAATGAAAACCAGCAGTCAGTCAGAAAGGTACTTAAACAGCTTAGCATCAATATTAAAGATAACTATGTTTTTATACAGAATAATCTTTGGCCCTGTTTGATACGACGACTTTTGGCGTATTGCAATGAAGAACTTTATAACATCCCAGACAACGCTAACATCGTTCAATTCATAAAATGCAACAGGCTCAAGTGGCTGACACATGACTATGGCGAACGACAGAACTCCAATCGAACTCCATCCTTACTTAACTTACAACCTGGTAGACCGAGGTACATCGTAGGTGAGATGGAGTTGTCAAGGTCCTCTGAATAATAGGGGTTCGCAATGGGTCACGCGAAGCACTGGCGAAGTGTACTTGAGAAAGTTAAGGCTGTATAACCATTGATTTGAGAACTGGCAGTAAATGTAAAATTAGAATCATTTAAAGTATATTTTGACGTTCATAAGTGTACATTAACTGATATTTGATTTGATGATGATGATTCTTGTATAATATAATATCTCTGTATATATTGAAGCTATATTATACACGCGATCATACACTTGATAATAGGGATATCTTGCGTAAGATTCAAAAAATTTGAACGTAGTCTAGTGTTTAGCTGAGATATTTCAGTAGGAGTTTCGACAGCAAAAATATATTTTTTTTAATTACTAAATGTCGCGTAATTTTTTAACAAGAGTCTTACTAATAATAAAATTACGTGACAATAAATCATGTTTTTTCATACTTGCAGCGTTCATCGATTTATACGACGTTATCACGTGAAAAAAATATTTGAGCCTGAGTCTCGCTAAGGGGTCTCCCTAAGAGAGTTATAAAGAAATTAATGAGAAAGTCACATTATGACGAAAAGCTTCGATCTACCTGTGAAATATCATCATACTGCCATGTAAAGGTAATCGTTAGGTTGTCTCGTCCTGAAGTGAAAAAAATATATAATTTGCGCTTCGGGGAGCTCGCTTCGAATCAGCAACAACAAAAGACCTGCATTAATTATCCTTCATATCATAAAACTTTTTTTTATACAAGGGGGGGCAAACGGGCAGGAGGCTCATCTGATGTTAAGTGATACCGCCGCCCACGGACACTCTCAATGCCAGAGGGCTCGCAAGTGCGTTGCCGGCCTTTTAAGAATTGGTACGCTCTTTTCTTGAAGGACCCTAAGTCGAATTGGTAATATTGATAATTAAATTTCCTATTATTTTTGGTGATTTGGACGTGTAAACGTCTTATAAATCGATAAACGCCGGCTGCACGCGCGATAAACCATGACTCATTGTCACTTCCGCCTGAACCCGTCGGGCAAGCGAGAACGCGGAAGGACACGCACGATCGGCCTAAGCGTTTGGCTTGTGATGCATTTATCTTAAGATGTTAACAGCACATTGTTTCTTGTAATTAATCTGTATAATTAAGTTTAAAAAATATCGGAATTAACTAGTTGAAATATATATTAATTAAACAAAGACATTTTTTTTTTCAATTAACACCTTTGCATTATAATGCAGTAATGCTATTACTGCAAAATAATTATAATAATTTAATTTATAAAAGTATGCCTTTTTTCATCAATATTTTCGTATTACGTTATCACTTTAAAAAATTTATTGTCTTTTATTCAGTCTTCTCAACTTGTTTCAGCGTATCATATTATACATATATCAGAACATATCATATTTAATAATAGCATAAATCTAAAGGGAATCTAAATTTAATCCAATACTATGATCCATATAGAGTGTACTTGTTTTTACTATACGGAATTTATGATTCTTAAAAGAGCTCAACATGCAATACAGAAAATATTAACGTTTCACTTTGCATCAAAAAATGTTGTAAGTGATCTGTTAATGTAATTCATATTTAATTCACAATTTTCACGAGGAAAAACTTTATGATTTTATTTATATGTTAAAATAAAAACAAATTACGTGAAAATTTTGTTAACTTTTCAAATTTAATTAATTAAATTCACATAAGATTTTTATGAAATATACAAACATCATTGACTGGTTCGGTAGTTTACAATTCGAGTTGTGGCACATGCGCACGGGCATTCCTTTTTCAAACTTTAAAGTTATGCAGTTTATATAGAGCCACTGAAGTGAAATAAGTGAATTGTAGTCAATCAAGTAATTATTGGAGTATTTAATTTCTTTCCCTAATAAATGGTCAACTTATTCTTTCAATATGTGTTTGGTTTGGTGTCAAATATATTTACGATTGTAAATATTGATCGGTTTTTTTACAGTTATTTTTTAATCAAAGTTCTTAACCGATTTTTATGACACAATAATGAGTACAGTACAACGTCTGTGGGGTCCGCTAGTGAAATATAAAAGAAACGTACACAGATTATATTTAAAATATCATAAAATTTATTTGTAGTTAATAATAATAATAATAAATAGTCTTTATTCATTTTAAGTACATTTTTTTTCAAAGTGTAAGATTTGGAAACCCTTTTAAGTAAAAAAAACGTGTGTTAGGGTTCCCAGCTCTTCCATAAACAAACTTAATTACTTAAAATAATGACATTATTTAACCTATTTTTTTTTTGAAGTTAAATAATAGATAAACTAATAAGATTTAGATCGTAAACATTGCAACAAAATCAATGAGATTTAATGATCGCTCGATTTCAATTCATTCATACCTATTAAACCTGTTGTTAAGTAGCTTGGGTATATTTACAGACGTTTTGTATGGGAAACACTATATATAAGAAAAAAACATGGAATAGTAATCCAAATCTGCCCTATAAAACGCCCAATTGTAGTACGACGGACGTCTATGATACGGATGGAATTTCGTATTCTGCCTGGATGATAATAATAATAAATAATATTTATTTCTTCTCTCATATATACCAGGTTATTATGATTAAACTAAGATGATAATATTTGGAAGTGTATGTGAGAGACTAGTCTCTGTAACAGGAGGCCTGAGTGACAGATAACGAGCCTCTCCACCACCGGACCGGAGCACGTACAATCAGATCATTGTCATAAGATGCAATAGAAGAAAATAAGTAAGCGCTAAAAGAAGACATTGCAAACGGAGTCGCAAAAATAAATTTGGTGTGTGTAGATATTAGTCCAAAATACTCCTCCGAACTCTTGATCTATCCAGTTTTATTATTATTTTCATTATATGAAATATTTTAGCCAAACTAATTCATTAAAGTATTCTAAAAAATCTTATCTCATTTGAAATAAAGTCACACTTAATAAATCCAACTTAATACAGAAATATAAATGAGGATAACGTTTCCACGACTAAGCTACAGCTTAACCGCTTGTTTTAGCTTAACTTTTTGAAATGGCTTACCGCATGCATTGTTTGCGAAGCTTTAAAAGAATGTTAGGCTGTTAGTTGAGTATTCTGACACCATTTCTGTTAATAAACACCGTAGTTATGGTTAAATGAAAATGTAGTTTCGCACAGTTTGATGTAGATGTAACTCTGAAATGGAGTATCCACTTTAAAAGGCATTTAAACATACGGTGATTATTAGTGTATATATATATACACTACACCCCTCAAGACTTTCAGTACGTAGTAGGCCAACTGTAAATCCCATCTGGTTTATATATATATATTTATTTATTATTCGAATGCAAGACCTAAGGCTAGCGACACCATGCTTAACCAATGGACTATCTCAACAATTTTGTAACGATACATATAAGTATCATCTTTATCAATTTAACCTACTACCTGAAAATTGAGATCAATGAACATTCAAGGACTAGTTAAAATAATATGAAATTGATTCCGTTTAATGACATATCGGTACCAGCTATATTGCTAATTAAGTTTTAATCAACGCAATTAAAACCGAAATAATTTCGCATAATTATGGTTATCTAGATTTTAATATCGGCTTCAATTTGTATATTTGGATAAAGGGTTATAAAATATACATTAAGGAAATGAATGCAAACTTAGATTAGTTATTCCCTGTACTTTTGCTGTACGTTTGTTATTGCATTTCCTATAAATACATTTGTGTAATTCACGTATGCTAGGGTGGTGTTAGTTTAAACTATCGACTGTGGTTATGCGTTCAAACCCGGGCTTTGGAATAGACATAGATCTTTGGTATCAATATACATTTATTGAGAAATATGTCACAAAGAAACGTGAAGACGGACAAATATAGATTCTCGTACAGAAAAATTAACCAAGGAAATAGAAATCGCATATTTTGTTGCAGCGAAACTACTTAAAATCAGTTTTGATTCTCTAATATATTCTTCACTTCCATTCAACTTTTATTGTATCGTAGAGATAGTATAGTCAACTTGCACGGCAGCATACCTCTTGTTCACATTTCTAAGGAAAGGAACTTCTTTGGATAACATTTTTGTGTTAACCCACAAGCTCCGTTCCGATTAGAATAAATTATAAATTATGTAAATTACAATTTTATGTTAGACAGATATTATTTGTGAGATAAAATAATTTATAATCCATTAAACACGTTTTGTTAAAAGTTATTATAAATTGGTATTGTAATCAGAAAAGGTGAATTTAGTATGACTATAAAAGTTATTTTATCAAGCTTTTTATTCCAAGTAAAAAGTGTTCAAAGCGAGATATATGTAAGAGAGATAAAGGCGGATTACAGTTCCGAATTGATACGCCCCGTTCGTCTCTGTCTACAAACTTCGTTATCATTAACTATAATAGCACATCTTATAGGCCGATGCGATGGGAATTAGGATACACATCAGGGTGTGAACTTAGGTACGTATATATAGTAGTCTCCCTAATACAAAAGCATTAGTTTTTATTAGTGTTTTTTAGCCAAATAAGGTGTAATTAATGAACACTGGACATGGAGCTCTTTTAATTGTTGTTGAACATTGAATAAAGAATTTTTGAAAGTGAAAAATAAAATGAATGTAAAATTTAGTTTTATTTTATTCTGTTTTTAATTTTGTCTACTAATGGACTTACTTATGTTTTCTGGTTTCAAATATATGGTTTATTTATGTATTTGATTTGAATATAATTACATAAAATATGAAACCTAAGAAATAACATAATACATAAAAATATACCTAATAACTAACCTTAAAATTTAATTATTAAAAAATATTATTAAAAGTAGTCCCTTTAGGCAAGGTTCCGAAGATACTGGCAGCGTTCCCCCTTTGAATAGCCAGACTAATTCTTTGTCCAAGGTAGCTGCCAGCTCTTCGTTCTCCTGTGATGTCGACTAACCTTTTTGATAATTCCCTAAAAAGCCTTAACGCGCTAGGACCCCACGGACCAAGGGTCTCGACACCGAATGGGACAAAATCATATTTCAATATTGTCTACGTGTTTTGTTTTATAATATGTTTGTTAGCTGTAAGGTAACCAATAAATAAATAAAACAATTAATTACTTTATATTTTTTTAAATAATTACTCTTAGAATAGATTGGGTGCCGGTCGATTTTTCAATAAAATTCAAAATTAATTAAAACATTTAAAAGTAGAGGACTCATATTTAATAAAAATTGTACTTTTTTCACATACAAGCATATAATTTTAAAATAGATAGTATTCTTCTGTAAGTTTGTGTCTAAGTTATTTTTTTAACCACGATAGCCAACGTCAAATAATTTACAATGAAAATCATCTTATATTTAAATCAGACAGCCATTATATTTTGAGTCTACTAAGGTAATTCTAATATGTACCTTTAATTTGTTTGCAAGCTTATATTACAAGACTTATTCAAATAATTTGTACCCGGCTTCGGCAAAATAAGCAAACTCGCTCAAGCATTGTATGAAGTGGTGTGTTTGATTTGTTTAAATGAGAAGAGAGTTATTTTTTATTAAGATATAGGTGATGTCACAAAGATAACCCAAAGAGAAGCTCCCACTAAAAAAAACCTATTCAGAAAAAAAGCTGTACATCTTAGCAATCTGTTTAACATATCACAAGCTTAGCCCTTGGACTAACAAATTTGGACACATCTAAGAACAGACGTTTTGTATTCCTAACTTTGTTTGGCCAACGCTTCTTTGTATTTTCCCTTCCTTTATAACAAAATTACCCAATCTTTGGATTCTCAGATAGTCAAACTATCGTGATCTAAACTCGTGAATCACAGAATAATTACACTAGCCCAATTGGATTTCGAATCTTCAGAGGTCTACGTATCTTGGTTTCAAAAACTTGGGACCACACAACAAAATATATACCAAGTTATATATACAGACACAGCACATACACGTCCATTCACACACTGACGCATGACTCATACTTAATGTCTTAAAAGTGTTGTGTTTGATTAGTTAACTAAAACTGCTTTTTCTCAAAACACTGTTTTCATGTACCATGTAACGATAGTTGTCTAGTTATCACATGGGCTCCCTCGTGGACTAGCGATAGATCAATTTTCTGACATCATATTTCTCATGATTGTTTTTATTTAATTATTAAATCGTCGTAATTTCTTTAAGGTCTTATGGAATAATAATGCAACGATAAGATTAGTTATGCTGAATCGCTGAAAGTTTTTTTAATAATACCGTTTAATTATAAATCCGTTAAATAAAATAAAACGTTGAAATATAGCGAGGATTAATGTCACGCAAAGTTAATTAATCCGGATTATTGTTGGCAGAAAAATCTCATATAATTTTTATTACTTTTAAGGAATATAAGATTGTAATTTTTATTATAGTTTTTGGTCATATTATGTCTTTAGTTGAGATCATAAATCAAGAAAATATTATGTTAATTTAAGAAATTATTATTATTCCTTAAAGACCCCATAGTCTTTTTGCCTTTAAATATTTTTTAAACCAAAGTTACTGAATAATTTTGATAATTTCTTTCAAATATACACTGTACGTCTGACATTCCAATTACGAAACAAACTTTACTGAAAGCTTAAAACTAAAAACTCTTGATAATAATCACTTAAAACTTACCCGCTTATTCACCAAGATCACACATCACGTCACTATCACTTCACTTATCACTTCACTCTTCACTTCACTTTACTAAACAGACGAGCGTCCGCCCCTGCAGTTAGCAACCAACTGGTTATCCACACGCATGCGTGGGGAAATCGTGAGATTTTCACAGAATTTTCCCAGCAATCTACGTAACATGGTAACATTTTTCTATCGGCTGTTTAGCTGCGAGAGTTATAGGATGATCCGTTAGGTGTTTTATTGTAAGCCGGATGTGGTGTGAAAATTTTGTAAATGCTGTTCTGTTGACACTGGTTAATTGATTCAAATCTCTACAACTTGTTTAATTTTGGCTTTACGAAGTAAATTTAATGTACTGTCGTAAAGCGTTTGAATTAATAGGTTTTCCATTCTTTCATAAACAGTGAAGTGTTGGAAAGTTTCTTGACAGTTCTCCTTACCCACTCTACGCCCTTGACTTGCGAAATGTAAATTTAGCATCAATGTTACAACTAATGTTCATAAGTGTACTTGGTTGCCTACATGAATAAAGTTGAGAATGCATTGAACAAATCAATGAAAATTATGGCAAAACTCAATGAATTGGGTTTCAAATCGCTTCCGCATCTACCGTTATATCCAGATTTGGCTCACAGCGATTTTTTCCTGATCTCATACCTCTAGAGAATACTGGCTCAAATTTTGCGTCGTTGAAGAGGTAATCGCCTAATTTGAGGCTAAAGACAAATAGTACTATAAAAATGGTATCGGAAAATTGTATGATCGTTGTATTGCTTTAACCGCGACTATATCAAATCAAATTCTATTTAACCAATATTAGCTTTTTATTATATATCTTATAGAAAAAACTTTCAATACAAATAAAATTAAAATTTAACAAATTATAATTTTTCTGTGTCAGGCTACGAACTTTCCAGCTCACCTAATATATATAATGCTTATCCATATTACAATGTTAGTGAGCTTTTAGTTGCGAAGTTAATTACATGTCACAACAAGTTGTTTTGAAAATTTTCGCGATCTTTTACAGATCTAACTCATATTTTAAGTGATAAGTTTGATTTTATATCGTTTCAGTTAACTCAAAACATTTATATCGTAGATTCGTAGCAACCTCTACGATACTTTAAGAAACCTTCCAGATTAGATGAAATTGTAATTGCTTTAATTAGGAAAAACAAAAATATTTATTTCAAATGTGGGACTTTTTATTAATCTTATGATTTTCAATAGCTGTTCATATATGACTAGGCTGGGTTAGGTTATCCTAACATTCGCCGTTATCTTTGCTACGACTTAAGTACGTAGAACTAACGTAGCACTGCTACGAATGAGATTGGTTATAATTGTATGTAATAATATAACAATTTAAATTTAAACAATAAAAAGTTCTATCAGTTTTATTGTTTTGATCATACCGTATTTTTTTATTATAGTTAATACAAGTAAAATACAAAAATTCATATCAGTTAAAAAAAAAACTAATAATTGTGTACAGTTTCAATAGTGTGAAAATTGGATATTTCTAAAGCTTTATATTATGCCTGTGTTTTCGACTAGAATATAATGAAATATTTTTTTTTGATTCTCATTTTAATGGGTATGACCTTAATAATATTATGTCAAATGAAAAATAGAGGTTTAATGTGTTCTGTGTAAGATATTGCCATCTAAACGAATAGGTGATTTATATTTAATTGCTCATTTAATTGTAATAATAATTGATAAAAGGGATTTCTACCTTTTATCTCTGAAATAGGTTGGATTCTCATCTAAAGCTAGGTATCTCGTTACTTTTTTAATCATTTTAACAGTCTTTTATCTTAAGCAAGTAGGCTTTAAGTTATCTAAGACATTGAATGATCGAGCTCATGATGGATCGGGTAGAAAGTAGATAAGAAGTTTTTTGCCACGAAAATTGGTGTGAAATGTCAAATGTTATTTTCGAAATATTATTTTGTAAACCTCTACTTCCTGATGATTTGGGTTCATTACTTGATGAAACAAAAGATAATCAATGACGGAAGTTGAAGACCAATAATACTTTTAACGAATAAAAAGAGTGGCGGAGAGTTTATTGCCAGTTCTTCTCTTCCGTTCTATGCCCTTGATTTGAGAACTGGCAGTAAATGTAAAATTAGAATCATTTAATGTAAATTTCTTTTCGTTCCTTTTGTTCGTGCATTATGTTACCTATAAGAATAAATGGTTATTGACTTTTGACTTTGACTTTTGAATAAAGAATTATTTACTACAGGCACTTTGACTTTGTATAAGTAACATATAAGTAGGCCAGTTTAAATGAAAAAAAATTGCAACCCACAAATATTCAGTATTTAAAATATTTTTAACTTACAAAGTAATATTATTAATATTTAAAATTGATACATATAAAAATAAAACAAATTTAAAAGTTTAAAATAATAGCCCCTCTGTAA
Source organism: Pieris mannii (assembly GCA_028984075.1). Taxonomy (NCBI): domain Eukaryota; kingdom Metazoa; phylum Arthropoda; class Insecta; order Lepidoptera; family Pieridae; genus Pieris; species Pieris mannii. Next base: position 10,289,782 of record CM054793.1, on the reverse strand, counting down.
GGTTTACTGATTTTTCTTACCCAATGATTAGCTGTCAACTATTTTCAAAAGTTTTCTAACTCCACAGCACTAACTGAATATTTAACATTAGAATAATAAGAATTACAACGAAATTTACGCGCATTTTCTCAGACTCGTAGACGTGTAAAAACAATAGACAAGTTCACAAACAATTTACTTGAATAGGGTAAATTGTATTTATATTTGATTATTTTTTAATATTGAACAATAAATGTTTATCACACACGATGTTGATCTTCTTCGAGTAAGTGATAATTAGATACATAGTAAAATATTTTATTAGCACGGCACGTTATTTAACGAGAAAACAGGGTTTTAACAACAATTTTCTAGTCAAGAATTAAGAAAAATTTTAAAATTATGATTTTTATTAAATAACATAATTAAAATTATAAAAATGACTTGAACAACCCTATCAAATTCTATTGGAAATATAAAAGTATTATACGTATATAATACTCAATAACAAAACGAAAGAATAATACAATTGTTTTTATTCACCCCGCAATCTCTTTTAATTCTGTAGTTAGGTATAAAATGTCGCCGGTGCTTAACGAAATTGCAAAATTTACATACGAATGTACTAAAAACCGTTATAAGGGCGAGAAGCGATACAAAACAATCCTTATTTACAACCGAAGATTGCTCCATATATCGTGATCTTCAGGATATTTTTTCTTACAGCAATTGAAAGCAACGCTAATACCAAATCACTCATTTGACGTTAGACGTGTTATTCAATGAATTCTTGTACAAGTATTAGTAATACTATAATAAGTAGTAGTAATACCTTAATAGAATCGTATAATAAAACTTTGGGATTTGCTTCTAAGAGATGAAGCTTTTGTATATTACTGAAAATCTAGAGTTCAGATTATAGCGCGTTTTTCTATACCCTGGAAAATTACTACCGGTAGGAAAATCTTGCTTCAAAATGTAACATATTCTTTGGTATTAAATGCAAGTGAAGGAATTAAAGAAGTTTAAGTACTTAATTATACTTAATAAGTTTTGTTTGTATGTATTAAAAAATATTTATTTATTTATTCATACTTCGTTGCAAAGAAACACAAATAACACAATACATAAAAATTACAAGGGATGCAACGGACGGCCCTTTCGTTAACAAGCGATCTCTTCCAGACAACCCTACCCTATTTAGTTTAATTTTAATTTATTGAATCAACCTATTACAAACTATTAAGATAAAATTCACGTGATTTTTGAGTTTTTTTTTGTCGATGAGTAATGTTTTTAAGTTTTGCTTGAATTCAATAAACAAACAGTATATTTATTATCACTTACATTAATAGATATATTTAGCATAGAAGGCATCATTAAAAATATATAAATAGGTTTTCAAATCCTTTATAAACCTAAAGGATATGATACATAATAAATACACCCAAAAATAATTTAACTATATAAGCATTAAGTCTTGTACACACTCAAATTAAAGCAATTACAGATAGAAGGTAAGTGGATTCTCGTGTTTCTAGGTACTTCTTTGCGTCTTGTATACATATTTACTTGCCATATATAATATTATATTATATTAACTATTTTAAGAAACCGTTATCGAACTTAACTATCGTCAGAAATCATGTCATTTATTAGAATAGTGAGCACAGATTAATAAATGTTAAAACAGTTTCAAAACCCTTTTAATATTTGCTGAAATAAACTAATCATTTCCAGGGTAAATAAACTAAAGACGGTCTTTAAGTATTTCTGAACTTACTGCTTATTGATAATGAAGGCGTTTCAAGTTTAAAAATCCTCAAAAATTTACGAAAAGATTCCATTAATGTGAACTTTGTTATTAGCCTAACATCCCGAGTTTTTAACTTAAACGAACTCATTTTCCCTGTTTTGTATAATAATCATCGCGGATCCGTTTATAACTTATTTACAAATTTTCCTTATTTTTAAATTTACAACAGGAAAAAAGTCTGATTAGGTATGTATTTATTGGACCATAGCAAATAACAATTCAGTGAAATTAGTTGTTTTTAATTAACCTGTATTATTTTAGGTTTTTTTTGAATAATTTCACAATTTATGAATATTTGGCGTTATGTTATCATTATAAAAGTGAATTTGGTTGCGACAACGAATTCAAAATAATTAACGGAATTAAAAATAATTTTCAATCTAAATACCTAATTCAAATATAAAGTTTAATAAAACTTTAAAAGACGTCCCTCATATCGCAATATGGCAAGATATATTATAGGGATTCCTTCATTTTTCTACCCTTAGTTTTGGTTGTAAGGCTAAAGTTTATTGCTTTTTGCTGTAAATAAATAAATCGTTTTGTGTGTAATGAGCAGGCGCAGCTATGCCGAGAAAGTAGTTTAATGGTGTCGAATTCTGCACACTTAGCGTAATGAAGATCGTCTACAAGAAGATCTAGTCTTGAAACATACAGTATAGAGCCACATTAATTTAATTGGTTTAAAGAACTTGTTTTTTAGACCTCCGGTGAAAACTCAGTCGGCAGGATCCCCGAGGCGTGCGCGTCACGGGCAGATTTCCGGAAAAGAAAAATACGACCATCGGAATAGGAAACACCGCTTTCCGAATTTTTTAATGGTACTGAACTTAGAAGCCTAGGACAAGATATCGATATTGATAGTTTAATAAAAATTTCCAAGGTTTTCTTTTAGTTTCACATCAACATTTCTCCCGAAATAATTTAGGTAATTAGATAGTATTAATTTAATTCACAATTTTTTTAACGAAGTGAGTATTTAATTAATATAATATAAACCACTTAGGTTTGTTCCGGAATCGGAACATAAATTATCTTCGTAGCCGTAAGCAATTTGTGTCTTGTGAGCAAGGCACAGTAAAATTTGCTTCACCAGACTTCGAACTTTGTACAAAGAAACTAATGCGGCAAACGTTTATTTTAAAAAAGTCTTTTTTTTAAAATTAGATATGAGATAAAAAAAAATATCTTAATCTTCCATTATTGTTATACGATAAATACCTACTGAATCTTTTACAAAAAATACATTTTTATAAAAGATTAAGCAAAAGATAATGCAGCATTATCAAATTATGCTCGGAGATGATTACGAAAATCAGGAAGTACAGTGGGATGCAATTAAAATGAAATAAATCCATTATTTTAATAGTTGCAACTCCCACCGCTCGTTACAAGCGTTAAATAGCGTTATATAACGACAAGCAGATTTGTCTCTTACGTCATTATCTTTTAGAGCCTTAAATCTCGTTAAGCATCCGTCAGACTACAGGACGAGGGGTACAGACGAGTGAAAAAGTGTTTTTGTAATTACGTCTTTAATTCGTTACACTGTTGGAAAGTTGTTTTGCAGAAAATTTAAATCGGTTTATGTCACATACATTGAACAACTCGCCGTGACACGTTAGCCAAATAAAATAATTTGTAAATGTTTTTTTAAGTTAGTTCTATAAGTAAATTGTGAGGCTAGTTCTTCTCTTCCGTTCTACGCCCTTAATTTAAGAACTGGCAGTAAATGTAAAATTAGAAGCATTTAATGTATAATTATTTTTTTTTATGTTCATAAGTGAGTATATTACCTACATGAATAAATTATTTTTGATTTTGATTTTTTTAAGTGTCATTTAGGTATAAAGGACACACAATATTTTGGTCTGTAATACTATTTAATTTATTACAAATTATGTTTTTACCAACAAGGTATTAAACCGGTTTGTGGTAGTGTAAAAATATGTTTTTTGTCGTGACTGTAAGATGGCGCCACAAAGCGTCAACGCGTGAAATGACGAGGCATTTATACGATCATTAAACGTCACTCGAGAGTCCGATGAATTCAAATTTTTAATTCGTGGATAAATTAAGTAACAGTTGGAGTTATGAATCAAAATTTCAGGGATTTAATGTAATGTATAAATTAAGATTTAAATTAATCTCAAGTCATCCATTTGCGTTCGCAGTCATTGTTGGGCTAGGCATTCAAAAACTTTAGATTATATGCTTCAGTTTATAAATTATGATAACTTAGGGTCCTTCAAGAAAAGAGCGTACTAATTCTCAAAAGACCGGCAACGCACTAACGAGCCTTCTTGCATTGAAAGTATCCACGGGCAGCGGTATCACTTAACATCAAGTTGGCCTTCTGTCCGTTTGACCCTAATTCTATAAAAACATTCCTTTTACATTCACGAGAGTAAGAAAAGAATTCTACTATGACTTAAATTAAGAAGAAAAAAGAAAAAGCTACACAATTACAGGACACAAAGTGTTGAAGTCAAAGTTTTTATAAATACTAAGTGGACATTCACCAAGTATTCACAAAAGAATGGCGTCCAGTTCGCAAATTAATTTTGTTGCTAAATATTTTTGCGAGTATTCTTCATGTAACGTTGAAAGTTGATTCAACAGATGGAAACTGGGAGTATTTTTATTAGCAAACAGTACCTTTTAGTACCTATTCGAAATAACTGAACTTTTTTCATTTTTTTATAGGGGGCCAACGGGCAAAAGGCTCATCTGATGTTAAGTGATACCGCCGCCCATGGACACTATCAATGCAAGTGGGCTCGCTAGTGCGTTGCCGGCCTTTTATGAATTAGTACGTACTTTTCTTGAAGGACCCTTAGTCACATGGATTCGGAAATACTTCAGTAGTCTGCTGTTTACACGCCTTAAAATACGTTCAGCTGTGGAACGACAGACGTCGAGGTGATACGGGTTAATATATGTGTGAGCTCCTTTATTATTGCAATGCGTTTCCCATGAGTGTTTGTGCAGGTGTGGACTGTTTTTACGCCACGATACGTAAGCGTAACATGTAAGGCACCCTGACAGCCCGTAAATGGCTCATTGCAAAGGATTGTGCATTTGCAATGTGATTTTATAACGTTATTTAATATTTACGTCAGTATTGTAATAAATATTCCACGTTAATCTAAATTAACGTGAAATATTCTTTTTTCGCTGGATTCCGCTCAATCAACCTTTTACTGTCTCAACGATTGACCACTTACATAGGCAGTATCCTGAAGTGACCTAAATAAAAGATACTTATGCTATACTATGTGAATTAGTTAAAAGCCTCATGTTTCATACGAACTTACATAGCATGTTTAATGGAATTAGAAGTAAAGCTATACACGAATTACGTTAATGAAAAGCAATCAGAGAACGTGTAACGCAATTCGCACTGTATTATTAATAGCTATTAAATTGTAATTATGTGATAACGATGTGTGAACAAGGATAAGATTGGTTGTTTAAGGTGTTTGGTATTTTGATACTGCACGCGGACGTTTGTGATGCTGTGCCAAGAATTATTTAAGTGGTTAAAAGCAGTGTCAGCCTCGCAGCATTGGGACTCTCATTCTGTGGTCGTAGGTTCGATCACAGGCTGTGCACCAATGAACTTTCTATTTAAAATCCGCTCAAACAGTGAAGGATATCATCGTTAGGAAACGATGGCCTCCCACCTAGTTGCATTGTAATCTTTATTTATTTTATTTACTGTATACATCCTTCAGTACATCGAACACATTTAAATACTTAACTTATATACTAAGGCCAGTGACATATATGTACCTAACATGATATCGATCAAACTATTAAAAAGCATGTCCAACGTCACAAACCAATTGAAACATTCCATAGATAATGCAAGAAACCTGTTCCTGAAGAGTATTTTCATTCGAATATTTGTATTTATATTTTCTAATAATAGTTAAATGAAGATGATGTCTGATTAGGATAATTTTTTGCTATGCATACTTTATAACAGTTTTATTTAGGTAATTATTTTTTAATTTAATATTGTTTCTTTTTATATTAATAAAAGTTTAGATGGTAGTTTATTAAATTTGGAATAAGATAGTTTAATGTTACAGAAAGTTTGTAGCAACACTGATCTATTTATATATTAAGTGATTAAAGATCAAAGAGTGGCTTTAATCTCAGAGGTTTGTTAAACCCAAAAACATAACTATTCTAATCTAAAATGTTTATTTATTTTATATGCATGTTTTTACTATGGGATATGGACACATTTTGATTTATTTTTATTGGTTATAAATATAGGTCATTGCGCCTATAAAACTCTATATATAAACTAGCAGCTCGGCCAAGCGTTGCTGTGGCTAAGGTTTTTGTTATATTACATAGTAGTAAGCTATTCAAGGGAAACTGTAAGAGAACTGATGTGAAAGGAAAGGTTATGTGAAACGTTGGTACTTTTAACACAGCGCCATCTGTTAGAATTGCATCAAATAATAAACAAATAATTTGCAATAAAATAAAATTGCGACTATAATTAAAGATCTAAGCTATCCTATCTCTTAAGTTGGACCAGACTGCTCACGGTGTGCCAATTTAATTTAAAATCGGTTAAGTAGTTTAGGAGTCCATCGAGGACAAACATCGTGACAGGAGATTTATATATTAGATTGAAACTTAAATATTTTGTCTGTATTAGTGTCTTGGCGAAACTTAAGGAAAAGGAATCTTTTGAAGCAATGCAAATTTAACAAAGTAGCTAACATGATTTTGACTGAAATATAAATAAATTTTGGAACAAAGCCCGTATCTGGCCTATACAAACGATTTTCGATTCCTTATACAATTACAGAGATATCAAACGGGAAATAAGGAAAGGATGAAACTTTAAGATTTACACTCGAATTCTTGCCGAGTGATATCTGATTGATCCGCAACATTTTACGAACCTTTTTGTTTTAGGCTCCGTGAAATATTTTTCGGTCAATTTACCAGTTCTCATGATGCGGTTCTTAATACGTAGACATCTTTAATTATAATCATTTTTTTTTAAATGTTAGGAATATCTAGGCACAGCGATTTATGAAAAAGGTGACCAAAGCATTGAAATCTTCTAAAATCGGAATGCCTTTTGAAAACTATAAAAGTACTTTTTAAGTGCCTATATTTACAGCATTGCGTGTTGTTACGTCTTCTCTGTGCTGCTCTACGGCGTAGAAACTTGGACGCCGGCAGACACTATGGATACAAATGAAGAAGAACAAAGAAGTTCTTATGAGGTTAAGAAAAGGAAACTTGAGTATTGCAGACACGTTTTACGTCACTCCAGAAATACAAGCTCCTTCAACTAATCATTCAGGGCAAATGTTTGGCAAAATTGGCAGGCAGGAGGAAACCTGTAGATGCTAGTTTTGGTTGAAAACCCTTAGACATTATAATTAGTCTTGCCAAATCCTTAAATCATTGTTTAGAAGCGCGGCATCCATAATTTAAGTAGCCGTGATGGACTAGAAAAGTTTATGTTATTTTAATTTCTTCAATAAATTTACTTTTTTATTGTCTTTTAATTTTATAGAACAAATCCTTCCTTATTTTATGGGTCGATAGGCTGAAATAGATTCTCAATTCAATATTAAATATATGTCATAGACAACGTAATAACACCACGAATCACAAATTTCAATTTCTCTCTAATCGGCGCCTGCGCCGGATGTGTCCACTGACTTATTTTAAAATGAACGTCAGTTATCCACATGGTTGGGTTGGGTCTGAATCCATACCGATTTAACAGATTTGCCAGGATACGGTTGAGGTACGATAAATATAATATTCATTCGATACAAATTTTTATTTTATTGTAAAGTTGATTTTGAAAATACGAGTAGTTTACCTTGGCCTGGCGTTTTATCTATTAAGCAATAAAAAAAAATTAATGCATTATTATTAAGACCTAAAATAAAATAAATATTCTTCATCGTCATCGTGTCTTTGATACAAAATATACTTCGACGGATTTCAACTCGTGAAACAAACACAAATGTTAAAAATCACTTCATACTCCAGGAACTAGACTGAAGGATTTTCTCATTTTGACATCAATAAGACTTGTTCGTTTCAGCAATTAATATTTACCTATGCACATCTCGAGGAAATAAATAGTTAATTAGGCTTTTTCTCTAATAAGATAATTTGATTATTTCTAACCTAAATTACAGTCAAGATTATTATAATTAGAAATTAATCACCAATATTAACAATTATTATTCAATTACAATATAATCCTTGTAATTGTTGAACTATTAGTCAAGATTAACTGGTAACAATGACCTGCTTTAGCTCAAAGTTGGCTCGGGACGGATACGACTAAACCTCCATGTTGGCATATACCACAATTAGATTAGCTGTGTAGATGTGTAATTTTTAAATCGCATCTAAAAGAAAATATAACCCGACTAATTTCAAATGACTGAAATGTACAAATTCTATAGCATCTATATAATTTTATCATCTTAATGCTAAGGCAGTCGGGGCTAAATGAGCAGGTGCTTGATCGTGGGACTCTAATCCCTGAGGTCATATGAAACCAATGAATTTTCATTCTGTGTGGACATTTAACACACGTACGAGGGTCTAGACCCAAAAAATCAGCCAGCACTGGGTTTTGCTGCAAATCTACTAAAATATTCTAGATAATTTTACTTTACAGGTTTTACTGTTTTCTGATCTTTATTTTCAGATGAACTGCACTGAAACATTAGAAGAGATATATGATCTATGTCCCAATGGGGATAATGGGACTTGACTCAGCTAAGTTACTTAGTAAGGAAAATCGTTGTTTTTTTTAATCTCAATAAATGAGTTTAGAGTGAATTATTTACATACGAAGCAGTGTCCTGGTGGCTGCTCTCTTATCCCTAAGGTCGTAGGTTTGATCCTGGGCATACCCCAATAGACTTTCTTTCTATGTGCTCATAAAACATTCGCTTGAACAGTAAAAGAAAACATCGGGAAGGCTTGCCTATGACCTAAAAAGTCTGTGGCTTGTGATAGGCAAAGAGGCTTATCATCTAATTGCCTATTATTGACATATGATCAGGAAATCTGATCAATCAGAGCCCAAACCTGAAACTGCTTTTTACGTTCGAAAGAAATAACTGGAATAACTTGGAAATATGTATCTTATACTAAGTATTCCACACCCGTAGATCTGTGATAATCGCCTCCTTTGCGGTTAATTTTCTATGATCCTAAGTTTGATTACTAGCAAAACAATATTTTAGGTTGTTGAATAAATTGTTTGATAATTTAAAAAAAAACTGCGAATGAACCCAAGCTCCAATGTGTAAAGAGATATTTCGTGTCTATTGAATCTAAAAAAAGTTTATAAAGAAAACAAATTTCAAAGATCTTTCCAAATCAAGTTAAGACTAATACAATCAGGCAATGAATCCATTTGGCCGGGCAAAAACTAATTGTTAAGAAAACAGAGGCTCCTTCATTAGTATATCAGTGTGCAAGGACGACCCTAGTTAAGAGTCTGCTAATAAGATTAGTGTGACTATGAGGCATTTAATAAGATAGACTCTGTATATAATTCAGATTTGTACTACGATAACTATTTAAACAAAGTAATATCGATGCGAGCTACCTGCACTTTTGTATAAAAATATTGTACCAATTTATTACAAACTAATATTTATATTTTATATTATAGCTTATTTTCAAATAATTTCATAACACGATAATAATAAAAATAATAATTTATTTCAAGTTTGATGATGTATATAACTAACCTACAAATTATAAATAAAGTAAATTTTCTTGCTAAGTGAATGCAATTCTTTGAGAAATAAAGAGTCTTTGAACCTAAATTAAAAACTACTTATTATTATTAAGCCTTTATTGCTGACACCCAGTTTAATTTTTTTTTTATAGCACAGGGGGCGAACGGGCAGGAGGTTCACCTGATGTTAAGTTATACCGCCGCCCATGGACACTGTCGATGCTAGAGGGCTCGCGAGTGCGCTGCCGGCCTTTTAAGAATTTGTACCCTCTTTTCTTGAAGGACCCTAAGTCGAATTGGTTGGGAAATACTTCAGTGGGCAGCTGGTTCCACAAGGTGGTGGTGCGCGGCAAAAACTGCCATGAAAAACGCGCAGTTGTGGAAGTGACCGCGGAACTGAACGTCGTTCGATATGTCAACGCCAAGTATTCCAATGCTGGCTGCGGCTTTAAGAAGAGTGTTTTCGAAAAGAGGAGTAGTAAGGGTGCTTTTTTAGCGGAAAACGCGTAAACTTGTGTCTTCTTGGGGTTAAATTGGATTAGGTTTAGTCTGCCCCAGTCGGAGACTCCACGTAGTAGAGTTTATACTTCAGACACAAGTTTGTTCCGGTACTCATGCTTGCATGCGTGCTGTCATCCGCATAGCAATGAATGTTGCTAAGTTGCAACATATCATTGATATGCAGAAGAAACAAGGTCGGGGATAGAACACAGCCTTGTGGGACCCCAGCGTTCACGGGTTTAAGGTCGGAACATGCTCCGTCGATGACAACCTTGATGCTTCTGTCGGCCAGAAAGCTGGAGATCCAATTGCATAATTTCTTGGGAAGCCCATAGGCTGGAAGTTTCGAGAGCAGTGCTCTGTGCCTTTTTTATTTTACTTATGTTAATGTCTCAAAACATAAAACGAATGGTCACCTAGTCCGCTATTCATTAGCCGCAGCCCGCAAGCAGGGACATATCGTATTATGTTTCGAATGAGCAACGTCATAAGGTTGCCCACTTAATGAGACCGCACACACTTATCCACTTGCCGTCTTCATATATTTGTATATCTATGTGGAGTTTTTGGAATGTTATGTCAATCCAGTGGTCTATGGTCTACTCTATACTGTCTATGGTTTTGGTGTTTGATATTCAAACTATTTCAATGAAACTAAACATTTCAACAATTAATCTGCAATCTATGGTATACTCTATTATTTCTAGGGTTTTAGGCTTCGGTATTTGAGCAATTTTAGCGATTGCTTAAAAATTTTAATAATTGATTTCATTCTGCAATCCATGGTCTTCTCTATTTTGTCTATGGTTTTGGTGTTTGATATTTAAGTTATGTTACTGATAGTCTAAAAACTGCATTAATTGATTTTAGTCTACAGTCAATTCTATTTTGTCTTTGGTCTGGTGTTTGGTATACAAGTTAAGTTACTGATAGTCTAAAATAATCGAGTTCCTATGTGACATTATTAGGTCGACAAGTACCTATACGTTTTTGTAAATGGAGATAGTTTACGAAAAATACCAAATATATTTAAGTAATAAAAATTGATAATAATTCATATGTAAATGTAATTTACCACAAAGTCGCTGCCAGAAGATAGTATATCAATAAAATTGATTACTTCTCGTTTGAATTGTTGCCGCATGCAAAAAATAAACCTTTGTTTAAAAATACTTTGTATAAATTTACAATAATTATCCCACGATGTAATAAAATTAATTAAAAACACCAGTTCATTTTGTAACGTTGGCAAAAATGGCGAAGGGTGGAAGTTTCCACGTCGATAAACAATGCTATTTGTGTTTGTCTCACCGAAAATATGTTTTCTATCGAAAATGGAGTTTTCACAATGACTGGAAAAGTTTTATTTAAGTTAAAGTAACTGATAACCTCTATAATAAAACACCCAATGAAAAATAATTTTTCGTTGGTGGCAGTTTAAATCTTGTCTACACAATACATTCAGTTAAGAAAAAAAAATATATTGAGGGTTTGGCATGATTTAAACCCAAAAAATAATAATAGGTTTTGTTTTTGAAAGCCTGACACATGTTTTTTTTATTATTAAAAGGGTTCCAAAATCTTACACATTGCAATGCATTGTTATAACGTATACGATTCTTTTTTTATAATAGTAAAAACGTATAAAAACTTTTTACTATTATAAAAAAAGAATTTGAAAGTATTGAGACAGAATCTTAAAGTTCTGACATGATTTATTACAATAAAAATGCTTCAATTTTATTCATGAAAGTATGCCGTCATTACATCAATGTTTTGCTATGACGTTGTTACGTTAAACTATCGTCCGTAAACCGACGTTACAGACAACCATTTTGTTTAAACAAGTCTTTTTATTTTATCACTTTCAAATTAATATATAATAAATTAATATATATATAATTTCTTATTCTTATTTCAAATCAAACATCAAAACGAATATATTGTTGTTATTATTATCATATATTACATTATATTCTTAACGTCACTATACTAAACTAAAAAAAGCAACATGGCGCGTAACCGAAAAACGTGACGTTTTCTTACAAAATTTCTCCCATACGTCGATAAAGAAGTTTCACTTCAATAATAAACTGTTATCTCAATACGTTACAAGAAAGATTTATATATACAGACATCTCGGAATAGTTATTCGATTGAAATGTTATAAATAGTTCCGATATGTATGAGTTCATCATATTCTGTTCCGATGAGAACCGTATACGAATAATAATCTGTGGCGGATGACGTATAACTGTCAATAACAACACGCTCCCCGGGTCATACACAATTGTTTTACAGACCGCTTGTCGTTGAGGAAAACGGGGATATAATAAAAAACTCGAAATCTTGACAATAGCATTTTTGGCTTATAAATATTATTACAGTATTAATATTGCTATTAAAATATGGAGACTGGTGGTGGAAAGGTGAAAATTAAATTGAGGGATATTTTTTTATGACAAGATAATCCTTATCGCTTAGTGATGTAATATGGTTTACCTTCAGACCAGTACACGAGTTCTTTTTCATTTGTTACCTATCATAATTAATGTAAACAACTATAATCATGGTCACAAGAAAAGTATAGACGTCGCACAACATTATTAAATAAAATTCGGACTAAATATTTGATAAATCTGTATTACTGAGAACTGATGGTATCTATAATGTTATTATGAAATACCCGTTTTTTGTATGTATGAATTATATTTCAATAGATTAGAATATATCTATGACAAGAGATACTTACCAGTAGTATTTGGGACTACACAAATATCGATTCAATAGTTTTAATAATAATAAATCCAGGCAAGAGTGCCCAGATTAATAGTGGGAAATAATTTTTGCTTTATTATGAAATGAAGGACCAAAATGGCTAGACTAGCTGATTAATATAGAAATTCTAGAACCCGTTGGGTTACTCAATCATTCTAAATTAGGTTTGCGAGGGTCCTAGTAAAATATTGTGATTTGAGAGAAATTGAGATGTCAGAAAAAGGGTTGACAGTTTTTTTTTTATTTTAAAATAAAACTGTCTTATCATTATCACCTTCAGTTGTGTATATATTATTTACCTCATGATTTAGGTTGTATTATATATAAAATTGCGTTTTATATTCTTGATAAAATCCTGTTTTTTTGTGACGCTAAATATGATTAGATATATTTTCAATGAATGAATAACTTGAAGTTAATGTAGAGGTATTTCGAAACGGTACTGTATTTTTTTAAATAAACAAATACTCATTTATATTTAAAAACAATATTTTGAACACAAATATATTTACAATATTCTTAGCCTAAATAGTAATATTATGATTAAAATTGATGATTTAAAAAAAATTGTGGCGGTTTATATTTAACACTGGCAGCATTTCCTCGCTGTATTTCAATACTTATTCGTTGAGTGAAAGCAGCAGCTCTGGGGTCACCGGTATTATCTAACATAAATTATTTATTGAAATAAAATAAAAAAATCCCGCGAATTTACAATTGCTTCAGTTTCCAGCATTCTACTGGAAAAAAGTAAAGGAATTAATTTTAGAAGCAAAGTGAAATTACAAATAGTCAAAAGTCGCCCTTACAATCCAGGGTGGTTGCCACGAAATTGAGACTAAAAAGCCTTCATTTGTTTTTATTATGTTTCTTATTATTCACTTCCAAAACCCTCTTATTTAGTTCTTTAAGCAGTTTCATGTCACCAAAACGATTGATAAGTATTCAATCTACTTTTTTTTAAATATATAAAATAGGGGGCAAACGAGCCTGCGGGACGCCCAAAAAGGCAGTCATCGCAGCCCATAGACACCCATTTTTAGTGGATGCGTAGCCAGCCTTTAAGGTGGAATTTTTAATTGTCGGAGGTCGTATCTCTCAGGGAAGAACCCCGCCGGTAGTCGATCCACAGTTCGCTAGACGTAAGAGTCTTTTATAATAATAAAATAATTAATAAATACATTCTTTGTTTCAATCTGTTTTATATAATTTAAAGGAAAACGCTAGCGTGTGTTTGTATTTTCTGTAAAACAACTAATATTCAATTGTTGTGTAAAGCTATCATTATATATCGAATACAACATAATTACATAATAATCACTAATAACTGCAATCATGTTACGTCGAATAAAGAAATCACCTGCTAATGATGGGATGGCGTATAAAACAGTATCAAAGATTATTAAATAATACACAATGAAAGAATATCTTTGAATTTCTTCTCTCTAATTCTAAAACTACGAACCGCGGAAGCTCCCGATGGCAATTTTTCCTTTATTACCTTATTTTATTAATTGTAATCTCCCCACTTCATTCTTACTTTGCCTAAGTGTGCTCTGTAGTTATTTTGAATAAAGGTAAATTTTGAGAAGAAGTATTCAATTGAATGACATTTTAATGAATGCTACATAACAGTTGAAGAGACTGCCTTCGTCTGGTTATACTCTCGGGGCATAACTCCGACGCTTTAGGAATAGCCACACATAAAAATAAAATAGCCTGAGTAAGCAAAATGTACAGCTTAGACTCGTACATTGACTTTAGATGTTTCATATGTGTTCTGCTATCTGACCTTAAATTAATAGTTGTATTATATGAGGCGCGCTTCACGTACATCTATAGACTTCTAAGTGGGCTTATAAGTGGGTTTATAAGTAAGCAAGTATGTGCCTAATGAGTGAGAAGCAACTTCTTGCCTGGCCACACATAATTTTTCTTGGTTTTCTTCTTAGGGAAATGGGTGATATGCTTACAATTTTACGGAGTAGGCAAGTGGCGCGCCGTATTAAATGTAATATAAGTTGTCATATTTGTGTACGATAGCGCAATAAATAAATATTGTATTCTACCACATAAATTAAAGTACTTTTATAGTGATTATTAAAGCAATTCGTGCAAAATTATTCCCTAACTATTCAAAATATCAAAAATGCACAATGTAATATTCAAGATTTCACTTCTGCCTGCTCTCTGCTCTGCATGCATCGGGTTGTCTCTCTCCCTAAAATATGGCGAGGGGGCCGATGGCTGGCCATGCGTCATACTCGTGAACGGGTGCTACTTGTGGTGACTGGTCGTACTTGAATTCGTGTATGCGGTGATATTATTAGTTGTTTATACTACGTATTTGCGTGTTGTTCTCACGAGTGTGTAAGTGCGTGCTCCTATTTCACCATGCCTCCTGCTGATAGAGGACAAATCTTTGTTTTTAATTTTTTTTTTCTTCTTTATTACTCAATATGTCATATGGAACATGGTGTAGTGGTTGCAGCTCCTTACAAGCATTGTGTAAAAAAAACTTGGCGATTAAAAAGAGTGGCGGAGAGTTTATTGCCAGTTCTTCTCTTCCGTTCTACGCCCTTGATTTGAGAACTGGCAGTAAATGTAAAATTAAATTCATTTAATATTTCTTTTTTTTGACGTTCATAAGTGGACATTGTTACCTACATGAATAAATAAATTTTGAATTTTGAATTTTGAATTTCTCATATATAGGCAGATATCATAATATAATTAATCCGTTAATAGAGATATCTATTAACTGATTAAATATATTTCATTAATAAAAGTTATATATAACAAATCAATTCTAATATGTCCATACTTTCCATTTCTTGAATGTTGATTTCGCATCCAACGATTGCTTGTTAAATATTTTAATTATTATGAGAAACAAGACCTTTCTATTTATTAATCTTTGCCAGCAATTTTCTTGTTGAAATAACGATATCAAACAACACCTAACTTAATTAACGCTTTTGTTTCTAGGGATTGAACAACAAAAGATATCGACTGTCGATATTATACAATAGAGAATGCGATACCGTACCACGTGAACATTGTTTTTTTATTCCTTGAATGCCTGTAAAATTAATATTTAATTATGTTTAAGCTTGCTTTACGTATAAGTGCACATACAATATACCAGTTCGTAAAAGATTTATTTTATTTAGTAAAGAGTTTACGCGGTGGACTAATTATTCTTTGTAGGAACGCAAATAACTCTTCGTCGACTTTATAAGGAAATAGACACTGAAGGTTGATCAATTAATTAATCAAAATTAATAATACAGTCTACTTTTAAAGGATCAGCAGGAAATAATTCGTCCGCTGCGCTCTCTAAGTGCTTAATATCGATTTTTAATTTTATTTATTTTTGAGCTCAATCCGCGGCATAAAAGAACGCCAAGCTCTGGAACTGTTGTTGCAGGGGCAAACGGGCAGGAGGCTCATCTGATCTTAAGTGATATCATAGACACTCACATTGTCAGAGTGCTTGCAAGTGCGTTTCCCGCCTTTTAAGAATTGATACGTTCATTTCTTGAAGGGACTTAAGTCAAATAAGGTGCCCCGCAAAAACTGCCCCGAGAAACCCTCAGATGTGGAACGACGGGCGACGAAGTGATACGAGGGAATTTCGTTTGTGATAAATAGGCGCGTTTTTTCTTGACAATATAATATATAATATATAATATAATTAATGTTAATTTGTACTCTACAAATTAAAGAGGAAAACATATATTAACTTCTTATATATACTCCCTGTTCCGTGTAAGCCGTTCGTAGTTATATTTTAGTATAAACATGTGTTTTTATTACTTCATTCACAAGTTAACACTATTAAAGCAAATTGAAATTATTCTCGAGGCTTCTTACATCACGGCCTAAGTGTCCTACAAAGTTATCACATTAAAGTGAGCACGAACTATTTGTCTGTACGTAATAATGCCTTGCGATGTAGGTCACATTGCGAAGATCTAGACTTATGGGATTATATTGCTAAAGTCGTACATCCAAGATAATACTTAATGACTTGATTATTAAGTTCACGGGATCAGAATGTGTTTTAACACTGATATGACGCGCGTAATGGCGCGAGAGTTTAATATACGTAAGATTTGAGGCACTCAGGTGACGTTTGGGTAATAATACGAAATCGTATAGTATTTGTACCGCAATTTTTAATTTGTCATGTGAATAAGATGTAGGGTTAATTACTCTTTGTGAAATCTTATAAAATAGAATTGGTGGAGGAAGGAAGATGTACGGTTCCTCCAACCTAAAGGAGGCAGGATGTAGTCCAAAGTCCAATGGTCTACAGTTAAGCTCTCCGGCCGGAATTAACGTTTCAGAGTATGATGTTACAGTAATTATATTATATTTAATCACTACAGTCGCCACAGTCCTCACCATGAAGATCGGGGATCACCAATGTCGAGGAAGGAACTGTTACTGTTCCTTCAGAGCTATTTATATTGTTATACTATTTTATTTGCCAACCAACAATTTTTAGATCTAAGTCATATCGGTTTGTATTTTTTGTATTATAGAAGCCAGTTACATGTGCACATAGAATTTATGTAATTTTATGCAGCCTAGATGAAGATTATCGAGTTATATACCTCTTAACCTGGCTGTATCAACTTAAAATATTGTAAGAGCCAATTAGTTTTCTGCATAAATTATATTAACATTTATTTTACTCAAAAACTTAATATTGCCGTTGTGAATATTATGTAACTACAAAAATCGAGAATAAATAATCATTGAATAAATTAAAAAAAGTCACACATGTAATTTTGTGTAAAAACAAATAGAAATATCGATAAAATCTCCACCCTAGTTACAGAATTATTAATTACTTAGCACCTTTATAACAACGATGTTCGACAATCATTACGCAAACAAAATGTTAAGATATCTGCTTAAAAAACTGGAAAATCCAGAGAGGCCGTTGCTTGGCCCAAACTTCAAGGCTCTTACATTTTGGGGTTTATTATTACCCGATAATGTTAATAAAAAAGTATTTTATCTAACCATGCATTTATTAGTAACAGTTTTTACCGCTACCGAATATATTGATATTTGGTTTGTTAAAAACGATATAAATTTACTGTTAAATAATGTTAAAATTACGTTCTTAGCGACAGTTAGTGTCGCTAAAATAACTACGTTTTTAGCATGGCAGAAACATTGGAAAAGCATTATTGAATATGTAACTAAATCCGATTTAGCTCACAGAAATAGCGACAGCAAAAAAGGTCTAATCAATAATTACACAAAGTACTGTCGGAAAATTACATATCTGTACTGGTCTTTAATGTACACAACTGTTGTTATTGTGATGGGACAGCCCCTGATAAAATACATATCATCACCATCTTATAGAGAGAATGTAAAGAATGGAACAGAATCTTACATAGAAGTTGTTAGCTCGTGGGTGCCATTTAATAAGAATACAATATACGGTCATATAGCCGCCTCTTTATATCAAAGTTACGGAGCTATATATGGAGGGGGATGGATAACATCATTTGACACAAATGCAATAGTAATAATGGTGTATTTCAAAGCGGAATTGGAAATGCTTAGAATGGACTGTGCGGATATTTTTGGGAGAGGAGAACAAGTGAATGATAAAGAAGCAAAAGAGAGATTGAAGAATTGTCATCAACGTCACATTGATTTAATGGCGTGAGTACTCAAAATACATTTTTTTATTATAACTATATAAAAAGTATATCCTAGTAACACCAACTACCTATCAAATACATGAATTTTATATACCATACTACTCTTGTCAATCAATTATATATTGAAGTATCACGTAATCATTTATGGCATAATGTTAGAAATATATATACACAGTATTTCAAACGTTAAAAAATGTATTAACTCAAAATTTCTAAGAACTTTTTTAATACTAATTACATTTTTTTCATCGATTTACGATTACGATTACGAAGTAATTAACACAAAAGCTGCTTGCACGCTTTTGAACTTTCAACTTAGATTGGCTTTTGAATTTACATCATCTCTTACTAACTTGAATAACAAAATTAGCTAACTTTTTTGAAACGACTATTAACTGAATTATTGACTTAAAAGATATCATTCTCGTGAACCATTAAACGCAAGCTTTTTACAAAAATCATAACTACAATTCCAATTCCAATTTAGATAATTTGTTTACAATGTGTTACATTAACTTACAAACTCGTTTAAATTTAAATTTGAACGCTACACGGTTAAACAGTAAATAACAATTAGAAACCGTCTATCGAGAAGTGTGAAGACCCTTTGAGGTCCAAGAAGAAAATAATTTAATTTGGTATCGCTATTGAACCCTTAATGATAATTACTTCCCAACCAACAGCCTTTGAAAGAAACAATAACAAAATTAATGAAATGTCAATTATCCTAGGTTTACTTTGCGCATTCTTGAAAATATTGCGGCCTCTCTCAGTTGAAAATGCAACTTTAATATTATGTAATATGACTCGTTTTTGATTATACCCAGAAGCATATGTTCGAAATTGGAAGTCGTGCGAAAACTCAATTTAACTTCGACAATATCTGTTGAAATGTACATTTGAGTGATAAATCTTCTGGTTCGGTTTCTGGCCTCGTGAAACGTGACGGTTAAGACTTTGATCTGGGTAAACACTTTCTGCGCGATTGTACTAAGTACTTGAAAGTTTTTTGGCTAATCGTTTTTGTAAGTGACGAAAGAACGGTTCGGCAGTTGATTAATAACACATTTTGAATTCGTTCAACTCAATTAGACGAAAAATATTCAAAATTGGCAGTCGTCACGAGAAAGGAACAAAGAATACTGGAAAGATTAGACTAATAATTTTGTGCATACTTTGCCTAAACTATACACAGGGCGGACTCACAAAATTTTATATGATTCAGGAAATTAATAAGAAACTTACATTTTCAAGTCCACCAAAGCTTGTGGTGACTGGTCGTACTTGAATTCGTGTATGCATATTAGTTGTTTATACTACGTCTTTGCGTGTTGTTCTCACGAGTATGTAAGTGCGTGCTCCTATTTCACCATGCCCCCTGCTGATAGAGGACAAATCTTTGTTTTTAATTTATCTTATAATTCTTTATTACTCAAGATATCATATAGAACATGGTGTAATGGTTGCAGCTCCTTACAAACATTGTGTAAAAAAACCTTGGCGATTAAAAAGAGTGTCGGAGAGTTTATTGCCAGTTCTTCTCTTCCGTTCTACGCCCTTGATTTGAGAACTGGCAGTAAATGTAAAATTATATTCATTTAATGTATATTTCTTTTTTTGACGTTCATAAGTGTACATTATGTTACCTATATGAATAAATGATTTTTTGAGTTTGTTACATCAAAGTTAAAGAGAAACAATTAAATGACGAAAATCATCATCAATCAACAAAATAAAAAATATCTAAATACGTATATAAAATATCTGTAAACATAAGTGTCTTTTATCAACTGATAATTCATTTGCAGAAAAGCAAGTTCTGGATTTAAAATTATAATAAAGATTTGTTTCTCCATGGACGACTGACGTTACAAAGAAACCGTATTTCAAGCAGAGCTGGCACTTGTTGGTCTCTTTCCATTATTATACCATGGACATAACATTTTGCAGCTTGAATTATACTTTTCATTAACATCACTTTCATGGCTGGAAATGTTCCAGTCGGCTTCACAAGGCACTTTCTTTTGCAAACTAGCGAACTGTGGAATAGACTCTCGGTTGAGGTCTTCCCTGAGAGATACAACATTCCAATTACTCAAAATTAGAATGCGCTTTTCACTCATAGGCCGGCAACGCACCGGCGACTGCTATATAAAACAATAAAAAATAATTGCCACATCTTATGAAAAATAATTATTAATATAAATCTCAGTTTCTTTCCGCGGTCAATATAAATTAAATTAAGGCATTCGGCATAATTTAAAGCTATCAATATAACAATTATAGTTTCAAAAAGCATTATAGCAACAAAGTTGTAAATTAATTTATATTCTTTATTTATTGATATAGGATTCGTTTAAGTCTTACGGTTATAATAATGATAGATGATCCATTGATCCCTTGAGCCTCATTGCATTTACCTTGGAGAGTGTTCATAGGAGTTGTTCATTACCTGCCATGCGTACCACCTGGAATGAAACCAGCTGTCCTACTTCAGTACCCTACCAATTCGACTTAGGGTCCTTCAAGAAAAAGACCGGTAACGCACTTGAGAGCCTCCTGCCGATGCCGGTTTACTCCTAATTCATTTTAAAAAAAAATAGACTTTTTTTCTCCATTCGCTTACTGCTTACGCTTCTATATCTTCTTCCTTCTATATAATCTTCTTTCTTATCGTTTATCCCCTTGGTCCTTCCCATATAGGTGTCTTTAAAGTCCAACTTTTATCTGTGCATGTTCAACCCTAAGTCAAATATTTTCCCAAAAGGTTTTCGCACTGATTGATTTAATGAAATATTAGCAATTAAGTATGTCACTACCTAACTAAGCTGCTTAATATTGTTTGTGGACGATAAGCACAATTACTTACAAAATAAAATTCACTGTCTTTCTTTCGCCAATACAAGAAACCTATTGATACAATAAATTTAAGAAAGGTAATGATGGACATATGAGTTAAATTTAGATAAGTGGGTTCCGTATCGACGTATATTAAATAAATTATAAAAGAACAACTAAGGCGCTTTACCTCGAGTTCCAGTTAAACATGTAAAATTTCCAGGTCCTCTTAAAAACAACAATTTTGCCTTGGTGACAATCTTTTATATCATATAGTAAAGTCTAGTTGCGGAAACTGAGCCCACCTACCTTACCCTTACCTTATCATATAGATAAGCGTTAAATAGTAATGGACCCTGTTTAGCCCCTTGGAGCACACCTCATTTATAATCGTGCTGTACGTACATCTCGCCGGTAAATGAACCCACAAAAACCATATTAAACATAATTTAAACAAAATATAGGTAAAATATTAAATATATCTAATGGCACAATTGATAAGGGTGTGTAATGCACGTGGAAGTAGCAGTTCGCTAAACAAATTAAGATACCGCTAGCAAGATAATGCATTTCGTGCAACCATGTTGAAGGACTAATATTATTCATGATCAACCAGTCCAGACAGATGTCCACGGACTGTGGAAGCTTAAACATTCACAGAACGTACGTATTGGATGCTAAACTCGGGTTTCTTCGTTATTAACAAAAGCAATGAATGAATCAGACCATCGTCCGCGTTGATCACGACGAACACGTCTTAGAAGTCTGTGAACTCTAACGTCACGTTTATACTTGAATACTCCACAACCACATTGAAGCAGACATACCCCAAGCACTCAATCATTCCGTTTGTACTTCCTTCAAAATAACGCCTTCTGGCCAAAATTCACCGAGGTCCAGCATTCTGATAAAATAACTAGGTCTGGAATCCATAGTTGCTTCATTGCATTTTATTGTTTTATCTCTTCATGTATGTTATGTTTTCCTGTTTTCTCACATCTAAAATCGTATTGTATTTTGTAATATTTTTTTATACTTGTCTACTGTATAATAATTATCTACAGTACCCCAAAAAGAATCCAATAATCGGATAATTCGGCAAAACTCCACTTTGATCGTGGGCCTTTATCCCTGTTTTTACTTCCCGGCTAATTCCTTAAAAGCCTTCTACAAATACGGCTTAGTTACAAATCTTCAAGATATTACTCTTATGTAATTCGAGTTTTTAACAAAAGGAGCTTTGAGATGGAAAATTGTAAATAGCTAATCCTTGAGACGGTGGTTCAATGTTTTGCGTTTATTTCAGTCATACTTTGGAGTACTTTGGGTAGAGAGGTTTTGCGCCATGATTTTTCGTTGTTAATTCGTATTTCGTGTATTAATATGTATGAATTTTATAATGTATACTAATCCATACCGTGAGTGCTTTGTACTAAAACTTTACAACGCCATAAACACTCGCTCTCGGTGGGCTGACATTTCTGTATCAGTTTCTTTAATAATTGTTAATAATTAATGGAAAGTAGTTGAACTTTTTTTTATATATAGAACATTGCAAAGATAATAATAATGCCTTAAGTGATACCGCCCATGGACACACTCAATGCCAAGGCTCGCGATTTTAAGAATTGGTACGCTCTTTTCATTACAGGTTACAGTAGCTATACTAAGTTGTATTTACATTCATTGCCATTATCATTAAAGTACTTTTACCCATAACACAAGCATAATATGGGTGAATTGTGTTGTTACCAAAACTGAACGCACAAATTATAGCCTGAGCTGCAATAGTTTCATATATCACCTTATCTTATTTAACTTGTAAAAAACCTGAAACTTGGAATAATTTAAGATTTTTTGACATATTTGATATATTACTGCTATTGACATGAGTTAAGTTAATATTAAAGTCAAATTAGTCTAAAACTTTTAAGTGGTTTATTTGATTTGTCAATATTACAAGATCTACCAATTAACATACTGTTTGATGATCGGTAGTAATAGTAACTTCAGTCTTTATTATTAATGTCAGAGCAATGGCGGTTTAACTGCAGATCCTGTGTTTTTTTAAATTCAGGTCATGCTTTCTCGTTATTGCGCCTAGTTCTCCTTCGCAGTCCACTTTGTCTGTCTTACCCTCTTCCCGGCGATTGCCCTTGTTATTGCTTTGTCTTATACTTTTTTCACGCTGGCATTAATCATAAAATTTGCAGTTTCTTTTAATTATCAAACTACTGATACCCATAATCTTCTAATGAATTCGAGGGTGACATTAAATTTACTAACAACAGTGTGGCCTTAAAATTTTGATTCAAGTATCTTAATGAAACCTAAACCTAACGAGCATTACATTACGAACATTTTTGTTTCGTTTTAAGATAATACATACCGTTGGTTAATATTCTCAAAGTAGTCGGTTTCTTTCAGGAATGCCCGGCTCTTCAACTCCTGTCTGTCACCAATAATGTTACTATACATGTTTGTATGTTCGGTGATGCTATGTGCAACAGCTTATCAAATTTCGGTAAATTTTCTAAGCCGTATTTTTCTACCTTCATTTATCTTTTGTGATTAATGTATTTTCAATTATAACTTAATATGATGTTTTTTTAGGCAGAATCAAACCCAATGCAACAGTTTTTGATTGCAGAGTATTTGTTGTTTGGAATTGCGCAACTGTTTATGTTTTGTTGGCATAGCAACGATGTTTTTTATGCGGTTAGTAATATTTTACTTTTTATAATACACTAGCGGACATGACAGACGTCCTACATGATATTTCAAGCGATTAGGATATTAAACAACGTATGAAAGTACCGACTTTAGCACTATCTACCAGGCTGATTTGTGAATCTAGACCAGCCAGGGCTCTACCCAAACGCATACAAAAAATCATTCAAATAGGTCCAGCCGTTTAAGAGATGTTCAATAACATACACACGTCCATTACAATTATATATATTGCTCTTATCCTTTTAGTTAGATCAAACTACACTTTACTACTTAATCGAATTCAATAAATTACTTTATTTAATAATAACTGTTACTGGCGGACAAACAACGTTAATTTATATATGTATACGACGCTTAATTTATATATGTATATTAAGATTATTATTGTAATCTCAGTTTATACATGTTTTAATAAAAAAATAAAATGTGTTTATTGTACATATGCGTTACAAACTTAACTATAAATTGTGCTCACAAAAGAATAAATGTCTTCTGTATTAAATTAGTAGGTATAAACGCGATGAAAAATTACTTGGTGCACACTTTCAGCAACTCCATGGATACCGAAGACTACGCCGAGTCATTTTGTCAACCTTGCAATCTTATTACTATAATGTTCTTTGACGTGAACATTTTATAACCATATTTCGCGATAGCTTAAACAAGTGAAAGCTGAGATATTAGTTATGTCTGGTTTTTGCATAGTTAATATTGATGTGAGGAAAATGGAACATAATTTACATTGCTATTTGTATACTTGCGGAGGCTTAGCGCACGCATGCGACTTCTTCGGAGCAAAACGTCTCCCCGGAATTTGTGTGCGCAATATCGTGAACTATTCGATTGTGACGAAGTTGCATGGATCTGGTTGACGCTGCACCTCTCATTTTTACACGCGTTTTCTCTTATCTATATGAAATTATTGATTTTAATATATATAATTATGATATCTTTTTTAGAGTAAAGACCTAATGTTTGGTCCTTATGAAAGCAAATGGTGGTGCCGACCAAAGTCTGAACAGAAAGATATCAGTATGCTAGTAGACCAGTTAAATAAAACTATAGTTTTCACAGCGGGGCCATTTAATAATCTTACTGTTGCTACGTTTATCAATGTAAGTTTTTAAATTGAATACCATTTACATATAATTTCTTTAAACGGATTTCAATAACAAAAATGAAAATGAAAAAAATAATGTACAATACCTCATACTTTTCTTGGCCGGTATGAGCGTTGATGTTATAGTTATTAGTATTGCCAGTGAAAAAATTAACCATTATAAGGGGAATAATTTGAAGTCGTAACTTAAGTAACTTAAATTTAAAATTAATTAATTAACCCATAATACTAGTATCTCTCTACAAAATACAGTTCTAGTTCTAGCCTTAAAGAAATATATATTGTAAATATATATGATAGATTTAGTAAAAGGTTAATAGGTCTAATATATTTTAAGATACCTAAGGAATTAGACCCATTCGATGGTTAGAACTTTGTCATTGTAATTATTAATGCAAGAATTAAAAATAAATATATTTTAGTTTGATTTTTATTAGATGTGAAACAAAAAGCATTCCGCTTCCGATGCCGTTGTATTTGAGAGCTAACTGACATTGTCAGTCTGACATTCAAAATGGCGACGGTAATACCAATTTCAGCCGCCGGACAAGTAATAGTATGAGGCACTATAACAATTTGCTATTGTTATTACTATAGACGATTTAGTTTTTTTCTGTCTATTCTGCGTAATTTAGTTGATTCGTCACAATTAAACCTTATAATTTTATGAGTAAGGGATAAGTCTTTTACTTCATAAATACAGCATTACTACACCTTTGTATCTTCTACGAGACTTGAATTCTAATTACATAATTACCTTGATGGGTATAGAGATAATCGGGGTAACAGATACATAAACTTGTGACTAGCTAATCTTTTTTTACCTACATCATCTTCTCTTGACGCTCTTCGGATATTTGGATAACATATACCGATGTCCTCATCGTAACACGTAACCTTAGATTAGGCCATTGCTTATTCGGGCAATGACCTGTTCAGATTCGAACTTGAATTCTAGAAGAATCTATCATTAAGCTTTCACTATTAACACGAGCTTAGAGATTTCATCTTATTTAAGCAAACAAAACCCTAATGACGACTCAAACAACTTAAAATATTTAATTGAAATCTTAATCCTATCTTATTTCAGATTTTGAAAGGGGCTTACAGCTACTACACATTGCTGAACTAAACACAAGTTCACTTCACTTCATTATCATAATTTGCTTACCTTTGAGTCACAAAACACCAACTCATAGTGTTATTCTAAGTAGTTAGAGGATTAAGCATTTTCTATGTAATCTGTTCGCTCTGTAATTTCACAGGTTATATAATCCTTGAAACGCTTCTAATAAAATTTTATTAAAAATTAAATCGTTTTTGTACTGAATTTACTATTATAGTAGCCCAAGCGGGGATGTCGGGATTTACTACAGCGTGGCTGATAATTACTTACATAATATACGGGGGGATACCCGGTAAAGAACCTCCACCAAATATGAACCCCATATTTGTAGCCGCCCGTCAAGGATGAAGGATCGGTTTTTTAAAAAAAAATTATCAATAATAATTCTTGAGAATAATGAATGGTGAGATAATTACATGCTAGCTTGCTACAACTAGATCTAGCAGCCGATTGTTATACAATTCCTGTTTTAAATTTATATTTGAGGCCCTTGCCTTTTAGATGTAGACAAAATCGTGAAGCCTTGAAGAGGAGGAAGATTTGAATACTTAAACGATTATAGTACTTGGATATGAATTGCTTCAGTATAAATAAGTAACGCGACTGAATCTCTTGAATTCGTGTATGCGGTAATATTAGTATGTCTGACTTTTTGGGTAATGGCAGTAGTGGGCTGGTAGATCGATAGACAGAAGATCTGAGGTGGAACTCTAGCTGCTAGCTATTATTCTACGAAGATCGACTTGAATTCAGTCTCTTCACGAGCGGTGAACCCTTGGCGTTGCGTAGAGATGTGGGGTCTCTGCATCTTCTACCGCAGTCACCATTGAGAGTGTTCAGAAGAGTTGTTTGGATAAATACCTGCAGGAAAATTTCACAATGGTCGAGGCATAAGTATGACATTACACCTGACCTCACCTCAACGTCTCATGTGAGAGTTTTCAAAGCAGTTTTTGGGCAATACCTCTATGTAAAATCTTCTCAGTACTCATCTCTATGTAAATCATCTTCATCTTCAAGATAACAGCGTATAGCTTCAAACGATAACGTACTTACAAGCCTTTTCGCAGTTAAATTTCCTTGGGCAGTTTAATTTAATATCATTTGCGAGCTGGAAAGAATCGACATCTACAAAACAGTCGTACAAATAAAATAAAAAATAGGCTAACAATGTTTTACCAGCTAACAAATTTCCTAACTCATACCGGACAAACAGACTATGTAAATCTAAAACGCAGGAACAAACTAAAGTTGGACTGAATCCAGCGTTTTAATTAATTCCTCGTATGCGCAAAAACTACGTAATAGATAGGTTTAGAGCATGTGAAGTTTTAGGAAAAGGAAGGTAGGTTTATATAAACAAAAATTTACCTTTCACAGCCAGAAATAATTTAAAAATAAAATAAGTTTGATATTATTAGTAAAATCATAACAAATGATTACTGAACCAATAATTAAGTCGTGGCACGAAGTTTTATAGACTAAAGATGGTCTAAATAGACTTTTAAACGCAAATATAATATTTTATTTGTTAGTCATACCGAGATGTAAATTGATGTCTAATAAAAAATATTCTGTAGCCTATGTTCATCAGGGATAATGTAGGTTTGTATGGTGAGAGAACTTTACAAATCAGTCCAATATTTTCAGAGCGTATTCAATGCAAACATATAATCAATATTATATTATATAGATCAAATAAAATAACGAAACAACTATTGTTAAAATGTGTGAGAGTATTGGGTCGCCTTAATTATTTGCTATTATATAAATACATTTCATTTCATTTCTCTCGTTGTAATGCGTTGCTAATTCGCTGTATAAGAAACGCGCCATCTGCGAAAAGCTTAAGGTAAATCTTTGAACAAATTTAAAAATCCCTACTACGAACCTATTGCAACCTCCTTCAACGTACATCAAAGCTACCTCTGATAGACTAAAGCAATAATCAGAGCCATTCAAATCAGTATCTCCTCGGAGAAACCTTTGACAATTGATTAAGGAATTTTGTTATTTTTCATTGCATATCAATTATTATGTTTAGATTTCTCTTTAAGCTGAGACAAAATTACTTAGCTTTTTATTCGCTTTTTAGTGATAATTGTATAAAAAGTAGCTAGATGACCGAGCTGTACTCAGTATTTTTTTTCTACAAATTGTGTTTTTTGGAAATTATATTTAAGTACGAATTACATACTAATAAAATGATGAAATACGAATAATATTTTTCGATTTTACCGACAGAATATAAAAAAATATGAACTGGACTACTCTAACGCTTTTTGTTATTTTCTTCCAATAAAAAAATATGAGATTATTTCAAGTTTATAAAACACGAAAAAAATGACATTTTCTAGAAATGATTTCTAGCTAGATCGATTTATCGCCCCCGAAACCCCCGGTATACTAAATTTCATGAAAATCATTGGAGTCGATTCCAAGATTCCAATTATATATATATATATATACAAGAATTGCTCGTTTAAAGATGTAAGATAGATAAATGATTCACCTCCCTGTTTTAGTCTGAGCCTCAGATTTCTGTATCAGTTTCATGATTTGTCAATCTTGTTAAGTAGATCAGCCTCCTGCCTGGACGCCGTGGACTGTTTGGGTATAAGGCAAGCCGGTTTTCTCACGATGTTTTCCTTCACCGTTGAAGCGAATATCCACATAGTAAGAAAATCTATTGGTGTACAGCCGGGGATCGAACGGACGAGCTCAGCGAACACGCCGACTAGATTAACAACTTTAGAGTTAAAGTATTGTGAATTATTAACAGTCCGGCAATCGAGTGTTAGACCCCAGAAAAATGTGTGTAAAAATTAAAATCCCAGTTTCTATTTCCATTAGTACAATAAAGCAACCACAGGTCATAGTATATTTGCTTTCAGCGTTAGTTAGCTCTTCGGAACTCGTTAGTGGTCGATGCGCAATACATACGGTTATCAGATATTCTCAAGAGGCTTGTAGCAATTTATCGATCAGTTGGGTAAAGTGACCCTCCCTGCGGTTTGTCTTTGGATGGTTGTTGAATGAGGGTGATGCTCGTCTAAAATTTACTAAGATTGAAATGATTGTTTAACGCACGACGCTTGTATATATTTTGTGAAAGAGTTTTTTTCTTTTGTAATATTGTTAGAAAGAAGGGAATATCAACAACAGTTAATATACAAAATAAAGTAATGTAATAACATTATCATCGTTTTCAAAGGCGTACAGAAGCAAATGTTGTTAAGGAAATAATACATAATGCAAACATAATTACATTGTTTAAACAATATCGTATCATGTACTGTTTTGTAAGTAAATAAAAATTATGAGCATATAGTGTGTTCTTAAACTAAAAATATACATAGCGATGTTTTTCGCGTTTATTAATTAGCTTACAAATAATAATGATGAATCAAACAAGTTTGTCTCAAAACTCTGATCATCAGAAAAACAATTGAATAACGAACCTTCATAACGTTATACTTAAGACAAGACCCTTGTAGGTAATCATAATCAAACAAGACAGACCATTTCACCAGCGGCGTGACAGCTACCTTGAGGGGCACACGGTGAGCTAAGCTCGCCAAAACAACCCGTGCTGAGCTGTAAAGGCCCTTAAGGCCAACAGCGAGATTCCTTAAAAAAAACAAAAAAAAAACGGAAGTTGGTGGTGTCACCCCATCGAAAGTAAAAAGTAACAAATGTTATATGATAAAGAACATGGATCATTTATTAAAAGATTGCGAGTATGGGACAGGGAATCCTCCACGACAGCGTCAGGCTCTTTTGCGGGAATCGCCGAATTCTACATCCCGGAGGAATTCGGAGGAATCCCGAAAAAGAAATTTGTATGCCAGTTATTTTGTTTTTATTGTACATTCTTCTTAAAGTTGAGAGAACATAAAAGTTGACACCTGGTGTGGACCGACACCCCCACCCCATTACTACGCCACTGCATTACTTATTTATTTTATTAAAGTATTCCTACAACTACATTAAAAATATTCAAATAATTATTTTACACAAAAGCCAAAACGGAATACACAAATTCATATTAAATTCTAAATTATAAGTTCTAAGATTTATTGATTGATAGATTGATAGATTATAATGTGTATTTAATATAAAGATACCAGAGTTTTTTAAATAATTCACTAATTACACACAATATATTTAAAAGTCACTCCCGTATGTACGCTTACGCTATTTCGCTTGAGAACTTTTAAGAAATGTTAGTATGTATTTCAATAAATCTTTGCAGCTGTATGTAGCTACGTAATTGGGCATAACGGGCATCGCTCCCCTAATTGGATCGTTGATTTTTCCTCATATTTATGCGAAAGTATAGAAAACTTTCCGCGCAAACATGTACGCTCATTTCATTAGCAGAAGTTTGTGGTTGAATGCTCATTTTTGGTTTAAATTTAGAGGTTAGTCTTGTATCTACGGCTGATTTGTCACCGATATTTTTCAGGAAATTCTTTCGGTTAAGGGGCTCATCAAATTTTTTTCTGCGATCTCTTGAAAATTACATAATCCATCTAAATACAAAAAACAATGTCGTGTTAGTTTCACCACCTTTAATTCAAGATCGACTGATCGACGTTAGTTCTTTTTTGATGGATTTTTCCGAATAGCAGAATTTGTAATAAAATATCGGATAAGTTATACAACAACAATAAATTAATTTTACGAATACAAACAGCATGTGGTGCAATCTGTTGAGAAAACTACGCAACATTTTACGTCGAATTCTTGTCAGTTCAAGAAATTCCGATGTTGTGGTGAATGAGGAAATGCATAACCAGGGTTTGATCTTGATCGAAGACATGTGTTACCTCATCAAAAAATAATCTCAGAAAGTTTGACATGGAGTATTGCAATATTGGCGCTAGAGAAAATGTGTAAAACTGTCATCCTTCTTTCGCAATAGCAAACGTTTCTGTAATTCCAAAAAAATAGTATTAATCAATGAAATACTAAATAAAGTTTAACTAAAGTTAACACGATTATTAGACAGTTAAGCGGAACGAAGTTAGCCGGATCAGGACTGGATGTCCATAAAGTAATAAAGGTAAGAGCGAGCAGAGTTGGTCTTCAGCGTCTGACTCTCATCTCTGAGATCGTAGAATTGATCCTCGTGTGTACACCATGAACTTTCTTTCTACATACATTTAACATTCGCTTGAACGGTGAAGAAAACATCATGAGAAAACCGGCTTGCCTTAGACCCAAAAAAGGCCTCCTGCCTGACGTCGCCGTTTGTGATCTACTTGCGTATAAGTTTAACAAATGATCATGAATCTGAAACCTAAAAAGTTTTCAGTGTCACGTCAGTTCCTTTCACAATATTTTATGAATTTATATAATACTCTAAGCATGCTCTAACGTAAAATAGTTTGGAATATAGGAATTAATTAGAATGTGACAGCGTTTATTCGTGTTGCATATTTGCATTTCATTCGTGAACTCGAGTGCTTAGTTAAGTGAAACTCTGCTTAAATACAATTTACTTTTGACGTAAAACTAAAATGTTTACGTATACAGTATCTCATAAAACGTCAAAGATAAAACAGTTGTGTACAAGGTTTAAAATAAAATAGTGAACCATAAATATTGATTTTTCTTAGAATTCATTTTGATCTTAATTGTTCCGGTTTCCTTGTCTTCACTGTACGAATAAGTGATCACGCCGGATTCGAATACACGATATGAGTTTCAAGATTCACATACTTCAAACTGGATATCTCTGCTCATAGTTGGGGATTAGGGAAATCGATCTCGCATTAAGTCAAAAGAGTACCAGAGATTACCAACTTCCATGAATTCATTTATAAGATTTTGAATTTATGATTTTAATAAACACTTATCAAGTTAGTTGACTGTTTAACAAACATACTAGGAGAACATTACATTTGTGGAGCATAAATAACATATAATTAATAAGGTTTGTTTAAATAGTATATTTATCAAACTGTTGTTACCATTTTTCAGCAAATTTTTTCTTAATAATTGAATCTGAACCTAACATGATACATACAGGCGACCAATGAAAATTGCAGTAATAATTATTATAGTTAAAATACATTGAGATGTAATTGGACCCTTACAGGATAGGATGGGCTTTGGTATGGGATGCTACTTGAGTGGAAAATAGTAATCTGAAATATGTATAGAGTTCCTTCAACTTCGATTATGTACTCCAAGGGGAGTAAAGACTCATGCGCCGTGAGGTTCAAGTGCAAGGGTGCAATTAAAGATAAAAGTTGGGGCCTGGTAGATAGTACTGGTGTTCCCAGAGCTGGTGCTTTATTCGCTGTAAATGTTGCTAGAGTTAAAGGTACAATGACTGAGACCAAAATCTTGAAATTTGCTTAAATTTTCTATTTATTAATGTTTTTCTATTATTATAACTATGTAGGTTAAGATTGTACATACTGTATATTTGTGTGTTATATATATACTCGTTGAAACACGTGATACAAAGTTTAAATGCTAAATATCTCTAAGAAATCGTTTAGCATATCTAGAATAGTTAAACGTTTAAAACATTAACGAATCTTTCCCAAGAATCAGTTTCATTCTTTGTGAAGTACGGTAGTGGTTACATTCAGAGACGTAAGCGGTTTAAATAATAATAATCCTACAATTATATGTCTTGGGATCAGATTACATCCGTTTGTTTTATATATTTTTCTTATAGACATTTGACAAGTAGGGATACAAGTATCAGCCTTCTGTCCATGTGCACATAGGTTCCTACCTAACTCTTTTGGTACACCGTCGGGAATTAAACCTACGCGAAAAAAATGCCTATTTTAGGCCAAGCTATGCTCGCCAAAACAGCCTGAGCCGTAAAAGGCCCTTTTGGCCATTAACGAGATTCATTAAGAAAAAAAAAATCCTACACAATCGGAGTTATATAAATATAATCTGGGAAACGCGTCCAGGACTTTTAAGTAATACTCAATGTGCGTCAAGTATTCGAGCAGAATAAGTTGCATGCATAGATTATAATATGAATGACACATATTCTACCTTTATTTTCTATATACTCCAACGTTTACGTATAGTTTTCAATAAAATCAACTCGAAAGATTTGGTCCTTTGTCGCTACCAACGTTTGCTAAGTCATGCCTTCAGTTGATATGCAAATGGAAGACGGGATTCGATCGAGGGCAGGTGTGATTTTTGGCGAGAACTTGGTAACTTTGCCAAGTTTAACACTAGTTTTGAACTTACGAATGAAAAATATGACTTCCTGATATTGGAATTGATCCTTAAAACGGCTTTAAATCACGGATTTAAGATTTTCACTTAGTAATGGTCTGTTATGAAGATTTTTTTAACGTTGGAGAACACTACCAATGTGTCGACTGTCTTTTGCCAGTGGTGACACTTACATCAGATGAGAATCCTGCTCGTTTGCCTGTTGTACAAAAAATATATCAGAAAAAAACTGTAATCAGTTTTGTTTATGAAGCTCGTCAATCAAGTGGTTGGTAACGCATTTAATTATTATAAATTACAATCGATATTTTAATATGTACTTTAATTAATACGTTAGTTATTTATTTTTAACTAATAAAGTCGGTAATAGTTATAATCATTAAACATAGATAAATAGAAAAATAAAACAATTATTAAAAGTTTGGTGTGTGTGTCACCTTTAACGCTGGCAGCATTTCCTCGCTGTATTGCGATACTTATTCGTTGAGTGAGGAGCACCAGCTGAGATCACCAGTACTATCTATCAGATGGCAACTGAAATCTTTAATTAGAACCTGTGCACTTGAACTCCACGGCCGAAGTCTCTACTCCAAAGTTATGTTAAATAACGATGTATTTTAATAATACTCTCGATTTTTAACCTCATCATAGAAAAAAATTGCACGTTATCAGAAAGCGGTATAAATATTTCTTCTGAGTTTTCTTCTCGCTTGTTCACAAATTTGTCTAACAATAAAAGTTGCATTGCCAAGCTGTATTGTTTATAGGGGAAAACTAAAGGCCCTAGAAAAACCTACGATAAATAAGGGTTTCAGTAGCAACGGTCCGGTAAATCCCACGACTTAACAATACAGAGCAATGAGAATAAATTCTTTTTTGGCGTGCTACCAAATTACACTGCGGAGTCATTAAAAATGTACATTTTGCACTTTTCACTGTAATTATTGTTTTCCCGTGTCTCTCAGATGGAGACTTAAATGATAAATCGTTAGGAGAGTATGGAAGTAAGATTGCAGCAAAGTGTGTTACCTAAGACATATCATGTCTCTTGATTATGTAACTTGAACTGATACATTAAAATCAATATTTACAGTTTAGAAAAAATCAAAGGTCAAAATCATTTATTCATATAAGTTCAATTTACACATATGAACGCCAAAAATGAAATATATAAAAATCTTCTAATTTTAGATTTACTGCCAGTTCTCAAATCAAGGGAACGGAAGAAAGGGAACTGGCAATAAATTTTCTGCCACTCTTTTTAATCGTCAAGTTAATTGTTTTACACAACTTTTGTAAGGTGCTGCAACCATTAGACCGTGTACCAAATAAACCCTAACCGAATTGAAAATGGCCAAATTTCAACTAAATAATATATTACGAGTATAAAACTTTTATACACTTATAGACCAGGGTCGATAATTTTTAAAACCAAAAAAAATAATAGTAGGATGAAACCCATTAGAAAAGGAGGGGAATATTATAAAAATGAAAGAAAAAATAAATTACGGGCGATCTGAGGTCGGGAAGGGGATGGGTGTGAGGGAGGAAGGGTAAAAAACGGTTTTTCTCGATTTCCGGCAAAACTAAGTCCTATTGAAAAAAGTCAAATGGCAAAGTTGTAGGTAATAAAAAGATCTAAAACTTTACAATTTACACTTTTTTCACATAACCTCAAAATTTATGTGAAAAATTCAAAAAACCTAGTTTTTGGGTTTTTATTTGTATCTTTTACAAAAAAATTTTTTTTTTCATCGAAATTTGGTGAATACTTACCTTTTTATGCCAAATACGCTGTAATTAAATTGATTAAAAATATTTATATTTTCACCTCATTTTGAATTAATATCGAAAAAACACCCTAATTTTCAATAGAAAATTCACCCGTCAAAATATCAGCTGTCTTCAAAAAGTTGGTATGGTTTCTATTCGTTGAAATCTCTACTTTCCGATGGTGAAAAAAAAAAAATTTTACCATTGTAAATTTTCTCAGAAAATGCAAAAACTCGAATTCGAAGAAGAATCTTATCTTCAATTCTAATCACTTATCCATTAATTTTTTGTCTTTTGGATGGCATATTACAGAAATAAATGTCAAAGTCTATAAAAAATATATTATAAATATATTATTATAATAGTAACATATATTTTTTTTCACCATCGGAAAGTAGAGATTTCAACGAACAGAAAATATACCAACTTTTAAAAAAAGCTGATATTTTGACGGGTGAATTTTCTATTGAAAATTAGGGTGTTTTTTCGATATTAATTTAAAATAAGGTGAAAATATAAATATTTTAAATCAATTAAATTACAGCGTATTTGGGACATAAAAAGGTAAGTTTTTACCAAATTTCGTTGAAAAAAAAATATTATTGTTATAGATAAAAATAAAAACCCAAAAACTTGGTTTTTTGAATTTTTCACATAAATTTTAAGGTTATGTGAAAAAAGTCTAAGTACAAAAGTTTTAGATCTTTTTATTACCTACAACTTTGCAATTTGACTTTTTTCAATAGGACTTTTAGTTTTGCCGGAAATCCAGAAAAAACGTTTTTTACCCTTCCTCCCTCACCCCCATCCCCTTCCCCACCTCAGATCGTCCGTAATTTATTTTTCCTTTCATTTTTATAATATTCCCCTCCTTTTCTAATGGGTTTCATCCTACTATTATTTTTTTTTCATTTTTTATTATTTTTAAAGCCTTGGTCCCCTGGTCTATTAACTTATTTTTTAAAAATTAACAGAAAATCTGCATAGCAATGTGATGGATAACAAAATTTATTTATTGTGTTTAAATACACTGTTAAATAATGTATATAAAATTCTAAGGTTTTCAGTGTCGGGATTACTAATTTTAGGATCCCAGATTTACCACTATAAAATATTTAGGTCGATCTGATTTGATACAGAGAGTTTATTTGAAGTCAACATTCTGTATCCTTAGAACTTATTCTAAATTCGGCTTAAAATACACGAGTATAAGCCACAAAGCTTTATTCAAACGGCGTGAATTCAGATTAATATAAACCCCAAACAAACCGGGAATAACAAAAAATCTCATACAATTTGTTGAAAATAAAAGAGCTTTTTAAATTAGCACAATAAATTGCTTAATTTCACACCCAATACCGCGGTCAAAGCCCATTTTAATAGCAATCGGACATCGGAGTCATAAAAATGCTAATCAAAATGTATTTTCAGTTTGATATGGAAATCGAATATCAAATACATTTTACTAATTGCTAAACAAGTATTTGTGATAGTTTCAGTGCCAGTTAAAGGTAAGCGAGTAGTGCTATTACATTCAAATGGGACTATGATTCAGTTTTCACCAAGAAACCTTTTACTTAAATTTGTAAAAATAACGTGGTTAAAAACCTACATTTAAATTTTAAACTGATGCTCAATATTATTTCCGTTACAAGTAGTGTTGTACAGGAGGGTAGTAAAATAAAATTATTTGCGTTAGCAACGAGCTAATAATTAAAATTAAGTGTGTAGGGCGGAAAATGCGTTAAAAACATTGCCTAACAGTAGGTATAATAAAAAAATGGTCGTACTGAAAAATAATGTTTAAAGAATACACTTTGTTACGGATTATAGTTATGTTTTATTTAGACATAATTTTAAATTTAAACCGAAGTTTCGCGTGCTTTACAGCGTGCGTGGTCACGGTGTTAAATGTCAAAAAGTATCACAGCTGTAGAAAATGTTGTTTTATCTGTATTTATTTCCCCGGAGTTGGTATCGACTAAAAGATGTAGGGTTTCTGCAGAAATTGCTGACGGTGTCCTTTTTTTTACTATTTATTGAAGGTCACCATCAAGGTCTTGGAGTACATAGTTATATTATACAAAGCAAAAACAGTTATACAAATGTTACAGGTATAATATTTATATTAATAATAGAAAGAAAAATGAAAAATTATTAACTGGCGGAGCTCTTTTAGGTAAACCACCTAATACATGTTAATTTACCACTGTGTCTTCTGTGACTACTGGCCCGTGAAGAACTCTAACAAGCAAGTTCGGGAGCGCTAACCAATAGTAACTATAGGGCATATTAATCTACCACTGTAGTAGTTAATAACTACTCGATCTATTCTACAGTAAAACAATTTTGGTTCTATCGAAAAAAAATTCAAGCACTAGATAATTTATTTGAATTATTTGGCTTCATTTGGAGTAAACAAAAAAAAACTGTTTTCGCAATTCTCATCAATCTTTCTTTTATATATATTTCAGAATTTCTTCAGAAGACCATCCTTTAATAAGCTTATTATTTCTATTATCAAATCTGCGACGTAACTTAATTGGCTTACGAAAACAGAATAGTTATTCAAATCTGCCCGCAAAATAACAATACAGAATTCCCCGTTGTATTGTTTGGTATACCTTTTATTGTATAGTTATAGCTTACTTTGATTTGCGTGAAATATTGTTAGGTATAAAAGGGGAGAATGTACTACAATTTCACTGTATACAGGATTGTACTTAAACTGATACTAAGTAATGAGTTCTTCATGAACACAGGTTTACCTACTCCATGTTGAGGTAGAGTGGAAGACCTTTTTGAAGTTTTCAAGGATTCGTAAATCTCCAAAAAGGGAGTACATAGATTCTATACTCAGGTTATTCAGAGAGATTGACAAAGTTGTCATTGGCATTAATTATCTTAACCTAGAAAGTTGTCTGTCCTGTCCCTGTGGCAGTGTATCTTTAACTCTGGCAGCATTTCCTCCCTGTACTTGACCGAATGAGCACCAGCTCTGAGGTCACCGATGCTCTCTCTCTCTCTGTCTATGTGGGTATCAATGGGTAAATTCACTAGGTTTATAAATTTTCAACTTTGTCTTGGGTGTAGTATGATACAAGGTTACAAGAGGGACATTGCTATCGTTATATATTCAAGGTCCTTAAAGGTAGGTTATATAATACGGTAATGTACTATACGTACTATCTATATAGTACGGTAAAGAGACTGCGGCTGCGAGTGCCAAATAATTACACTTGGCGTGGGAAGCGGCTGCAATTACTAAGTTACTGTAAAAATAGAAAATCATAATAAAACCTTCATCAATTTCACGTTATGTGTAGTAGTGTGTGTAGAGTGGTACACCTACCTACCTATCTACATCTTAGCGATTCACACTATGTTTTCATTTTATTAATAATAATAATAAAGCCCGTTTAATTTCCAATTACTGATACAAAAAGATAAAATATAGCTTATATTTTCTACATTTTATACAATATTTTATTTATCCTGTTATATATATCGGATATCTTAGCTAAATACAGGACCGTCGATCGAAATCCCTTCGCGGGTAAAGGCTTCCTCTAGCTTTTTCCAACTGATTCTGTCCATGGCTTTCTTTCCCCATTCGCTTCTATTTCTCCTATCCATCTTTTCTTGGGGCACCCTCATTTTCTTCTTCTCCTTGGTCCTACTGATACAGTTGTCTTTAAAGTCCACCTTTTAGATAAAATATCTTGCTATATGCCCCGCCTATTGACACTTCTGTTTTAGGAGATTTTGTTAGGCATGTCCACCTTTTATATTTTTAGTTTTTCGCCTTATTTTTTCGTTTTTATTTTTGTGTTATAAGTCCACGTCCACGTTTGACTGCCGTTTTTTTATTTAATTAATTATACGTTTAATATTTTTTGATAATAATCAAAATTTAAAAAAAAACGCGCTTTATGATGTGTCTGGATGTACTTATAAAAGGATGTCTATTTATTACATTCTATGAACAGGCCCAACATGGTTATATATTTCTTGAAACAAGCGTCAACCCAACTTGTCCGGTACCTCCAGAGGGCTAGTTAACTCGGACAGAAGTTACAATGGATGGTTTTATGCAATAGGTTGAAGGTAGTGGAATATAAAAAGCTCTATTTAGTTCCCTGAAAAAACAAACGCATGCCTACAAAACATTGCCAGTGAGTTAAAACAATGAATAACTTCTCATAAATAGTCTTGCTTGGAAAAATAAAGGATTGGAAAAGTTTGACGAGCTGAACGCATCCTTTAGGTTTTAGTGGGTAGAGTTGTAAATATTAAATTTTTGTCGCACATAATCCCAGCTGAAGTAAAATAACGCAGGGATATTATGCGTAAAAGCATTTCGTGACGTAAAAATGAATAAAAGAAATCCCTAACGCCCTAAGATAAGTGAAGAACAGAACATTGGAGACGACATGAAGCATTGGTTGATTTCAAGCAATGAACTTTGAAAATGACTACAAAGAATAATTTGCCATTAAGCATTTATTGAAGATAAAAAATAGATTTAATTTAAGAAATTTCTACACGATTTAAACTTATTAGTTACAACGAATATTGTGTCTTTCATATATTTGTTTGTAAAGTCCAATAAACATAAACTATTAAGTTTTCATGTATTTAGTCAAGATTCCATATTCTTTATATATTAAATAAACATGATGACACATTACATGATCTGTATCATGTAATGATCCGTTTAATGATAGTTTGTGAATGTAATAGGCAAGTA
This sequence comes from Pieris mannii, assembly GCA_028984075.1. Lineage (NCBI taxonomy): Eukaryota > Metazoa > Arthropoda > Insecta > Lepidoptera > Pieridae > Pieris > Pieris mannii. The sequence continues at coordinate 10,249,686 of CM054793.1, read as the reverse complement.
GGTGATCAGGCGCCTGTACCTGACAGTCGTAGACTATTTGGGTCTAAGACAAACCAATGTCGAATTTTTCAATTTCAATTGTACGAACATATGTTGCGCATAGAAAGAAAGCCCGTTGGTGCACAGGCGGGAATCGCACCTACGATCTCAAGGAATCTCTCGCTAAAGCCACTAGGCCAAGACTTCTTTTTAAAACATAAAATAACAATGGCTCCATGTTGCATACCAGTGTTCATCAACAAGGAAACATTTCTCTCTATATTAAGAGGTCTCCAAAGAGCAAATTAGTTTGTGTGCGGATTGCTATACACTCACCTAACAAATGTGGATCGAATTTTACTCCATTAAAGTAAACGAGATAAACATATACCGTATACGCGTCTATATGTTAAGAATACTTTTCTAGTTTAAGCATGAAAATATAGAAATGGTATTAACGGTAATTTTCCTATATAGTAGTTTCGATCGAAGACCTCCTGGTAGTCTTGCGAACGGATGGCGTAGTTTTGCTCTTTCGCGAATTTTGTAAACGTTTTTGACATTCATAAACATGCGTTAAGTCGCATCTAAACTGAATAAATAAATTTTGATTTGATTTGATTTGATATGTCAACGAGTATTCTAATGCTAGCTGAAGCTTAAAGGAGTGTCTTTAAAAGAGGGTTTTAAACCTGCAACTTAGTTGCGCCGAGCATTTATATAAATGGTTGCTCAATATATCCATCCTAATTTTCCTAGACGGATATCTCACACCATCACACCTATAATATGTGCTATCCTATGGAAGCACTAGTTCAGGAACGGGCTGTAGGTGGCGCGCGCGATGATTAATCTATATTTAAGAATAAAAATAGGTAAAAAAACTTTTTAAGTTAAACGGTTTTATGTTAAACATACATTGCAATGTTTAAGATAAATGTACTAAAAACCAAAAAATAATAAAATAGACTAAAAATAATTTTAGTCTAGTCTATGCATATGTTTATAATTCCCACGACTGTATCTATTTTATTATTATTACATTTATCAAGGTATGTTTAACATAAAACCGTTTAACTTAAAAAGTTTTTTTACCTATTTTTATTTTCTAGTTTTAATTTCGCATTCAGTTTAATTCATTTAGTGCTTCATTATTGCAAGGTTTCTTGCCCGTTATTTATAGTATATTGTATTTTGCTTGTTGAGCCCTTTCATTTGATACCCATATTGATGGGATTAATAAAACATAAATTATCCGCCATTTTGTAGAGGCGGCCATCTTGAATTTATAATGATAATGAATAAACATAATTGTATTGTCACCAAAATCCAAAGTGTATACAAAATTTCAGATTAATCGGTTAACAGGAAGATGGTGAAATTTGAATTACTAAATTTGACCCAAGAAAGAAAAAAGAAAAAAGAATAAAACAAACGGGGTGAGCTAAATAAAACCGTTTAAAAAAGGATTGAGAAGTCGATAGTTGTAATTTCATCGATCCGCGATTTGGTTTTTCGAACGACACACACTCGCACTTTTTAAATTTTCTGTTTGTTATAAACAATTTACACAGTGCTGTTCTACTTCTGTGAAGTATTTAAGAAGGAATCCAGCTAGGCGAGGAAGCGACGAGGTTGAAGGTACTGTGCCGATTCCTTTCTTTCTTTATATGTCAATTAGTCCAAATATTGAGCAATCATAAATTAAATAAATACAGTCCACTTTTATATAGTAATTAGCAATAAGTAATTTAGTAGGTATAAAGAAAGATTTAACAACCCGCGCCGCCACAACTTTTATTTTAATTAAAAGGAATAATCGATCAGTGGCTATACAACCTTATTTATTTTTTAATTAATAATTAAGTAAGGCTTATTAAAATTACGCAAAGCATTGTTGGCTTCAGCGTGCAAATCTTATACCTGACGGCGTAGGTTCGATCCCCGGCTGTGCACCTGACTGCCTTCCTTTCTAGTGCATTTAAAATCCGCTCGAACGTCGTCAGGAAACCGGCTTGCCCTAGATCCTAAAAGTGTGTGTATCATGAAACAGATTCAGAAATCTGAGGCCTTCACCTAAAAAGGTAGTAAGGAAGACTGGAAGTAAATAGGTAACCAGGCTGGCTATTTACTATAACTCTTTGCGAGTCATATGTTATGGTATATCACTACATAGTATAAAACAAAGTCGCTTTCTCTGTCCCTATGTCCCTTTGTATGCTTAAATCTTTGAAACTACGCAACGGATTTTGATGCGGTTTTTAATAGATACAGTGATTCAAGAGGAAGGTTTATATGTATAATAACATCCATTAAATAGTGGAGAAGTACTGATATTTTTGAGGTTTCTAATGTGATGTCGTAAATAATTACATTTTTTCCGCTTACATTGCAAACGCAGGCTAAACCCTACGAGTTGTATCAAAATAATGTACTAAGTTTTGTACACATTGAAAAGGTCAACAGAAAAGTCCGTGATGGTATGTCTATCTCTTATGGATAACCCATACTAACTTTTTTTGTCATTTACTTTTTACGACAAATAATGGCTAATTTTCTAAGCGATTTTAACCAATACAGCATTAATCCTTAACCAATTAAATACCTTGAATATATTTTTAATTTAATATAGATCTATACAGCCCATTACAGCTTATTTAGCAGCGATCGAACGCGTGTATTATCGGAGCTTTCCAGCGACGGAAATAACAATACATAATAAAAACTTGCTTTTCATCAGCATTGCACCCTTGCGAAGCTGGGGCGGGTCACTAGTTTCTAATATATAACATATTCTGACAATTATCTTATAGGAGCCATTTAAAGGACTATTGTTTGGATCAGTGTAATGAAAGAATATAGTATAAGTATATATAATAAACTAATATAGTATTAGACGTTTATTATTGATGCTAAAAGTTCAACCTGACTTAGCATAAAATTATTAGCGTCCCGGCATGATACTTGACGTACTCAATGGATCGCGCGACAAAGGACCAACGTCATACAAGCTTAATATTATTTGCAATTTCAAACATATTGCATTCTGCAATTTTGATATAAGTTTCGTTTGATCTTACTTTAACTTAGTTCTTGGCTGTGATATTAAAATTCAACGACAATTTATACATCTCTTATAACAAAGTATTCCGTGCATTTTTGTTTAGGTGGTGTATTCGAATCACTTGGCGATGATGGAATGGGCATTAATTTTAATTGTGCAATTAATCCCTGCCCTTACTGTGAAGCATAAGTTAGGAACCACACATCACTGCGACGCGAAATCGAAAATAGAAGATCCAAAGATCAAAAAATTTTAGGCTGAGTTGAAAGTATGTGGGGCTCGATTTTTTTAGTAAAAAAATTACGAATAATATTAATATAGCAGAATAAACTATACAAACTATTTAATATTACTCAAGCTCCTAAATCAATATAGACCAATCAAATTACGTACATTGTTCCTTTGTAATAATTAGACGAGGACTACAATAATACAATTCGCGGGTTTTACTGTCTTATGATATATAATATACAGTATAACTAATTTAATATCATTAATTTTACAAGCAATTCTTTTTAGGAAATAGGAGGTAGAGGAAGTTTTCGCAGCAAGCATAAACGAAGTTCAGCCTCAGTAATTTGTAATAAAACATTCCGTTCATGTCTTATCCCATGATTTGAAGGTTCTACACATACTGATTGATGTCCGTAGCTTTGAACGCAGAATAATTAGGATGGATCGACGCCTTTTGATTAATAATTAATGTAACATACAAAATATGCAGTCTAACTATTATCGGTAAAACCTATTTAATCGACTACTCTGATTATGTCTCTTGGCCCGACACGAGTCTAGAGTCCAGTCTTTAGATAGTTAAAATGCCTTTCTATTAAGGCATTGCTACATAGTCAGTTATATCGGTATATTTTCTTGACCGTTCAAAACCAACTCCGGCTTGACTGGTTAACCAAATTCAACGCTACAGCTTATCACTGTGTCATCTGCCTTATTTCCTTATGGTTTTGAATGTTGTATGAAGTAATTTCATTAGAAACTTTGTAAAATTTGGGTTTCCTTAAGTCAACACTAATTTGATCGTTCTAAATTTGAAACGAATGAGAGATTCAGTTTTATTTCTTTGCTTTTAATTTTTTAACGGATTATTTGCGCAAAATTTCACTATATATTGAATGTGTAGAAATTTAAATATCACCTTCGAACTTTCTACATCGAAGACATTTTCAGCGGGCAGAAATGTGATTTATGACCCGTTGATAGCATATACCAGAAACTTGTAATTTACATAAAGATATTTTCGTTTTCAGGAGATTGAAACATCTTTTTCAGGCGTGTTTAGAGCAAGTGCAGAGTCCTATAGTTATACTCCTATCGTAAGTAAAATTCTGGGCTGTCTTTCTAGGGTTGAATGTCCGAGACTGATACAGAGCAAGTAGTTTTCTTTCGAAAAAGTTCTGGAATCGAAAACGAAATTAAAAGTGAAGACAAGTGATCAACTGTACTGTGTTAAGTGCAGGATAATTGAAGTTATTAATGACATTGTTTTGTACATTTAACTTTGTATTTATCCACGTAATTTTGTGTATTTTTAGTGCAATAAAATTCATAAGGCGTTTTCAATCCCCTAGCTCGTAACAATGTTATGAAATTTATTAGTACTTTATTACAATACAAACAAGAGAATTAAATTATTCTATTATCTACAAAACTAATTAATTCAATTGAAATTATAAATACAGACTTGAGTTGTCTTATTCGTCGCTAATATATTTTGACTACTTAATTAGTAATTTCATTTCTAAGCTTATTATTAAGGACAAGTATTAATAATACAATTATTAATATCACCTTGTCCAATTGTCAATAATTAATAATACATGGTTTGTGCACATCTTTAATGTGCACAAACCATGTGAGGTCTGTAGTCGGAAAGCTCTTCACGTCCACAGATCATATGTGGTCTGCTTGCAGATACAACTAGGCTTTAGGATTTGTGGACGTACGAGAATAGTTGCGCATATGGCGTAGACTTGACATATCATTGAGAACCTAAAAAGTGCTGGGCCATAGGGTATTAAATTTTGAAGCGAAACCTTATTTAGCCTCGTTGTCATATGGAAGTCGATGCAACGAAAAGGCGAGAATACATAATATAATATATGATATGTAAATAAAATTGATAAATTTCATAAAAATTTATAATTGAATTAATGAATATTTTAAAACATGGAATATCTTATTTTATGCTTTTTTTAATTCAGGAAATGAATGCACACTAATTTTAAGTTTATATACTGTATACGTCCAATCTGATTTTCATCCACGTTTTATCTAATTAATTTATGTGTCTATATCTTATTATTGTCGCTTTTTCGTTTCATCGACTTTCAAACTTTATCTATTTTAGTTTTTATCAAAAACATAAATTAAACTTAAAAATTCAAATTGAAATAAATAATTATTCAAAGAAAAGTCTAATACTACATTTAGACACTAAAGTAGTTTTTGTATGTCTTCGTTAGTGTGGCTTTTAAAATAAATAATTGAAGTGCCATTAACCAAGTAATTAAGTCTAATGGGAAAAATCTTAATTGAAGTAAGAATAACATTCAGGGAACGACCATTGAAAATATAATAAAAGGGAAGAGAAAGTAATTCTGTATAGTTTATTGGTTTAGTTAGAAATACGGGAAACGTGGGTTCACTGGTTTTTCCCGATGAGGAAAATGTGAAAACTGTCGTAAATTTGTCCACTGATAAAGGTTTACTGTAATTTCCGGTTTTGCAAATATCTCTTATGTACCTTGTCGAGATAAAATTTAATGGTTTTTTTGTATAAATTATTGACGGTAATGGTGTAAAAGCGATGATGGCCTAGTGGCTTTAGTTCTCATCCCTGTGATCATAGGTTCGATTAACTGGCTTTGCACCAAAGGACTTTCTTTCTATATGCACACTCAACACTTGCTCGAACGTTGAAGAAAAACATCGAAAGGAAATTGGCCTTAGTTCCAAAGCATCAAGTTGTGTGTCAGGCAAACAAGGATGATCACCTACTAGTCAAGAAAGTTCTTTGAATATAGCATCATACGTGATCGATTGATCGATTCGAGTCACTTAAAGACGATCACTCTAATCGCTTCATTTTCACTAAAGTTCTCATCTAGCTCTTTTTATCACTGTTTAAAGACACTTTGACGGAAAGACCCAAAAAATTACGTGTAGTATTTACTAATTAAGTATTTATCAAATCAAATATAATCATCAATATTTGTTTTAATCCTCCATTTTTATATATTTTTATTATTACTATTAAAAAAATATGTAAGAAAGAAATATTCTATAAAGATAATAATAGTTATAATATAGACTTGTAAGAAAGCATAATTGCCACACTTTGTAATTCAACTTATTTATATACCGGGTGCCACCAACACAATTACATTGTAAATACTGTATATTTGTACGTTGTACATTAACCTACTAAATATATACAGGGAGAACAGTTGAACACTCGACACCATATACTTACTTGTTAAATATATTGTACATTATAAGATATTAGTTTTTCCAATGAGTTATCTGCTTGATGCTAGAGTTTTTGTCTGATATATTGAAGGGGTTGGGCGCTGCATACTGAAATATATGTTCACACATAGTTCAGCGTCACATAAACCTGACCAATTTTGTTTATATAACTAGCGCAATTAGATAAAAACTTTTTCTGTGAAACAAACTTGAAATAAATTATTATTATTATTATATATGGAATTTCCATGTTACAGTTTACTTCATCTCAATTATTGTACCAAGCAATATATCCGACGTAAGCGCAAATGGAGCCAACGAAATCCCAACTAGTGTGAAGACGTGCAAACTGCTAACCCGCCTAAAGCCAAGTGCAATTGTAGCACGCTGTCACGCGGCGTTACGTGACAGTATCAGTTTTGGATGTGCGGGCTCAGTTAGAGCGGAAGGATTGTATTCAATACAACTCTAGTCGCTAAATTGCTCGTTCACATTTTCACCATGCCTCTTGCTGATAGAACACAAATATTTGTTTTTAATTTATTGGAACGAAAATCCTTATCGCGCGTTGTGGCTAAACGGAAAAAAATCTTACGAAAAGTTGTCACGACACTTTTTGCTATAGTTGTTGTAATTCACCGATTCTCGACCGATGACCGAAGTTAAGCACCGTCGAGCGAGGGCAGTAATTGGATGGGTGACCGCCTCGTGATGTTGTCTTTTTTTTCTTTTCCTTGGGATAAGAAATGAAAACAACAAAATATAATACTACCATCGATGCAGTTTTTTCAAGACATAAATAAAATAGAATCCAAAACATATTTATCCTACTTCAATTACCACAAGCCAATTATTACTAAAGCCTACTACTAATTAAGTTTTAATAACATTATATTTGTTAATATAAAAAAAAATAATATAAATTTTATTACAATGCCTTACTAATTAATCGAAAGGAACTTCGTTCTATCGGGGTGTCCCTTGACACCTCTCAAGTTTTTTTAATTATTTTTTCTTACTTAAGATTTCAGATGGAACATGGTGTTATGGTTGCAGCACCTTACAAACGTTGTTTAAAAGAAAAAAAACTGATTTATGATTATGATTAAAAATAATGGCGGAGAGTTTATTGCTAGTTCTTCTGATCCGTTCTTCGTCCTACGTCCCCTAAGGGGGCATATACTCCCCGTCTTCTAAACCTTAGATTCGTCTTACAGCGCTCCCAAACTCAAACTCAAAATTACTTTATTCATATAGGTAAACAAGTACACTTACGAACGTCAGATAAGAAGTAAATATTAAATTTACATTTACTACCAGTTCGCAAGTCAAGGGCGTATAGTTAGTTGGCAAGAAGAACGGGCAAGAAACTTTCTGTCACTCTTTTTAATTCCTTAATTGTGAGTCATACAAATTGTTTGAACTGGAGCAAATCAATTCCAAGGATTAGGATCATTTAAGTATTCGTTACATTTATAAAAAGCTGTATTGATTTATAATAATTACTATATTAATTTACGTTTAACGAGGGCTTTGAATTTATTTAGTAATAATTCTCTAATTTCGCTTTGATGTTTGTTGTAAAAATGTTAGTTTTTACATTGTTGCGGCATTGCGCAAATTTAATTTCAGGCGCATTTTTATTAAGGTTCTAATTGTAAGGTGGGCCGACATGCGCCATCAATTAACATTGAACTTGACCAGAGAAAGGTCGTGTAAATATATTTGTAATACAAATTTAACAAGAAGTCAAGATAGTTTTATTTACCGGCCCAGTCATTCTCTAAAGAATGAACATAGATGTAAATACCGAATCTTTTGTAATACAGTATTATGGTAATAATACGACGGTATAATTCTTACGGAGAAAGAAAATTACAAGTGCACAAAATACCTATAATAAGACGCTTACTGTAAGCCGGTTACTGGGTTAAGTTTCTTAAAGCTTACGTAACGATGCATGTTAAACAGGTTAGGAAAAACCTAGAGAAAACTGTGATTTTGTCTTGTAAAATATCTTCACAGACATTTTTTTTGTATAGAACAGGCAAACAGGCAGTAGGCTTACCTAATGTTGACAGATGGTACGCTTTTCTGGAAGGACCCTAAGTAGAATTAGTTCATTAATACTTCTACTATCCCATTTTATTACTTATTCTGCTATTCGGAGCGTAGAAGAATTCACAAAAATAATAACATCGGTCCAGCCGAGTTATAAGTGGTCTTACTAATGTGACTTTGTTTTATATTTTTAGATTAATTATTAATTAGCTTACGATGAAAATGTAGCATATCTGACCTTATGCCAGTCTATTATAATGAGTAATGTTTACACAAAATGTGCGAATTCACGAATAATAGCGCCTAATGGCGTGTCACACAAGAAACTCTGGGAAGATTTGAAGATATTACAACAAATTATATTTACTAGATAGAACAATATTCATTTAAATTTTATTATACAAATTTATTTAGTTTAAAATAACAGTAAACATTATTGACATCAAGATAAAACAATTAAATATTTTATTTATAAAAGCTCACAAAATACAGTATTTACAATTTTCTTTACCTAAATAGTAATAATGATTGTAGAAAATTGAAACAAATTAATAAATCTGCTGCAGTGTACCTTTAAAGCTGGCCGCATTTCCTTGCTGTATTGCAATACTACAATGTTGGACTAAATATTAAAGCCATTAATGATTTAATTAAATTACTTTAACTCAGTAATGGTTTTTGTACCAAACCTGTATTGAATTTGTTTAGATAAATTAAAATATCTAGTATATATCTAGTGCTATATATCCTTGTAAAGTAATTTTCTCTAAATAAATAAGGTGTGTTTATCATTTCTGTGCGAAATAAAAATATTATACTTCTTCATTTATTGGGGTTATTTGACTTATAAATAAAGGGGGTGTCTTTAGTTTGGATTCACTTTTGCTTAATCATACCAAAGTATTCAATTCATTTGCTGTGGTGGACTAGTAGCTTTAGGGTGCGGCTCCCTTCTATGGATTGTTCTAGATTCAATACCAAACCAAACCAATGGATTTTCTGACTTTCTCCACGCAACTAGTCATCAGAAATTCGACAGCATGTATCAGACACAAAAGGCTGATCACCTACTTGCCTATTGAAAAGAGACAAATGATCGAGAAAAAGAAGAGAATTCTAAGACCCAAATTTAAATGATTGTAGTGCCACTGTTTTTCTTTGTTTCAATTTATTACTAAGCATTATATTTATAAGCAGTGTTGGCCTAATGGTCGAAGCGTCGGCATCTCAAACCCGAGGTGTGCGTTTGAATTTGACGAGAGTTAACTTCCATGTGCGCAACTCATACTCGCTCGTACCATACAGAAAAAATCGTGAGGTAACCGGCTTTACAAGTCATGCACAGAGATGGATGATGTACTACTTGGCTTAAGAAAAGAGGAAAAAAAATTAATGGACACGTATTGTCCAGGTTTTCCATTTTTTCACTTTATCGATCGATCGCACAAGGATAATCTCTAGCTTTCAGCTAAATACCATTAGGCATGATACCTACTGCTATAATTCAACTTCAGTTAAGAAGTCTTAAATTTATTTCAAAATCGAATAAAATACCTAATTTAATTTGAAAAATTGCGACGATTTCGAACAAAGGCGTAAGTCTTTAAAAGTAAAAGCCTTTCAAAAACAACGAAGTATTCATTTAATCTAAAAAGTTTCCAGAGAACTTTGATACCTATTTTTCAGGAAACATAATACGACACTTAATGGATTGCCGCTAAATAATTTTTACACGACGACCATACGACTCGTATGTCGGCGCGCCGTCGATGAGTGACTCAGATGTTGTTGAATCAAACACCCTCTAATGTAGCTAAGATGGTCTCTACACTTTTTAAACCATGATCGTGCACGTCTGTGACGAACCACTTTTATAGGATATTATGTACCTTGACTATTTTTAGTCAACCAATCAGGTCAAGCACTTATACCAATTATTCCAGCTAGTTTTAGATAATAATGTTTAAGAATGGCGTTCTCACATCCGGACTACTAAAGGAGTGCTTTCAGTTCTTATTTATATAAAACATCCTTAAAATGGCGACGTTTCAATTTGTTTAATCTGTTGTAAGGTATCTGAAAGGTGACGTTATGTGAATTTTTTAACAAAAAAACTCTTAATTGCTTTAAAATTTCAATCGTAACGATATGATTTAAACGACAATACGATACACTCAGATTTATACACAGAGAAAATAAATGAACATTTCCATACATATTCATTGTACTATGTCACTTGACTAAGTGTATGTAGGTCACCTTTGTTTATTCTTACCAGTGCATAAGAATTAGTTTTATACTATTTTAGTGACGTTTGTTAAGTTACAAATGTAATTGTATAATAATCCATTACATGAGCGGGGGATTCCTGATGCACAGGTCTCTGTAGACTTAGTCGGGGGACTCCAATACCTGCTAAAGCAATGTAACAGTAGTTTAAATAAAGATATTCTGAATTTCTTTAAATTTGAATAAACTAAATTATTTATTTTATATACGCATGAAATTCACAGTCAAAGCTTAAATTTATTTCGTAAATAATTGGTGCTATATCACTTTCATATAAAAAATAAAATGAAAGTTCAAAAATCTATTAGATAATAGAGCACTTGGGAAAATGATTAGTCAAGTACAGGAATAATATTATTATTAGCTGAGCCTTCTTTAAAATTTATAGTAAAGTAAATCATATAATTCAATGTAATGAGATTAATTATTGTGAACAGTTTAAATGTATAGATTTATGTTATATATTTATTTCCAGCAGTAATAATAATTGAGAATTGATAAATAGAAAATTAAAACCAATTTAAAAAGTGACAGTATAACTTTATAGTATACTAGTGACCCGCCCCAGCTTCGCACGGGTGCAATGCTGATGAAAAGCAGGTTTTTATTATGTATTGTTATTTCCGTCGCTGGAAAGCTCCGATAATATACGCGTTCGATAGCTGCTAAATAAGCTGTAATGGGCTGTATAGATCTATATTAAATAAACAATGTATTCAAGGTATTTAATTGGTTAAGGATTAATGCTGTATTGGTTAAAATCGCTTCGAAAATTAGCCATTATTTGTCGTAAAAAGTAAATGACAAAAAAAAGTTATTGTGGGTTATCCATAAGAGATAGACATATTATACCATCACGGACTTTCTGTAGACCTTTTCAATGTGTACAATACTTAGTACATTATTTTGATAAAACTCGTAGGGTTCAGCCTGCGTTTGCAATGGAAGTGGAAAAAATGTAATTATTTACGACATCACATTAGAAACCTCAAAAATAACAGTACTTCTCCACTATTTAATGGATGTTATTATTCAGATAAACATTCCTCAGATTTAAGCATACAAAGGGACATAGGGACAGAGAAAGCGACTTTGTTTTATACAATGTAGTGATTAAGTATTTATATTTCAAATTACATATGAGGCGATAGAAATATATTTGATTCCATTCAAACGAATCTTTAAATGCATCCGTCAGTTGAATACCAAATTTCCTTCATTTGAAGATGCAAAGCATATGCAGTTGTGGCAAATATGCAAGGATTTATAACCTAGGTCAGCCGAGTTCACGGATATTTCGATACGTGACTGAAAATCGAAGGAGCCAGCATAATGCTCATTGCCAATGAATTCTTGAATATAACTCGTAATTTTAGTTAAGATATTCAGGCTCTTGCTATACAGATACGATTTACAAAATGGCATTTTATTTTAGCGTTCAGTTCTACCTGTGTGAAAATTGTCTATGAATATTGCCGCCTTTAAACCTTCCATATCCCTCCCTGGTATATTCACCTATTATTGTCTTCCTCAAAGTGGAATTGTTTAGTTACTACTAAATTAAATACTCCTAGTAAAAAATAGTTTAATAGTTTTACGGAAATACCTACCTCCTCTCAAGTTTTGTTCATTGGAACTCGAATCAGCCCTTTACTCTTTGAGACATTCTCATAAAGACCAACTGGTTCCACGTCAAGATTGGGATTGCATCAATCAGGATCATTGACCTTCTCAATAAAATATATAAAAAAATACCAGAAAGTTTGAAGAGCGAGACAACTTGAGTTTTACCAAATCTTTAAAGAAATTATTATACATATAAGAAGTCTTATTACACCGTTAAGTACATTCTCTTTTTTGCAATGTAAAGCCAAAGCATATAAATAATGTACCTAGTAGGAATAGAAATGTATATTAGTGAAGCATCCCACAACATTGCTGTGCATAACCAAGGTCCTTATTGTAATTAATTATAACGTGTCACGTGTAAAATAGATCGATAAGGAAGGCAATAAAGATTGGAGTTTGACGTTACGGTACTGTTAGAAGTAATAATAATAAGTCTTTATTCATATTATTATTATTATTACTGTTAGAAGTGTCCCAGTAATTGGGTTTTTAAATAAGAACAGTACAGAACGAGTTCACGATACAATTGAACTTTTATTTGTTATTTACAGAATATTAAAATGAAAGCCAACAAATGTGTGTGCACTGTCTAAACAGAAGGTACTAGTGTGTCTTATTTTTGGCATGGAATCTCGCTGTTGGCCTTAAGGGCTTTTACAGCTCAGCACGGGCTGTTTTGGCGAGCTTAGTTAAACCTGAAAGGGTGGGGTTCCCGCAACTCATGCAAGGGCGTCTCCTGTGAGACTCGAACCTCGGCTTGGGCCGTCAAGGGGGTTCTTCGCTCACTCGAGTGAGCGAAGTACGAATTTATTTACCCCTAATAAGTGAATGTCGCGCGGACTGTAAATCAGACGTGTGCATAGACCAAACAGTAATTTTGTAATGATTTATTTGTTTGACAAGTCAGGTAAACCAAATAATATAAAATCCATGTCTGGGATACAGTAGTAGCAAAAGCGTTAACAACATGAAAGTCAAATGACGAGTAGTATCGAGTCCGCAAAAATGTTAATTATAAAAATGCTTTATTGTTCCCAAGATAATACGGTGTAAAATTAAGTTGATGCTTATGCTTAGCGAGGGTGGCACCAGCGGTACTGTTTACCAGCTAAAGCTATAATTATTACCTTTGCACTTATGCCCAAAGAGAGTTTCTTCATCACACAAATTAAGTTATTCAAAATTTAATTATTCCTAAAAATATATTCATTTTAGACTGAACTTGGCAGAATCAAATTACATCCGCATAGACAAACATAATTATCATCAATACGAAATTAGCTTCGGAACATTACATTTCCACCTGAATTCGGTCTACGCGTTACCATCATCTAAAATATGAATGGACCATTTAAGTGTAAACTCTATTCATACTTTTATGTCAAGGAAATATCTACCGTAAATGTATAAGCAAAAAGCACATTTTGCCAGAGCTCACAAATGAATTAGGAGACACACATATCTGGGCGTGATCAAAGTGGTATCTGAACTGAATTTCTCGTTTTAATCTATGTAGTGTATAATTATTATACGACTACAGTTGGAACCATATTTACACATTGATATCGTTAATTATTTCAATTCACTTTCTTAATTTTTCTTCAAATTATATTGTAAAGGTTAAGAAACAGTATACTTACACATAACATTATCAATCATTTCACATTTCTTATATTATTTTATCCCTATATCATCAAATTATTGTAATATCCAATTTATAGTATGTAATTATAATGTTAGAAGTTATCAGTAACAGTCTAAAAGCTGAGCGATTATTTATCAATCCGGATCCAACCTGGGATGTGCTAAGGATTTTTGTCTCTTTGCGCGAATAATACTCGCCTGTGACGAAATACATCTAATAATCTCCCTATTAACCATGTGGCAGACAGCTGAAAGCTAATTGGCTATTTCGATACCAAGACAAAAAATTAAATAGACGTCTACTACTGAGGACTTAGTACCATTGGGAATATAATAACTCTTAGTAAATAACCTTATAAACGAAAGATTTCTAAGCAGAATAAATTATTTTTGAAATATAAAATTCGCAATTTCATTAAATCATTTACCCAGCTTCTATAAGAGTTGGTTAGAGTTTGTATTCATTTTAATAGTAAGTTCATACTTGAAATCGCTGAATAGTAACATCGAAAAGGCTTAAAAATTGTACGAAGCTTCAATAAGCGATCAAGTAGATAGAAACCGAGCTAGCTTTATGAAAAAAGATTTCATTACGAAAAGCTTTTTGTTAAGATCGATTTCAGTTGTTCTGAAAAAATATATTTTTATAATTTTTTTAGCAACTGTTCTGTTGTGCGTCTGTTGTGATAATTACGGTTAGTAATAAAAAAAATGTAAGTCCCAGTTATATTTAACCTAATTATCTTTAAGTTGAAAATACCTACCAAGCAATATATGTATACATTGTATAGATAGGTGAAGATACAAGTTGTGTAAGTAGCGTTCATTCTATTGTGTTCGGAGAACCCGAAAGTAGGGAGTGAATACCCACGTTGGTTATTACAGACAAAATTTGGTATATAATGTTTAGCATCTAATAAAATCCAACCTAACCCCAATTGCTTACTAGTAAGTGTTAAAAACATTTGTTCCTTGCGGTTTGTTTGGCAACGCGTAAAAATCATTAAATCTGGTTTTGAGGTAATATTTTTAAGAACCCAATTAGTAACATATTTAGGTTTTATAGTATAACGAAAGTATAATTAGAATGTGTGGCACTCGGGGACTGGGTACATTTTTTTTAATTCTTCAATCTTCTTCAATCTACCACTCAACTCTATATAGTCTGTCTCACTCTTATACGTACCGACTGCACCGGCCGTGCGGCAAGCTACGTCACCGATCACGCCAGACCGATGTGACCTATGCGTTAAGCTGTAACGCGTAATGGCCGCACTTATATAACATAATCGTATGTTAGGTTTTAATATTTGTTACGGAATTTCTGGATTCAGTGGCCGCGCTCAAAGCCCGTGATAAAATGTATATTGTCCTAGCTTAATAATTTATTTAAGTTTAGGGATGTCTGGCAGGGGGTAGCAACTGTCATATATGTGTCTGGTCATATGACCACATATATTTTTTATGATTAAGGATTTAATCACCCTTATGTGTCGGAAGCGCGAAGTTTACACGATTTAGAAAATATACGTAGTCTTGCAAACTCAAATAATTGCAATGCTCATCACTAATTTCGTATTAGTATTGATATTTTTAATTATTTTATTATATTGATTTTGTTTGTAAGACCCTTGTTAGTGTCAGCCGGGTAATCCGGATATAACTGGCGTTCGACAGGATGAGATGCTTTTACTGAATCGAAGTTTGGACAAACTGAAACTATGGGATTATTGTCAATTCCTTTAAGATTCTCGGCAACGCTCTATTTACTTGTGACGATATTTTATTATATTTAAAAAACCTGAAACATGGTCTAAAGTAAGTTGGTTATTTTTAACCACTATTACCGTTGTTTTTATGTGAATAGGCATACTAGGTAGTTAACATGATACAAATCTTTAATCTGTCTTTTATTTATGCGTTAAAGTTTATCGTATTTCACGTCTACCTTTAATAAGTCGAAACCAAAACTGTAAAATAAACGACAATTTACTTATTATTTATATATTCGCATTACTACTGCTAACATAAATTATTTAAAAAAAAAATTATACATAGCCAAAGATGGAATACATAGTCCTATAATTTATATTTTTAAAAAGTGTATTTCTATGAGGTTTCAATATATGTTCTGAGACTGTATCTTGATAAACTTTTACTAAAGTTTCACTCCTTTTTAACAAAAATGCACTTTTGTGACTCCTTGTTCCCAAAGACCACGTTGTACCTTCCGATCACTTGGCAACTTCTATAGAACTGTGGGCATACTCTTTATCATATTGTTTATAAAGTTTTATTTAGTAGTGTTCTTCAGTCGCGAAATTTACGAAATTACTTTTCATCTGCGTATCGCGACGTTTTGATCGATCCACATCTTTAGCTGTAAAGATTGATTTAGGACATGTCCTGTATCGACGGTACCAAGCTCCAATTGTTTTAAATTACGCAACAGAGTCCAGAGGCAGAGAGCAGGCCCTTCCCTTGATAAAACTTATAGCTCCCTAATGGGGTTTTGGCGAATTCTGGCTTTAACAGCCATTGTAGTTTTAACAGCACGTGACCGCCGACAGATGAAGTGTTATTGTATCTATTAATAGTACGACATACAAACATACGGCTGATAGCAAGCTTTTGAAGTGTTTGGAAAGTTTATTTGCAACAATATTCATGAGCGGAAAGAAACATAATATATTAAATACGTAATACTTAATTCACCTGTGCTGTGTGTGGTGCGATAGTGAGGGTATGTATGTGAGGGTGTGAATGTGCATGTGTATAAAAGCAACAAAACATGAAACAAAATCGTCAAGAAATTGTAATGCATACTATTGGGGAAAAGAAATTCGATAAAACGCCAATAAAGAACCGAAAAGAAAATATCCTTCTAGCTTTTTTAAGAAATTTATATTCAAGCCAAATACTCAATAAGGAAAATTATTGGCAGACGTTAGAAATGGAAAATTCGACGATTGTATGTCACGCGAAGCGTAATTTGTTGACATTGATATAAGATACCGTCTTGAATATACAGCCTTTGTTTGAGCGAATTGATTTGATTTTTCCGAGCTTATTACAAGTTAACTAATATTGATAGATTTTTTAACTAATTTAAATTAATCAAAGCAAACACAATAAACAAAGCAAAATAGATTAAATTGTGAAACAAAATATACGAAAGAGACAACTTAAGTCAATTAGTTTCATATAGGTAACACAATTTACATTTATTTAAAAATACATATTAAGTGGTTCTAATTTTACTGCTAGTTTAGTTTGTTGTTACTGTTAGTAATTGTTACTTTTAGTTGTAAATCAAGGCCGTAGAACGGAAAAGAAGACCTGGCAATAAACTCTCCGCCACTCTTTTTGATTATATAAATAAAAACTAAAATTAAACATTAATCTAACGATCACTTTATATTTTAAAGAATAAATAAATAGTTCCTACAGAAAACCGAAGACTTCCTCATATTACACTCTCTTTGATCAGATAGAAAATATATACATACATATTATATACATGTTCCTAAATTGTATTGTATTAAATTGTATTGGCGAATTAAGAAGATAATTCGTAAAGAAATGTTTTATTTTTACGACTCAAGTCAATAAAATCATTGTTCTGTTTTATGTCATCGATTTTTCATTACGAATTAAGAGTGCCACTGTTGTTAACGTATTGTGAACAGAGTATTGTATTGCGTGTAACATTAATCATTGTTAGTTGTATTTAAACCACGATTATTAAAGTAATTTTGAATTATTTATTTTTAATATTGTACATATAAAAATTAAGATAAATATGTACAATTTATCTTCGATCATTAATGTCAATTCATAATTATTTAATGACACTTTATTGTACATACGATACTTAAAATTAAACTATACTAATATAATAATTATCAAACAGAATAAAATTGAAAATCAGATCATAAAATTAATTATTATTGTATTTCTCTACTACTACTACTCTAAGTCAATGTTAGTAATTACAATTAAATCGGTGTATTAATATGTATAATTAAATATAATAATAAGCATACTAATCTTGTGTTTAATATATGACAGCTCTATAGATTAAATCATTGTTTTTAAATAATAAGCATAATTTTGGGTGATTGCAAGTTGCACCACATTACACCACAAAGTTGTTTAGCCGTTGCTATCAAACTATTTAATCACTTTCCTAAAAGTTATAGATGACTACTGTGTAATAATAATAATAAAAGCGACACATCGATAGCGATATTGTTTTCCGAGTAAGATTTTTGTCTAGTGTTATGCCTAGAAACTTAGTTGATAATAATCCTTCAACTCAGTAGTTTTGGGCTTATTGGGTCTGCTATTATTTATTCTGAAATTGTAAATACCTACGTAGTTTTTTAATTATTTTCACTTAAATTATTATTTTCCAGCTATTCTGTAACTCCGTAAAAATTTTAAAACCAACTTTCCTTTAAAGTGTATCTAGACCAGTATTTAGACCATAATATAAATAACTTAACCGTTCCGTTTATTATGACATTTTCTTATATATTTAAACGAGCAATTCTTGTATATTTATATATATATATAATTGGAATCTCGGAATCGGCTCCATCGATTTTCATGAAATTTAGTAAACGGGGGGTTTCGGGGGCGATCGAAAATGTCATTTTATTCGTGTTTTATCAACTTAAACATAGAATTGCTCGTTTAAAGATGTCAGTCAAATAAAAACTTAAATATGAATATAATTATCTTTATTCGGTAATTATATTAATATTTTATCATTTTATTAGTATGTACGTAATACGAATGTATTTAAATATAATTTCCAAAAAACACAACTTATAAAAAAAAATCCTACTTTACCACTTTCTTTGCAAATAAACAATATATTATCATTTTCTTATCTTTATAAAAGGTTATTTGAAAATTAATATCAAATAAGTCCCTTAATCCGCTACCATTGATATTTCAATTTGTAATTTACATGAAATGACCCAAAAACTAAGCTTGAACAGAGTATGCAAATTCAAATGAAACGTGAGTTCTATAGAAGTTGCCAGTTTGAGCATTGAGGTAGATAGAACTTTGTCTTTAACCTCGGTTTAAAGGTGACTATACAATGATTTGTCATTCGTCAACTTGAATTTAGAAATAGTTTATTGTATGGCTAATTAACGATTGCAGCCATTACTATATCAATTAATATAAAATCTAATTTGTTTATATTTCTTGTTATTTTTTAAGACGCTAGTTTTTTTTTTATTCGTATTTTGTTATGTAACAAAAGCCCCTGGCATTGGAATTCTGGCAGTGCGAGTGTCCATGGCTCACCCGATGTCTGGTGAGCGGCGGTATCACTAAACATCAGGTAAGCCTCCTGCCCTTCTAATTCGACTTCTAATACTTCCTATCCATTCAGTAAAGAAGGACGCAAAAAACCCGCATCCCATGCCAATCTGATGACTTCTCGAGGCGGCCACCCCAAAGGAAGGCCGTAGTGGATTCGTGACCAGCACCATGCTCCAGACCACTGAATGATTCGATGAATTCAATGGTGGGTCAACAGTCAACCTTGGCCAACCTTGGTATTTCTTCGGATGCAAAGTCAGCTAAAGTTTACTACTGCTGCTAAAGCAAAGTCGTGCAAGTCTAAGCAAGAAAGTTGTTCTTTCGCAGATAGATTTTCTAGTAGCAGCCTTATAAGCAATGTGTTGCTCTTGAAATGATAACTGTCTGAATAAATATTTTTTTTAGATTTACAATAAATTTAATTTCTAAAATGTCATGCCTATTGAAACCGGTCCAAAATCCAAAATCTATGCTTGCTTGACTATACAATGCGTAAAAGGTAGATAATAGTTTGTAATTTATGTAATCATACCACAGATAAACGGTGTGTTTACATTGCATAAAAGCCCTTTTATGTACACTAAAACCACTCAAAAACAATACTAGTTTTGAAAAAAATTCATTATTTCATTGAAAAGCTTCAGCATAATAAAATATTCATTACAACCGTAAATCGTATAATTTTAAATATACTAAATGTTCTACATATCTTTTGAAGGGAAAGACCCTTTGATAATTCTAGTTCAAAGTGACTTTACTTGAAAAATGTCGAGTGGGAGTCGCACTGTTGCTGACTTCTCTCCGTTCTACAACGCTCACCAATATAATAAATAAAAATTTTAGTATTTCTTTTACACTCAATTAAGAGATAACAATTGAGAGAATGGGACTGAAAACAATAAAAAATACATGTGTGTACTTCTTTGGCGTAACAAGATAAAAATCTCTATAAAATTTTATCTTTCGCCTTAACCTACTTTGAAAAAAAACGACACTAACTATACAAAAAAAGGTATTCAATAAATTGACAGATAAGATAAAGATAACGCAATATCTAGTTAACCAAAGTTTATTTAAATGTCACGAAAAAATATTTTTACATAATTTAAGAACTGAACATATTTTAATCATAAAAGGTTGACTATAGCTTATTTCAGGGTGTCGGATTTTTGTTACGGTGTGATGCGCGCGCATCGTAAAAATTTACTTTCATTATTTTTCCCTAACGCGCAAAAAATATAACTTTAAAAATGAAAGAAATCTGAGGCACTACTTTTTAGGTCTTAGGTTTCTGTATGTGTTTCATGATCAATTGTCAATCTAATAGGTAGTTGGCTTGTCTCTAAGACAAGCCAGATTCCTCAGAGATGCAATTCGCCACCATAACTGTCAAAAATAATGTGTGTCATATTAGACAAACATTCAAAATAATATAATAACGACTGACAACTATACAGTAGACCGCCACGATCTTAACAACTTTTAGCTACACCCTAAAATACATGCGGATACACACCCATTCACATACTCCCTCGTTCACTTGTTCTTAATTTGTAACACTAAAATTATTATTATATTTTAAACTGTTTCAAACGTACCACGTAATAAGTAATTGTTTTCTTAACCCACGACACAGGGCCTCTCCAAAGCCTCTTCGGCATAAATAAAGTTTTATTATATTTTTACCTGTCTTTAGAGCACTGATATTCGTTGATAGTTTTATTTTCAGGATTGCAAGTGCTTTCTATAACTGGCTTTTTTAGAACAAGGGGCAAACAGGAGGCTCACCTGATGCTAAGTGATACCGCCGCCCATAGACACGTGTCTATGGGCGGCGGTATTTGCCACATTGCCAGAGGGCTCGCAAGTACTTTGCGGACGTTAAAGGATTGGCACGCTCTTGTTCTTCAAGGACTTTCAGTATTTGGTTTGGAAATACTTTAAATGTTTAACTAACGTTATAATATGAAAAATCTGTCCTCATTAAAGGTTATTTTAGTAATCGCAAATGTGTACATCCCCTTACAAGATAATCGAGTAAGTGTAAGTTTCCCTAACACTGGTAGTGCAGTGTATAAACACCTTTAACTGTTAATTAAGATCAAAATGTGTGTATTGCTCAACTGTATAACATGATTGCTGGGTTTAATTAGTTTTACCGCATTACTTGGTAACACTAGTGTTATAAGGATTTTGGAATTGATAGTAATTATCCAACTATTTTGATAGAAACTATTTAGAAAATTGTATAATATTCAAGTGATTCTATGGAGAACTTGCATTGTATGGCTACATTTTTGTTTCATATTTGGTCATCAATATAGTTTCTTAATAATTGAAGCGGACCATTAAATAAGATAACCGTCAGCGCTTAGAACCATTTGAGATGTCGTGCTATCATCGCATGCTTCGTATAAGCTGGATGGAAGGTCCCTAACGAGAAGGTTCTTAAACGAGTTGAGAGAGAAGATAAACAACAGAAATTTGCGTACCTGGGCCACGTGTCCACCTTTGCTACCGTCTCTTTCTATTGATATGGGTAAAATCCAGGGTAAACGGCGTGTTGGTAAAAGAGTTGCTGCATCTGGTATAAGACAAGAAACGTTTCAAGAGACTGACGGCCAACGCGTCTGTGTGTGGGCGCATATGAGTGAATGTGAGCATGTTATACTTAATTACATGTTAGGTCTCAAAAGCATCTAGAGATAATTCGTAAGTCACAGAATCGACTATTATTTTAAACCCTTAAGTGATAAGGGGTATCTACCTCAAATCTTTGTTTTTATTTCATAGACTTTTTGTTTTGATTTTTTTATGCGACTGTATAAAAAATACATACAACGCCTAGTTTTCACCCCTCTAAGATCAAACCCTATTTTTATCAATAATTATTTATTATAATATGTAATTGAGTTTTAACATGGCAATACAAACATTTGCCGGTACGTTAAAACGTCCAACAATTATTGATACATTAAAAAAGGTTTATCTAATAAAATTAAGCAGTGTTAGCTTAAAAGCCATATACATCATTGTTTTTTGTATTCGCAATAAATACTTGCTTTTACAGTAAATAAAAAAAATATTTAAGCGGCAGGAATCGTAGTGTAAAAGCTTCGTAATATAGCGTAATTTATTAAATTGTATCTTAAACAACAAAAAAAATGTGAGCCGTCACGGGACGCCTGGCAGATGTGAAACATCGAAATTATTTTGTGAAGTAATATGCAGAAAACAATAGATTGTAATAGGAACTAAATATGTCATGATGATAAAATAAAATATTACGATTTTGCTTTCCAGATAACGATGACTATTTATTGAATAAACATTTATTTTCATTAAATACAAAAATTTACTACTGCATATAAATGGTATGTATATACCATCATATAGCGTGGCGATGCGTCGCCACGGCATGCGTCGCCACGCCAGAAATCGGTTTTACGTGCGGCTATAGATGTTTCACATCAAAATACTTAGAGTTGATAAAGCTGAGTGATCTAGAGATGTGGTTGATTAAGGTATTTAATTTTTCTACTTATTACGAACGCTTGAGTCTCTCAAACGCTGCTTAGTTAATCACTACTAACGAAGTAAGTTCCGTAATCTTCCAGTTTAAAGCAGCGTGTAATAACTGTAAGCGCCTTTCAGTATCTGGAATAATTAGACGATTAAGTTTAGTTGCGCCAAGAGCTTTTTGTTAGTGTCGTCAAAGTAATGAAGTAAGCTAATTGACAAATTGGATAATTAATCTTGTGTACGTTTTAACATGAGTTGCATCGGCTTAAAAGATTGAAATATCGTCTGCAGTTTCAGGTCAGGTTTCAGGTCTCTCTCTCTCTCAACTCTGAGGTCATGAGTTCGAATCACTTCTATCATTGGATTATTTTTAAGTGTGCAATCGCCACTTGGTTGAAAGCTCAAAGATACCATTTTCTTACTTCACTTACGAGCACTTCGTGATTAAGTATTTCTTCTTGCCTTTGTCCAAATCACCGTTGCTAATCATTTAGCGTGGATGACGCTTTTTGATCGGCTTACACCAGTAATCCACTGCACAACATAATTGAGCAGTCCTAATTTGACAACAACTCCCACTGGGGCCACATCCTGACTTTAATTAACCTGACCAGTCTTAAGTGGTCTTAGTTAATAAAAACTTGTTATGAATATAATCAAAAATTTAACATATTTTTTTGGACTCCACCAAACAATCTTTACTTACATTTATAAAAGTAGCTACGGTGAGATCGGTAAATGGTCCGGCGGTGAATCTTATAGTTTTGGACAATTGAATAACGAGAATGAATAGGTTTCTTTGATGAGATGGGCTTTGCGTCCACCATTTGCTTTCATACGGTCCACGGATTAGATCCATACTCTGGAATTGATTTGCTAATAAAACCTAAATGTTTCAATTTATTTCAGCTTTTAGTACTGGTTAACGTATACAGTGTTAAAACTTGACTGTTGAGTTACACAAATTATTGTACAGTGGTAAATATATATATTTTAAAATTTAAATAAAGTTTTTCTCCTATGGGTACTGTTAATTCGATAGATAACAGCTTTATAAAAAAAATGTGTGCGTGTACACACGTAAGAAGTGAAACTTCTTTATGACCTTATTTTTCGAAAAATGATCTACTATTATTTACAGAAATTGTTTAAATATAGTTAAATTAGAGAATTTCTGAACTTACTACAAATTCTTAAATATATTATATTTTTTTGTAAATTATTAACACATTTTTACATAATTAGAATTTCAATAATTATAATAGAATTATTACTATGATTGGTATCGTTATTTTTGTCATGAATGGCTTCCAATCAAAATAAGATAGTGCGTAACGGATTAATGTGACGCATAACCGAAAATGTGACCCGTAACCGAAAAATGTGACGGTAATTTTTTCCAACGCCGATAAAGAAGTTTCTTTAAGGCATTAGCTTCAGCGTACGACACTGATCCCGTAGGTCGTGCGTTAAAAGTTTGGCTTTAACACTCGCTCGTAAGGTGAAGGAAACCAATAAAGGCGACGGCCTGTGCAGGCACAGAAGGCTTCACATTTGCTTGTTAGAAATATACCAGTGATCACGGAACAGGTACAGAAATCTGAAGTCGTGAAGAAAAGGTTATAGCATCACGGTTTTTGTCTTGAATTATCTGCCGGTCCTGGTTATGCCGGGCCGAGGCGCAAATCCTTTGCCTCCACCGATTCCTATTCCGGACAATAAAATAAATATTAAAAAATAAATCAGTGGCGCTACAAACTTCTTAGATCTGGTCCTCAGTATTCTGTGTCTCTTTAATAATAATTTGTTAATCTAATAACCAAGTAGATTAGCCTCTTGTGCACACAGCTTTTTCGGTAAGGTTTACTTCACCGTTCGAGCGAATGTTATATGCACATAGAAAGAAAATCTATTGTAGCACAGCTGAAGATCTAACCGAATCGATCGTGGTAGTATCGCAGGGATGAGAGTAGCATGCTGATGCTACTAGGGCTAACACAAAACTTGAATCAATACATACAGCGTATAGCACTTCATTACTATGCCAGCAGTAAAGAAAGAGTTGGGCCACACCAAATATAAGGTACATGACTGTCATTAACTGCTGCGTTTTACTCGTCTCGAGCTGTTACAGGTAAAAACAGGTGTTTAAATGAAATTTCCACTTGTAATAGAAAAATCAGAGTATGAAAATCGAAAAATACACATACAGATGGTATTTTCAAATAATAGTAATTTTAGCACATAATGAATAAAGCAAGCGAATACCGGAAAAAATTGTTTTACAAATACCTAATTAATATTTTTTTATGTCCTTTTTTGCGGCAAAAATATTAAATCAATTTTAAATTTTAAGCTAAAAATAAGAATTTTAAGAAAACGAAGTTATCAGCCATTTAGCAAGAGTTCAGACACAACATACACAATCATTATCTATGGATACATACGCTGGTGATTTGATAAGCTGTGGAACAGAGTACTACTGTACACATTAAAGTGTAGAGTAATAAAATCGGCGATGAACAGGAATTGTACAGCCCGCTGTAACTACAAAAAAAGGTTTTTTTTAATTTATATAAACATTGAAATATATATTACTAACTCATAACTATCAAATATGTTTGCAATATTCTTAAGATGAATAATAAGTGATAAAAAATTGTAAAAAGAAAACAAAAAATAGTTAAATAAATAATTTTATCATTGCAGGCGAAGTTAGAGACCTGATCCATTAATCAGGTACTCTCGCTGCACTATGGGACGTAGAATTTTACATCAAGTAAGTCAAGTTGAGGTGGCAAACTTATTGAAATTCAATCAAAACCTCGAGATATATAAACAAATAAAATTTATTTTATACTTACTGTATCAGCTCAATGTGCCTTTTATGACAATCTCTGATTCTGTCAATCGCGTCACTTTCAGAGCCATCAAATATGGCCGCCGTATCAATTTTCAACGCCTCCAACTCAGCCTTTATAAAAATCATGATTGCCAGCGCAATAACATCATATGAGGTGATCCAGCCAGATGCCATAAACGTAGCAAGACCTTGCATGACACAAGCGAAGAAATAGCCTGGCATTTCGTGCTTATTGAAGGGTACCCAGGAGCTGACCACTTGCATATAATCTTCTCTTCCCGCTTTCACATTCTCTCTATACTTCGATGATAGGAGATACTTGAAACCCGGTTGAAATATTATTACAAAAGCAGTGGCAAACGTGAAAGTCCCATAGGTGTAAGTTACTATTCTACAGTACTTGGTAAAACTTTCAATGTTTTCCTTCTTTTTGGGGTCTAAAGAAGATCTATTAGCAATGTCTGCCCTCGTCACATAGTCACAGACGGCCCTCCAATCTTTTTGCCAGACGATAAATGACCAAGCTTTGCATATATTAACAGCACCTTGCATCGAAAACTTGAGGTTTGTTAATAGCAAATCTAAGTTTGCCTTGACGTAGAAGATATCTATAAACTCTGTTGTAATGAAAGCAGTTTCAAATATTTGTAAGAGGATGGATATAATCAACATCTTAGGATCCTTGGGAAGCCAAACACCCCAAAGGCTAAGAAATTTTATAATAGGACCCAGAAAGGGACGTTCTGGATCTTCTAGTCTGTCGAGAAATCTGTACAGCATTTTTGGGGTTGCGTATCAAATTGCGCTTGGCTTGCTTGAGCTAATACTTATAAAGTGCAGTAATTAAATCGAAAATTAATATAGTGTTGTTCTCAAGGAAGGCTCATTGCAATGCGGATGACAGCAGTACTCTTTACACTGGCCGGGCAGGTATTTCTCGGGCAGTTTTTCAATGAGTATCGGAACAAACTTGTGTCTGAAGTCGAAACTCTATTACGTGGAGCCTCAGACTGGGGCAGACTAAACCTAGTCCAATTTAACTCCAATAAGACACAAGTTTGCGCGTTTTCCGCTAAAAAGACACGCTTTGCCGCTTCTCCTCTTTTCGAAGCCACTCTTCTTAAAACCACAACCAACATTGGAATACTTGGCGTTGACGACCGACGCTCAGTTTCTCAGTCACTTGGGGGAAAAGGCTAAATTCGCCTGCAAAAAGCTTGGTGTGCTCAGCAAGGCCAGACGATACTTCACTCCGGGCCACCGCTTGCAACTGAATAAAAAAAAATTTGGCCCCACGTGGAGTACTCTTCTCACCTTGATCTTTACC
This sequence comes from Pieris mannii, assembly GCA_028984075.1. Taxonomy (NCBI): domain Eukaryota; kingdom Metazoa; phylum Arthropoda; class Insecta; order Lepidoptera; family Pieridae; genus Pieris; species Pieris mannii. The sequence goes on along the minus strand of CM054793.1, from coordinate 10,222,479 downwards.
GCATTAACCATGGAGTGTTCAGGGGGGTTTTTCGGATTAATAGCTGCAGCTGAGTTTCACCATCGGACGTCAAGGCAGAATACGAAATACTACCCGTATCACCTCACATTGATAGTGTCCATGGGCATCACTATCACACCTGATGTTAGGTGTTCCTCCTGCTCGTTTGCCCCGTTTTATAAAAAAAATCAAAGATATATTTTGTGTGATATTTTAAATAAAAAATAAAACATCTAAACTCGAAGTCCCAGTAGGTAGGTAGGTAGGTAGGTAGGTGGGCTCAGTTTCCGCAAAGAAGTTTCGAAGTCCCAGTTGACAAAATACAGAAAAAATATGAAATAATTCAGTTGTTAATATACAAAAAGATATCATGACAAATTTAATAATTATTCTTAGTAGTTACAACACTATAAAACTTATATAAAATTAAGTTTGAAGTGTCATTTCTGCCATGAACCATTATGAAATAATTATTTTAAATGCCTTTATTAATTTGAATTGTATTATAGATTTGAATCATTACGCCTTAATAATTAAATATGAATTACAAATGACGTTCAATACACTGCGAAATATGTATTATATTTTTTTTATTTTTTCCTTGAACTCTGAGTAATATTTCTTATGTAGAGAACAATTTGAAATACAGAGTCATTAAAATAATGTACCAATTCTTAAAAGGCCGGCAACGCACTCCCAAGTCCTCTGGCATTGAGAGTGTCCATGGACGGTGGTCTCACTTAACACTCCTTGAGCCTCCTGTCGGTTTGCCCCTCCCTTTAAAAAAAGTTTATAAAATCAGATTTATTTTGTATCTACTTGAATGTTTATTTCAAAAGAACAATCTTTTCTTAATACTCTGCTATATAAAGAACCTACTTTGTTGCTTATTTCGTGTAACTTTAAACCTTTTGAAATAAGATACAGATAATTGAGATGTTCATAATACATGAAACATGAATCTTTGTTGGAATAGGAATATAATTATTTGAATAAAGAACATGTTTAAACTGTTATGTTGGGAAAACGGAAATGGCTCAGGGGCGAGGGTTCTGAAACCGGATGTTTAGTGAAAAGTGGAATTGTAGAGGCCCTGTTGTGAGTTCTTAAGAATGGGTGACAATTATATTTAAGTTTAATTGGAGAATAAATTATTTTTTTCATTAAGTGTACATATATCGGATAAAATGCAAATTTCACATGAATATTTAATAACCGCATTGTCCAAATAAGTAGGTCCTAAATTTACCAATACTTAAGTTGGTATTGTGATTTAATATGCCGTGTATGGCTGTCGATGGGATTCATATTTAAATCTTCAGTAACCCGAATTGTTTTCTTCAGGCTTGCAAATGAGGTCTTGATCTGTGGCGGCACGTCTTAGATACCATTGTTGAGAGGACGTTAGTTTCTAAATTTTTAGTGTTGGTATGATTGTATTAATATTTATATTTGGTGTCTTCATTATTATTTTAAATATATTAACATAGAAAAAACTGTTAGTTGTCAGTTATAGTTTCTTATTCAATATATATCTATATATTTTGTTATATATTTTTTATTTATGAAATTTACTAATAAGTTCTATATGGAGGAGCGGGGAACCCTGGTTCAAGTATTTTCTTACTTAAACGTTTACCAAATCTTACAATTTATTATTGTTGTCAAATATTAATAATTAAACTTCATGTAGAATAGTAATAGTAATACTAAAATAATATTATTAATACATAAACCAAATTATATTTTAAATGATTGCTTGATTGGGCATAATAATAATAATTTAACGAAATCATATGGAAAATATAATTTTCGTTGAACGGCGTGGTCACCCCACTTTATATTATACAGTACAGACAAAGTTTCAGAGAGACAATCTCAAAGAATTTTCCTTGTGCAAATACTTGGCAGGCTCATAATTGTGTGGTTTACCCTAAGTGGGGTCCGAGTGATGTTTTTGTGGACTTTTACAAGCGGTTTTGACATTCGGATTAAAGTATACCCTTAAGCCTCTGAATAAATTATTTTGCAAACGGCTTGATGATTATTAAGGCCCTATCCCAGCACGAATTGCCGTGACAGTGCCTGTGGGTGGACTGTGGTGCGCATGGAGAGCTGGAGCACTGAGGCGCGCAGTACTTAATAATAATAATTTACTAGTAGTAAAGGATTAAATCTATGTAATTTTGTGATTTTTTTTCTAAAATGGATTGCTTGGCATGCGATTACATATATCCTTTAAACTTTAAAATCAATTTCTACATACATTATCCTCAGAAAATAAATTTAAATTTTAAAAATCGGCTATAATTAGATTTTTTTCTATCTAGTGAAGTTATTTAAATCTTTCAAAATAAACTACTCAACTCCACCATATATTTTAAAGTGAAACTTTTATTACTTCGTCTCAAAATTTTTGGTCTATGTGGCGCATGTAGCGTGACGGTCGGCCGCGGAGTAGGGATAAAGTGAAAGGCGCTCGTCATAGCCAAGGACAATATACCGGCGCACACAGTTCGCAGCAGCTGACCGTGTAGTGCATAGACTATTATTCATTTGTACCAGAGCACCACGCTATTTTAATGTGAATATAATCTAAATATTTGTTAAGTATGTATGTCGTACTCTCTAAGACACAGAATTTAATAAAAATATTAGTTGGAGAATTAGTCTACTTTTATTAGTCCCATTATAATTACAATTTTCCAAGTATAAAATTAAGATTGATAAAGCGATTTGATTTTTATCGAGTTTGGCCATAGGATAGATAGAAGATATAGATAAACTTATAAAACAGATAAAACTAAAGTTATATTATTTAAAAGGTTTTAAGAATATTAAACTAAATTAAACAATGAGATAAAGTATCTGGGAACATTTTGAGATTTACATTTTTGATATGCCTAGATTGAATAACTAAATGTAACCAAACATAAATGGGGTAGAACCAAGGACAAAAGAGTGGTCGGCAAGCAATCACAAAAGGATCTGTCGCCCGTTAAGGCTAGGGCACGCATCGGTCACGCGACGCACGCGCGTCCCAGATCTGTATCTCTAGAATCTAGATAATAAGACCGGAGGTCGCGCGCGACGCGATGAGAACTGAGAACTGCATTTTTAAGCCAATTTTTGCTGCCTATCACTAGTATAGTGCAAGACTGCCACTGAACTTTCTGAACCAATTTGACTAAGAGTCCCGCAGACTACAAACTATTTATCGGCCGATAGTTTGGTCGGCTTCTTAATCAGTATGAATATGTATGCAGATGCGCACATTACAGTGATTCAGTATCGGCCGATAAAAAGTTTGATGGGCTTCACGAATGCCTTCAAACTAAACCATCGGCGAACTATCGGCCGACCGCTTGATCAGTATGGCGCTCTTCCCCGCTCTTCTTGCCGATTGTTTCATCGGCCGACTCGACTCCTTTGATATTGAAGGTCCAAATAATTTAACGAGTTCATTGAAACTGGTTATGACGATTCGATAAAAGGAGAAAAGCTTTTTCGGGAAGTCTAGTAATTTAGAATGAATTGTGTAAAACTTCCCTTGCAATAATCTGTTATTGTAGATGGGATGTACGCAATACTCTCGAATCCGCTCCTTCATTTTTTTTTCCTTTGTATCAAGTATAAAGCAATTATAATATTTTTTATCGACTGATCTCTTCACCAACTTTAGGAAATTAATCAATCGGCCAAACCATTTGTTGGCTAGTCTGCGCACTCGCGACCAACCCAACTGTTTTGTGGGGACAGTGTGCGCACGAAAAGGCCAACTCGACTAAACTATCGGCCGATAGTAAGTTTGTAGTCTGCGGGGACTCTTAGGGTCCTTCAGGAAAAGAGCGTGACAATTATTAATAATAATAATAATAGACCAAAAACGCTATATATATCTAGATTATTAACCACAACCAGGAAATGAACATTGCGAATAAAACTAGTGTAAAATCTAAATCCAATGGGTAGAAATACTAACGCCATCTGGACGAGAGCCAATGGGAGGGATTTATTCGTTGCGATAATGCTCGGGTTTGTTCCGCCGAATTTATGAAGTCGCCGCGACTTTGCTCTCATACTCTTTATGTCTGTTTGTGTTTTACACTAGATATGTTTTGAATTGTGTTTTGCATTCCAAAAAGGACTTTTGTACGGAGAATAGTTTGACGCCCGTTTTGCTTATAGACGACAAAGATTATCATTCTTACTAATGTTTCATACATTGAATGCTTAAACATTGGATACAAAAGTAAATGTGATTGTTTTAAAATAAGTATATTATTATTTTTATTAAAAAAAAACATTTTACGGATCCGAGTGGTCAGCATACAGCGCATTGAGTATACTCGGATTTGAAAGCTAGGGATGGCAATGATTTAAAAAATATTAAAGGAACGCTCGCAGGGATCCCAGTCCGCGCCACCGCTACCATGACCCCGCTCCACTCGGATCCGAGAAAATAGTATTTAATGTGTTAACTCTGTAATAGTTAACACATTAAATACTATTTTACTTTTATTTACTACTGCCCTAGTGGCTTTCGTGTGCGACTGTCTAAGCTTCGATCCCCGGTATGCACTTATGAAATTCTCTCTATGTGTGCATATAATATTCGCTCGAACAGTGAAGAAAAACGTCGTTAAAAAACCCGCTTGCCTTAGATCCAAAAAGTTGACGGCGTATGTCACGCACAGGAGGCTAATCAACTACTTGCCTATTAGATTGGCAAATGGTCATGAAACAGACACAGACATCTAAAACCCAAGACATAAAAGTATTAAAATGTGGGTAATAACTAGTATTTCTTTGAACTTTAAAATATTTTATATCTTTTGTAATTAATCTTATCAGCTCTCATCTCGGTTCAAACACATTTTTCTCTTTGAGTTTTACAAATATATATTTTATCCTTAGAAAAATATCTCGCAATCTAATAAAAGTAAATATTAACTTAACTTCATTTTAAATAGTATACAGAATTGAATTTATGTTAAACTGCATAAAATCTAAAGACAGACATTTAATTCTGTATGTACTGTTTGTGTATATTATATCTGCATAGCTCCCCCATTCGGGGACCTATCTGGATTATTGAGGTATAGGAGATATAAAAGTAATTAGTGATCATGATGATAATTAACAGGATATTAACTGAAATATCCCATGAAAAAATCTAAACTTAATCTTTTTTTAATAAATTGGTTAATGTTCATGTTGATCACTAGATGACAATTATTGCATTTGAAACGCGATACTGTTTTACATAGCGGATATTATGTTCATGTTGGTGACTGTTCGTTTAATTCTTAATTCCAGTCAGACGAATGACCACCCCGCGATGGCACAAGCCGCGGTTCGAGTCTCACTGAAGCCGCCCATTCAGGCCGAGCTGAACGTTTTTCTTTTTCTCTTCTGTCTTTTTGCTACATGTTACTATAGTTACGGTTCAATTTACTAGTTTTACTTCTTAGTCTTCTTAGTTCTTTACTTTTACTTCTTCTTCTCCACTTTGTCAAAAATACAACAATAAAAATGTATATACAAAAAATTATTTTGCTATATATACTTAATCACTAGTTTAAGACGCGGACCTTTGTTAAGTGGTTGAGGGTAATGTAATTGTATCAAATAGCATAACTGAACCTCAACCACCCAACCTACGATCAATGTACATATTTGTATTTCTCAAATAAACAGAACAACACGTAAGCTTTATTTTAGCTAAGTTCCCTAGGCCCCGGGGCGTAAGTCGCCGGAGAGGTAGGCCTACTATCAATTAGCATAAAAAAAACCCTATTGGTGTGTAAAAACATCAATTATCACCCCTTCCCGACGGGGAAAAGGGTCCGTAGGAAGCCCCGACATGTCCTAAAGTAACCGAATGACAAATCATTAGATATCGTGATTGGATCATCCAATCATTCTTAATTTGTCAAAAGCTGCGCGTAAAGTCAAAAACTGCCTTCACCGGGAATGGACCGGGCGTGGGACACGACAGCTGGTTAACAAGTAAAGTCCGTGGGTAATAGCCATATGATATCAGTCATTGGAACGTTTAATTTGATGATGAATGGACCCGACTCTCAACAACCCATGCTCCATATAAATAAATAAATAGAAATCAGAAATATTCTTTGGAGCCCTTTTTTTAAGGAAATTTATGTCTAATGTATAAAGATAAAATATGAGAAGGATAAGCGAACTTTGATTTGTTTTTATGATAGAAAAACCTGTCATGTCTTTACTTATAGACCAGGGTCGATAATTTTTAAAACCAAAAAAATAATAGTAGGATGAAACCCATTAGAAAAGGAGGGGAATATTATAAAAATGAAAGAAAAAATAAATTATGGGTGATCTGGGGTCGGGAAGGGGATGGGGGTGAGGGAGGAAGGGTAAAAAACGTTTTTTCTCGATTTCCGCCAAAACTAAAAGTCCTATTGAAAAAACTCAAAAGGCAAAGTTGTAGGTAATAAAAAGATCTAAAACTTTTGTATTTACACTTTTTTCACATAACCTCAAAATTTATGTGAAAAATTCAAAAAACCAAGTTTTTGGTTTTTTATTTTTTATCTTTTACAAAAATAATGTTTTTTCAACGAAAACTGGTGAAAACTTACCTTTTTATGTCCCAAATACGCTGTAATTTAATTGATCAAAAATATTTATATTTTCACCTTAATTTTGAATTAATATCGAAAGAACACCCTAATTTTCAATAGAAAATTTACCCGTCAAAATATCAGCTTTTTAAAAAAAGTTGGTATGTTTTCTGTTTGTTGAAATATCTACTTTCCGATGGTGAAAAAAAAAATATGTTACTATTGTAAATTTTCTCAGACAATGTAAAAACTCAAATTCGAAGAAGAATTACCTTATCTTCAATTCTAATCACTTATCCATTAGTTTTTGTCTTTTTCATAGATATATTAAAAATCTATTAAAAATGTAAATGAAATAAAGTAAATAAAACCGTAAGAATAATATTAAAATATACGTCTATGTCTATATTATGTCTGTGTTCAAGACATATCATAGACATAGACATATTATTTATTATAAACAAAAACACACTCACAAATAGCCTTTTAATAATTTAAAAACTATACTAATTAACTACTTGTAATAATTTAAACGATATTGGCACAGTTGAACTTTTCATACAATGGTCTATCCATATACATCGAACCGACCTACCATGGATAGCTTGTATGGAGTTATTACAAACCGTCGATTGGTTATTGGCACACTATATATATCATTTTTTTTTTATAGAACAGGGGCAAACGGACAGGAGGCTCACCTGATGTTAAGTGATACCGCCGCCCATGGACACTCTCAATACCAGAGGGCTCGCGAGTGCGTTGCCGGCCTTTTTTATATTTGGATTAATATGTCAATCTCATGGTCAATATTTATTGAATAATTGAGATAGGTTATTGGGTTTGGGCCTAACACGGCGCAACACAGTCATGTAAAGTCAAGTCCACGCGTTAACAGGCGGTTTAACCCAACGTCTACGTCGATGTTTGAGTGGTTAAAAAAAGTAAAAAAAGGTAGACAATTTTTCGGCTAAACTTTTTGTTAACCTTCAGGCATGACTTCAGGCTTCAGTATCCAATGCCTTGCCTCCTACATTAATTATTGTAACTGTTAAATTATTGGGCGACGTCCGCGATAAATTTAAAGTAATTAATTATTTTTATTAACATGACTAATAATGGTGGACTTATATTTTTGTTTAATTCATTATTGTACAATATACGTATGTATATAATACTAAATTATACACGTATTTACTAACGTACTTTACCTCGTAACGTACTATCTGTTACATTTAGGCTATATTAATATTAAATTGTATAACTTAATTGGCGAACCAAATACGTACCACCTGAAGCATTAATTCGTCATATACTCTTGAAATAAAAGATATTACATCAGGCAGGTTTTATCCAAGTACAATAAAAATAATCTGATTTGAAATTCTCGCCAAGAATTATTATCATTTTTTATGGGTTCTCACTCCGTTTTCTTTTGTATTTCCTCGGATATTGTTTTGACAGATGCTATCATAAATAATAAAAAAGTTTCGCAGGCGTTTTACTAAATAAAGCGATTCGAGACGATAGATATCAAGAAAAAAAAACCGTTTTTAAATAGAAAGATAACATTTATGTAAAACTTTGTTAAATATACAACAAAGTCGGGTTTATTCAAACACTGGGGTTTAAACTCCGGTTTATAACTGGGTAACAGTTGAACGAATTTTTAAGGTTTTTGATTTATTTATTTTTCTCCGTTCTTTTATTTTTTTTTGGAACTTTGAAAAAATCCAATACAAAATGTTACAGTTATTGTTCGTCGAGACAGTGACTTACTTATCGACAAGATAAGCCACAATATTCGGATATTGGCGTATTAAGGTTTAAAAAAAGAATAATTACAATCTATTTACGTCCATATTTTCATATGTTATATATAAATAAAATAAAAATAAAATAAAATAAAAAAGCCTTTTATTTCCTACAAATATAACTTTTTACATTGACCCATCTCCTAACGCTTACTTAACTAATTAAAATTAATACCTTCTTATTTTCTATATTATTTACCTATAACTATTTTATTTACTGTTATTAATATACTACTTATATAATATTTGCTACTATATATATCATATTTACTACTAGATAATATTTACTATTACATTATTTTATTGTATTATTAGCTAGCTTGGTTAGATTTTAGATACTTAAATAATATAATTTGTAGGAACCCCATTATTGGGTGAAGGCCTCCTCCAAAGATGCCCATTTGTCTCTGTCCTGTGCAGTCTGTTTCCAGTTTGGGCTGGCTACTTTTTTGATCTCGTCATCCCAACGAGTATGTGGTCTTCCTCGATTTCTTTTACCTTGAGGTCCATTCCAAAAGGTCACTTCTGTGGTCCATCTTCGGTCTTTAAGCCTCGCGACATGGCCAGCCCATCTCCATGTAAGTTTTTGTGCGTATTTCAGTGCATCTGTTGCTTTGGTTTTTGATCTTATTATTGTGTGTCGTATTTTGTCTGATTTCTTTAGTTTAAGCATGCTGCGTTCCAGTCCTCTTTGACAGGTGGTGATAAGATTTTTTACTTTTGAAGTGAATTTCCAGGTCTGGCAACCATAAGTCAAACTTGGAAGAAGGTTAGAATTCATAATTTTTGTTTTTATGGTAATGGGCAGGCCACTTTTAAAGATTTCCTTTAAACTCCAATATTTATTCCAAGTTTGTTGTATTCTTCTTTTCACTTCTAGTTCGTTATTTTTCGGATCAAAACTAATTTGCTTACCTAGATAGATGTATGAATCTGTATATTCGAGTGGCACATTATCTATTGTTAATATTCTTCTCCGCCGATTTGTCATTGCCATAGTCTTAGCGAGATTCATTTTCAGACCCACCTTGATACTAGCCGAATGTAAAGTTTCCATCATTTGTTGTAACTGGGTGCTGGATTCTGATAACAGCACTAGGTCATCTGCGAATCTTAAGTGACTTATGTATTTGTCTTTTATATATAGGCCTGACTTACTCCAATCTATCTTCCTGAAGATAGCCTCCAGAATTGCTATGAATATTATTGGAGATAAGGGGTCGCCTTGCCGTACGCCTCTTTCTATAGTAAAACTTGGTCCTAGAGTTTCTAGCTTAATTTTGCCCGTGTTGTTTTTGTATACGCTCTTTATGACTTGTATGTATACGTCTTCAACTCCCTGCTGTTTTAGGCTTTCCCATATACTTACATGTGTTACTGTATCGAATGCTTTTTGATAGTCAATAAACGCTATGTATAGCGGTCTTTGTTGTTCTTGGTACTTTTCAATGATTTGTTCAAGTGTGTGTATATGGTCCACAATTGAGAAACCTTTCCTGAAGCCTGCTTGCTCTATTGGTTGTTTTAATTCCAATGTGCTGCTGATTCTTTTATTTATAATGGCTGAGAAGAGTTTGTATAGGCTCGGGAGTAAGCTTATTGGTCTGTAGTTGCCAATATCTTTCGGATCACCCTTTTTATAGATGAGTATGATGTCCGATTCAGACCATTGTATGGGCGTTTTAGTCTTTTGCAGTATTAAGTTGAATAGTTCCGCTAGTGGTCCAGCTAATGTTTTGTGTGCTAGTCTTAATACTTCATTTGTTATGTTGTCTGATCCAGGGCTTTTTCCCAGTTTTAAGCTATTTATTGCTTCTTGGACTTCCATTTCGTCCACTGGTTTTATACTTATTTCGTCGTTATTTTCGTTGGTGCTTGAGATGTTATTATTTTGGATGTTATCACTGTATAACTTTCTATAGAAATCTGTCGCCGCATTGATAATGGCAGTGCGCTTGCACAAAGTTCTGTTGTCTTTACTTAATCCTCCTATCCAGGTTTTGTTCGTTCTAAGTTCCTTAAAGGCCTTCTTTGTGCTTCCTGTGTGTTGTAGATGTCTTTCTATAGTATTTTCTCTGTATTTATCGTAATCTCTTTTTATGTATTTATTTGTCACTTTGTAGAGGGCGGAAAGCTCATTTCTCATTGATCTCGATTTATTATTTCTTTCTTGTAGTTCTTTTCTTCTTTTCAGTAATAGAGCGGTGCGATCTGATAGTATTTTGTGGTGTCTATGTGGCTCTCTTCCCTTTTCTCGAGCTTTTAGCAAGCTTTGGCTAATAGCATTTACTATTTTGTCGTGATAAGTTTGTATTGATGTATGTTTCAAGTTGTAAGAAGGGTAGGATAGCATTGAGGTTAAGTTATTGTTATATCTTACTACTTCGTCTTTGGTCTTCAGTTGAAAGTTGTTTTTGCTTGTAAATTTTACTCTACTTTGTTTTTGTTTGGCTATTTTTAATGTTGATCTAATTAATCGGTGGTCTGACGGATAGTTTAAATTCAGGACTTCAAAGTTATTGAATAGTTTTGGTTGGTTGGATAGTATATAGTCGATCTCATTTTTGTGTTGTCCATTTGGGGATCGCCACGTCCATCTCCGGCTACGGTTTTTCTTGAAGCATGTATTGATGATAGTTAGATTGTGTTCAAGTGCGTAGTCGACAAGTCTCTGTCCTCTATCGTTTCTTTCACCGTCCCCATGTTGATGCACTATTAAGTATTCACCTTCTTTAGGAGCCCCTACCTTCGCATTAAAGTCACCCATTAGTATAATGTTCTTATGTGTTATTTCCATAGCTTTGTCGATAGTTTTATAAAATTCCTCTATTTCTTCTTCTTTTGCGGATTCGGCGGGTGCGTATACCTGTATAATGGATATCTTAAATTCGTGAAGTATTAAATTTAGCATTGCCACTCGTTCTGTTAGGCCGATGAAGCTTTCGATGTTGTTTTTAAGAGACTTCTTAATAATGAAGCCCACTCCAAATTTACCTGGTGTACTACCAATGTAGCAGAATATTAAGTTGTCATATTCCTCTATTTTATTACCAAGTCGTCTGATCTCTGAGATACCGATTACGTCATAATTGATTTTTTTTGTTGCTTCATTTAACTCCAACCAGCGTTCATGTGAAGATAGGGTCCTGACGTTGTAAGCTGCGATTTTTAATTTGGTTGTGTTTTTGTATTGTCTGATCAACGTCTGTGTGGCTTTTTTTGGAGGGTTTTGGTCGTACTCTCCCGCGGTGACCGGCCGTATTGGGAGATTTGAGGTTGGGAGAGAGTCCGATTTTGATTGCTATTCAGTGTTGTGTTGTGATGTATTCGTTTGGCGTTGAGTTGTTTCTGCTTGAGTAAGGATTAGTTTGGGCTTTTGTATAAAATAGTTCTTCATGCTTCCTTTGTTTTTCTTAGGTGGTTACTTTTTAGTTTGTTGAACACCCTGGCTGCCGGGGTGAAGTGTCTCCGGGGATTCAGAGAGATTTCTTTTGTTTGACTGTTTATGCAACGGTTGTTTGTTGTTCAATATAATAATTTTGTCGTATTTTATAAAGGCAGTATTGCCTGCATCTTTTTCTTTTTGAACTTGGACTTGAAGTTCTCTACGCTTGTTTAAAATTTCGATTGGGTAGTCTTCTTTTAGGTAATATGAAGTATTTTGGAGGTAATGTTTATTTTTTTGGATTTTTAATTTGAATCCCAATGTGTTTAATGTTATTACTATAGGTCTAACTTTTTCGCCTTTTTTCCCCAGTCTTCTAACAGCTTCTATATTGTGAGTTTCGCATGAAATTTTGATGTATGTATTTATTATGTTTATGACCATTTCTTCGAGTTCATCGTATGACTTTTCGCTCTCTTCTACGCCAAACAAGATTAGATTTTTGCGTCTAAACTGTCTTTCTAGGTTGTTTATTTTTTTTGTTTGTTCTTCTAGGGTTTTCTCCAAAAGCTCGTTTTTTAGTTCTAAGTGATTAAACTTCTCGTTGAGGCTGTTGATTATTGTACATTTAATATCTTCTTTCATATCTAGCATGTCTTGTTTTTGTTGCTTTATATCTTGCTGCATGACAACTAACATATTTTTTATTTCCTCCATCGCCTGTTATGATGCACTTAGTGATATTTTTCTTCTATTCTATTTGTGATATTCTTATATTAAAATTAAGTGTTCAATATTTATTGAAAAATAAATTTTTGAAAGTTATGGTTCTCTAGAGAGATTTGAACTCGAACCCAATGAGAACGTCACCGGCACTGCAAGCGATTTGACTAAGTGTCTTTACTACTTATGCTTGAAAATATCGTACAAGTTACACGCGTCACAGACACTAAATGAGTCAGTGTTATACCAAGTCTTGACACTTGTGCCGTTATTTTTTGCAAAAATTAGTTCACTTCACATCACTACACTATTTCACTTTAATGTTGTTCATTGTGCACAATTCCTGCATTTTAGGTATTCTTTTCAACATAAGTTATCTACAAAAGTCACTCGTTTGAAGCGTTGTGATTTTGGCGAATTATTTATGCTTTTACAATGTTTCTCGGCGGAATAACATTTACACTTTTTTATCTCGAAATATTACACCACTTTTCCTACTTTTGAAACGATATTATTTCTTGTTTGATTTTAAAAATACAAAGAATTGGGGACACGATACGAGTTGTTTCACGTCTACCCTCAACCTCCTCAATATATATTGGTTGTCAAATATATGCGATCATTCAAAAATGTATTTTGTGTAATAAAAAAATTAAAATAAGCTATTGAAACATAACAAATCAAAGAACATTGTATCATGCGCCGATATTAATGACTTTAAAAATGATTTGAATTCATTAAATAATGATTTCAAATTAAAAATCAAGTCATAACGTAAACAAAAAAGTAAAATTACTTTCATGAAATAATGAACTATGTTTTATTTCATTGACTGCGAAGAATACAGCTAGTACTAAAATAAATAAAAATGGAGTATATAAATAAAGGAAAATGTATCTTACTATATTATCTATACGTAAATTATATAATATTGGGTAAGACACTCGTCAGCAAAGTTCTGACAAGCTTCTGATGAGTTGAAACGCATTTGAAAATTAATGAAAGTCTGAAAGTTATTTTTAGATTTCAAACGAAAGTATAAGAATAAATAACAATTTGGCTACTGAACTTATTTTAAAAGAAATCCCTCTAAATAGTACGTCATGGGATTATTTAGGATATGTATCAAACGAGGAGTATGTTAAGTGATACTACCCATAGACACTTTAGTACCCGTTTGACACATCAACAAAATCAGTTAATAATTAACAAAACATGGAAATATAATTAAATAAAAAAAAAAATGAAAATAACAAAGTATATCGCATTTTGATTCGTAATATTATTTTCTTTACCCTCTTAATATAGAATTATTACTGTCAATTTTGATTAATTAAAATAATACATAAATGTGCACCTAATGGGCACATGAAACACTTGACATTATGTTATTACGAACAAATAAATCATTTGTTATCTTTGGTTATCAGCTTTGGTTATTCAGGGACGCGGTTCAAAAAGTTTTCTGAGTAATATGTAATCAATAGTTTATACATATCTGAAAAATCATATCACGTAACCAAAACAGGAAAAATATGATTGATGACTGCCTTTACCCTTCCATCGTAATAATATTGTTTGACTTTAACAAGTTACGATTATGTACCTATTGTCAAATTATTATTTCGTGCCTAAATAATCGTGAAAAAAATATATTCTGCTTTGATGTTTATAACTGTTATCGCATTTTATGGTTATAGAATGTTTTTACCTATAATTAATCACTTTTCACTGACTGTTAACAGTACCCGACGCAAAAAAAGATACCAAAATGAAACATGTATATACACGCGTTAGAAGTTATATTTCTTTGGCGTAAAAACGTCTTTCAGAAAAAAACGACACTAAAAATGTAATTTTTTTTTTAATACATTGAAAGTTTTATTATATGGCATTATCTAGTTAAGTATCACAAAACATATATCGCTACATACGTAGAAGAAAAACATACAAGAACTGCAAAAGGAACAACAATAATGAATGATAAATATAAATGATTTATGTATGATGCTATATATAAATGATATATGAAGTGACACTCAAATCTATAATTTAAATTTAGAACCTAAAACTCAGTTGATATTTAATGATAACATAAATGACATTACATATTCATATATGTAAGAGTCGTATCGTACACGCGTCTGTAAATACTAAAACGGACACTCTATTACATTGTTATGTTTCCAAACTATCAAAAGAAGTGTTTTACCCAAATGCCGAATTTTCCTCAGGTTTTGCCATGCCATATGTTCGCATGTTTTTATTTGATTGACGGCCTGCTTTTTTTACTTTTACTAAATATATGTTACTCAAAGATGTAGCATGGTAATAAATAAAAATAAAGAGTGGCGGAGAGTTTATAGCCAGTTCTTCTTTTCCGTTCTACGCCCTTAATTTGAGAACTGGCAGTAAATGTAAAATTAGAAGCATTTTAATATGCATTTTTTTTTGAAGTTCATAAGTGTACGCTGACCTCTACGAGTATGATAACGGCTTTGACTTTGAATGGTTTTGTTTTTAAATTTACATATTTTCTAGCTAATTCCCCAGCTATGTAGTCGTCGTAGGTATTTAATACTTACGTATATGTCCAACTTAAATGAATGACATTGGTATATCATTTACACCAAATTCGAGAAAGATGCTTATTGTTGAACATTATTTCTTTTAAGTTCGTCTTTGTTACTTTTATTTCCATAGCCTTTTCAGTGTCTTGTATATTCATACAGTGTGTTACATGGTGTTTTAGAGCGCAGCCACATGATGCGGTGACGGTGCCTTGGGGCGCCGGAGCGGTGCCGAAACGTCATTCTATATACAAATTACTAAACCATGCCACACGACGCGTTGCGCCGCCGCACGGCGTCGCATCGCAAGCGCGTCGGCCTTGTGGCCTGCTAGCCTAGGCGTAGAAATTGTATATAGGATAGAAATTTCTTGAACATTCTTACTTTTTACGTAATAATATTTTTTAATAAGCAGAGTCTCTAAAATTATAAAAAAGATATTTAATAATTAATATGATACAAGGCTGATACACCAAATCTGACCAATGTCGCTTATATTTAGGCCAAAAAGTCCATTGGTGCACTGCCTGGGATGGCATGCACATGCCTACACTACTACCCCACGATCCACATTGAAACTTCTAGGCCAATACACACAAAAAACTACAAATACACAATCAATAAACAAAGGTGCTTTAAACTCAAAAAGTTGTAGCGCTGTTTTTTAAAACTGCTTTTGTTTTTTCTTTTAAAAATCAGGTTTATTTCGCCTTTACATGAAGAGCAAAAATACCATTGTTCACTTCAACTACCTCTTTACAACTTTAATAAATAATTAGCTAAACAAAGTATGTTCAACCGGTAATTAAAACTTATTTTACGTCTTCTAAGGTTCAAATAGCGGCTATTAAGATCGACAGCACAGCACGCGACTTTGAATCTTATCGCATTGAATTAAAATTCAAAGTTTTCTTATGTATTATACCCATCAGCTATAGGAGACATTAATTTATCCATGTCACCGCAATTCCTTCAGTAAGTTGGGAGTTGGAGCTTAGTCATGGCACATTAAACATTGCTTTTGACGTCGCTTTGTTCTTTGCTGTTATAAAGTGGCCTAGAAAATAAGCAAGAAGAAAATTCTGAGATAGTTTTTAAATTAATTTATATGTAAGGGAAAAACTAACTAATACCAGCGTAGTATTCCTGTGTGGAAATTTTCTATGTTATGAAGCTTTTGACTTATGTACTTGTATATTATATCAAAGATTTATTTATTTCTAACACACGAATATACAGTATTTAGAATATTTTTAAAGTATTACCATACATCTAAATAAGTGGTTGGTATGGCTGTGTTGAGTGATGGTGTAAATGTGAGGGTAGATACGTGAAGGTGTAAGTGGGGTATGCTCATGATGCAGGTGATGCACTTGGATATTCTTAATACGGCTTTTAACATTCCGAGAAAGCTTAAACAAGTCAAGGCTTAAATATTGGTTCTTGTATGCCCGGGCTGCGCGATATTAAACTGAGTTTTTGCATAGTTAGTGTTGATGTGAGGAATATGATGTTTCATGCTTTGTTAATCACGATTACGAGTCTGGTAGGCAAGGAAGGTAAGTAATATAAAGTAATAAGGAATGGCAATTTTTCGAATAATTTTCAACAACTATTGCAGTTATTTTTATTTGAGTATTGTACAAAACGGAGCGTCATACAAAATCTATGCGATATTTTGAAAGCCTGTCATACAAACCTACCTATCTTTAAGCTATTTTCGCTCAAATAACCTATAATAAGGTGATCAGGCTTCGGATTTATCGGAGGCCCTTCAGTACGAAACACGATATCTTGCAAATGAGGTTAGATCATCGATTTTGTGCCGAGATGTTTTGGTTATGAGCTCTTAAGTATCTTGAATGTTTTTTGAAACATCACTCGAATACATTTTGCTGGAGAGATTTTAAGCTAGAAAAGGACAATAATCGTATTGTCCGAACAGCCGAAATCAACTAGACTGGCTTCGTATGTTGACATATTTATCACTGCTAAAATTATTATACCTACCATACCGAAACTATGCGATGAGAATCGCACAGCAAAGATATGCTGCCAGCGTTAAAGGTATACAGGGACCAAACCTTATTTATTTGTTGTTTTAATTAAAATCCATATATTATGAAGATAAATAATATTAAGATAAATGATTTATATTTGTATATTTCAAATAAATATCAATTTATTATTTTCATATTTAAAAAAAGCATTTTTATTGCTCATTTTCTGGATTTTCAGTTAACAGTATAATTATAAATTCAGTCATAGCAGTCATATTCAGTAATATCAACTTTAAAGATTAATTAGTCTATAAATCGGAACTATAATTTAACTATCGTTTGAATATTATGAGGCATCGGTGATAAGTTCAATAATATAATAATTGAATTTTATTCGACGAACTACTTTTTTCTTCGTTATTTTCGCTACAAAGATACGTTATTCTGAAAGACATACATTCACTTAATGCGAAAACTTAAATACAGACTAGTTCCTAGTGTTCATTGTATTATCAGATTTCTAGAAAACAAGGTTTATAAAATAAATATAGCTCTGCAGATATTAAAATATAACTATGTAACTGTACGATTGATTCGGTAAAGAACAAAAATAAGAATATACTAATATAAATAAATAAGTGTACAGTGAAATATTTTTACAAGATGTAGGCAGGTTGCATCGATATTACAACAGGCGTTGTGTAACTAATGAAAAATAATAATTTCTTAGACACGGGTTCATAGATATAAAGATGAAGATTTGTATTGTTCTACTCAAAATAACATACGTAATCTATAAAGTGCAACGGACGTCATTATTCTAAGAGTGGCTTAATTATTATTAATAAGTTTTCAAATAAAACTTTTGACGAAGGAGATACCTAATATACTTGTTACAGGATAAACAAGGATAACTTTTGTTATTACCTGAAAATGGGTTCGTCGTCGATTAAATCGTTTCTTCGAGTTGAACAAAGCAATTTAAAGTTTGATACGATATATTGTTTGGGAGATAAGGATATGTTATAAGGTTCAGTGGAAACTTTTGTAAATTGGGTTAAAATTTGCAATTGTTGCAGCATATCAATTTACATAAATTAAAGTTATATTTTTTATGCAATATAATTTTTATGTAATACGAGGCACACAGGCAGGAGGCTTATCTGACGTTGATACCGACGCCCATAGACGCTCCAATTGCCAGAGGGCTCGCGAGTGCATTGCCGGCCTTTTAAGAATTGGTACGCTCTTTTCTTGTAATAAATGTATAAATAAAACTAACTACTTACTATAATAAAAAAATAGGGGTGAATCGTAGAGGGGTGAATATTAAGTAAGATTAAGATAGTACATCTATTTCTGTATATTGTATTATAAAAAAATAAAAATAAAAATTCTAAAAATTAAAAAAAAAATTTGAGGTGGACACACCTTGTCACTTAAGGGTTTGAAATATTATCTATATTTAGCCGATTCTCAGACTTACTGAATATGAATAAAAAAAATATAAGAATCGCTCGTGCCGTTTCGGTGGAGTATGGGAACGAACATTGTGACACGAGAATTTTATATGTATAGAGATTATTACTATGTAGTTTAAGAATATTGTAAATACCGATGCTGCGATTAGCAAGATTGGAAACTTACAGTCAAACTTGGGGAACCCAAGTTTAATACTAAGTTAAACATATTATGTATCTATACATAACATAAATGTACGATAACTTTATCTCGGTACAAATTGTTACAACTAAATCCTCAGAGATTGTGTCCGCAAATCTCTTGTACATTGTGTGTACACTGTTTAAACGTGATGTTGGAAACAGTACGCGTAATGCTTTAGCTAAATTTAATGTTTAAAGAACTTTATTTCTCATTACAAAAACAGAAATTTTATTTACATGAGAAACTTAATATTAATATGTATATATTACATACGAGCGAGATACACGTCGCCATTAGCCGTAACAATTTTAGTCAGCTATGTTCATTCTAACATGCATCTTTAATGCCTTTTTGAATTTGTCAAACACTCCAATATTGCGAATTTGAGATGGTAATTGATTAAATAATTGCACACCCTCATACCTAATAGATTTCTTCAAATAATTTGTACGCGGCTTCGGCAAGATAAGCAAACTCGCTCGACGAGTATTGCGTGTCGTTGTGTAAATTTAGTAATAGTAAGTTACTAAATTTAGCTAAAGCTATAGAAAGTTACTAAATTAGCTATAGACGCGTTCCAGTCACGTAATTCTTTAAAATTTTGGAAACAATACTTTTAAAATAAATAAAAATAACCGGTTTAATGTCAGTATAAGATACTGATCAAGATGGTAACACCAAATACGCTCGCACCATATCTGTTTCATAAATCTATCGAAATACGTACGTACAATAGATTTTTGAAGTGAAAACTTCTTTAACGGGGTTTTACACTTTTTTTGAAAAGGGTAAAAATGTTAAACTTTCGTCATCACACGTGACCTAATCGAAAATTCGTAAGACGGATGGAGAGTAGACAACTGGCGTGGCGTATTTAATAAAGTATAAATTGTCATGTTTGTGTACGATAGCGCAATATAGAAATATTGTATTCTACCACATAAATGATAGTACTTTTGTACTGATAATTAAAGCAATTTGTGAATAATTATTCCCTAACCATTCAAAAATATCAAAATTCACAACGTTAATATTAAAGTTTTCACTTCTGCCGGCACTCTTGAAGTGCAACCCGTCGTTTTTATTATAATTAATTTGAATTTTTTTTTTTAAATCTACCCGCCATTGTTTAAATTTTTTTCTTCAATAGCTTTGTATATTGCCATATTATCGACACATATGTAAGGAATATCGATATATTGCTTACGTAATATTACATTACCCTTCATCATCACATACGATTGTATTACTAATACACAGGATGCGCAGTGCGGATATCGGGTTGGTCAAACACATGCAATATATATGACAATTTAACACTAACAAGTCTTGCAATTTTTTATAGTTATATTTATTAATTTATTCCTTAATATTACGTTCAAATGAATTTGTACGATTAAAAAAAATTTTGAATTGAAACTTCTGTATCTGTTGAAAAAAAAAATTAACGTCACATTTTTTCCGTTACACGCCATCTTTTTCTTGTCCCTACCATGGTTGATGATTGATGATTACAATTAATGAAATTCTGTAATAATCTTAGTAGTAATAAGGTAAAATGAAATAATTATATTATTTGTATTCATGTCTATGATAATAATAGCCTTTATTAAACGTTATCTAATTTAACCAGTTTCTGTAAAGTAGCATAGTTAGATATTTCACTTCTTACGTGTGTAAATAAAATAAAATACGTTTATTTTGGAACATAAGATCATCAATGTATCATTTAATCCACGTCATTAAATTTGAACCTGTAGGCATCCCTACTCATCGGCAAAGAAGACAAAGGGTGTAGGCCGAGAGAAAAAGCCGGCGTAAAACACTCTCGGCACTCTTTTTTTTACACTAGTACACGCACACATTTGTTTAGTATCGTCCACTTTAATTTATTTAAAAAAAAAAAGAAAATCTTTATAATACATAATAATTAATAATAACTGGTGTTATATATTAAACTAAATATAGCAGCAGTTATGGCCTAGTAGCTTCAGCGTGCGACGCTCATACTTGCGAAAGTGAACCAATATATATACCAATTTCTATGTGCGCATTTAACATTCGCTCGAACGGTTAAGGAAACATACTGAAGAAACCGGGTTTCCTTAGACCAAGGCTTGCCTATTAGATTGACAAATAATCATGAAACAGTTAACGAAATCTGAGGCTCAGACCTAAAAAGGATGTAGCTTCACTTATTTATTTATATCTAAATATGTTCAACCGCCATATGTAATTCGTACTTAGATTAAGAAATATTTTAAGGATCATACACTAAAAAGTTTATATAATGATTATTAGTCAAAACATAAGTAGATAACTACTGAAATCCAGTAGTATTAGAGATTTAAACACACAACTAATTCTCCTTCATAATATTAGTACAGATATAATTTCCTTTGAAAAATTTAATTACTTATAAACACATTAAGGACGTCCCAATTGGTTTAATTCGAAGGACATCAAAGCCCGTGGCGAATTGAAGTAAATTAATTTGCAATTTAAGCAAGTATCCTGTGCGATTTGCTTCGGTAAATGCTAAAGAGCAACTCCGAAGATCTTATTTGGTAAGTCGTGATGCCACAGACTGCAAATATTAGCCACTGCACATTTGTATAATTACTAAGGGAATTGGAATGTTTCAAAACATACAAGTATATTACTTCTCAAGTATTTTAATAATTTAAAAATAATTTAATATAGTCTTGGTTGTTTATACTGTAATTTCCTAATGGGGTTTAGGGCAGAAAGATGGTAAGTATTTCATTTTTAAAGATATGTATGTTGATCGATCTACCTTCTTTATCAAATTATCTTTGTAAAGAAGTATCTTCTATTCTTTAAAAAAAGTGCTAGAACTCTTAAACTTAGCCTAACTTTTTGGTATTTGTTTCGTGATCATAATATTTTCTTAATAGGTAGGTAAGAAAATTTTTTACCAAATTCAAATTCAAAATTGAAAATCATTTATCCATGTAGGCAACATAATGTACACTTATACACACAACGTTTGAAGGAGCTGCAACCATTACATCATGTTGCATCTCAAGTAATAAAGAATAATAAAATAAATTAAAAACAAAGAATTGTCCTCTATCAGCAGGAGGCATGGTGCACATAGGAGCACGCACAATAGGAGCACGCACTTACATACCAGTTCTTATGATCCCGGCGTTATTATTAGCGTATGCTAATGTAAGTGACTATTAGGTGCTATCACTTGGTGAGCCTCCTAATGTTATATAATAAGCAGGTGGTCAACCTTCTCTGAACATCGTTGAGCTCTATCTCTCATCGTCCATCGTTGGCTTCTAGAGTCTAAGGCAAGACAAGCCTGACGATGTCTTCAAACCCACATAGAAAATGTTTTGAAAGAAAGTCGAATCTTCGATCTCAGACAAAGTCACAAGTTCAAGCCAAGCAATCACTGCTTGCTGCACTAAAAATATTTATTTCATAAATATATTTTCCCACCACGTTCCCTAATCTGTGACCCAAGAATGCCCGTAAGAATCGAGGAGGCTACGAGACACGCCGGAATCTCGGTCATTGGACGAGAAGCCAGCGCTTGACAGGAATTAATGGCTCACTCCGAATTTAATTTAATCTATTCAGTTTACTGCTTTTTAAAATAGGCTTAAAAGTGACAGAAATGCTTAATTAGTTCGGTCTTTTTTATATCAGCAAAATGATATTGTGAACTTGCCGTCATAAGTATCCCAAAACTGCAAAATCGAATTGAAATATCAGAATATAAATATTAATTGACCTTCGCGGTTTTAGAAGAGTTCAGTGAAGTAGTTGTTTGTTTTAGTTACTATCGCTAGTAAAAATATAATCCTACACACCGCACAAGTAGAAGGAATCTAACTATTCACTTTATCAAACATTTCTTTTTGTAAACAAGCGGACTGTGGAATCGGGTCCCAGTGGAAGTCTTACCAGATAACTATTCAGTAATTCAAAACGTAGATTAACATGGGCACATGTGGTAAATATAGATATGGCAATCATCAACTTTGGCGCACATGTGTGTCTTTTTTAAATTTCTATCCTGGGACAGGCTAGAAAATATAAAAGCTAGTCCAAAAACAATGTGAAATGCGTCGGAAAATTCTTTTCAACAATCAAAGTATCAACTCGGAAGCCGGATTCGACATTTTCTTTTGTTTTCCGCTTCAATCAGAACATGTCAATAGGTTCGGCGTTTTCTTGTTTTGAATTTTGGACATTTCCATATTTATTATACCGATATCTGATTTTTTAAGAGTGACTTTCTCATTCATATTTTCAGTATAATATAGACGACAAAATACAAGAATATTTCGTGAACTCAGAATGTCATATGGAACATGGTGTAATGGTTGCAGCTCCTTACAAACGTTGTGTAAAAGAAAAAAGAGTGGCGGAGAGTTTATTGCCAGTTCTTCTCTTCCGTTCTACGCTCTTGATCTGAGAACTGGCAGTAAGTGTAAAATTAGAAACATTTAATGTATATTTCTTTTTTACGTTCTTAAGTGTACATTATGTTACCTACTCGAATAAATGATTTTTGTTTGTTTGTTTGAATTCGTCTTTGGAGCAGAGCCTTAGCGGATCTTGGACCGTGAGATTCATATGCTCCACACTTTTTAGAGTTATTTTAGTTTTTATTCTTTATACTATTATATATAAATGAGCTTTGATCTGTTATATTTACAATTACCGATAAATTTAAAAATAATAATACCTAATTATCTTTTATAGTAAGGAGTGTGATATTAGAAATGATAGAAACACTATAATTTGATTAACTTTGTGTTTATGTAGCTCGGTTTCATTAATAAATGTATGTAATTCAATCCATAAAAAATGTTATAGTTAGACGGCTATATGCTCCTAATTAGGTTCTGTTACGAGGTCATGTTACGAATTTTCATACAAATTGAATGAACAAAATTTGTTTACCGCTGGGGTCAGATGAAAACTTAACCTGGTTAGTTTATTCAATGTCATCATATATAAGCAAGTTCAATTGTATTGAGTTTAAATAGTTTTACAATAACTGATGATGTTCTGAATATTTTTTTTTTTTTGGGAAAAAATCATAAATGGATAAAAACAGAAACTACATGGCAACCCACCAGGCAATCGGTACAGAGGCAGACAGTAAGGGATGTGACATCAAAAAAATCGCAGGTCCCCAATGGATGCAAATAATATATGAAATATTAACCTTTATAAAGGATAACCATATCTTAGTGTATCAAAAAATAATTTAAGGCTAAAAATAAAATGTCGCACCCAACTACCTTAATGAGCCCATCAACAGCTTAGCATTTTTACTAAACACGCCTTTTAACCAGACGCCTGAATGATAGTCAGCTATTTGATCAAACAGCTAGGCAAATCTTAAATAATTTAAATCGATCATTACTTGCCTAGCTTGTTCATTTTAGTTGGTTCCACTTTTTCCCACCTAACGCGGAAACTTTCCAATCTGTCAATACGGCGTCGATCATAATTTCAAAAGAACACATATACTTCATTTTAAGTATATTAAATAAAGATTTTTATCTGAGATGTTTCATCATTTCTAT
This sequence comes from Pieris mannii, assembly GCA_028984075.1. NCBI lineage: Eukaryota > Metazoa > Arthropoda > Insecta > Lepidoptera > Pieridae > Pieris > Pieris mannii. Next base: position 10,198,138 of record CM054793.1, on the reverse strand, counting down.
TTCTGTCACATGGTCATCCTATCGTACGAATGGCCTAAGCATTAGCCAACGAGTTTATTAAATGTTGTTACAAATGCGGCTGAATGTTATTCAGGCCGCTAGTTAAACGGAGCTGTTTAGTAAAGCCGTTGTCTATTGAAATTAAACTAATTAAGCTTGTTGGCTGTGATATCTAACTATATATACTAACCAAAAAATCATCCTAGAGTTTTGTATGATTGTAAGAAGGTTGTAGCAGGTTGGCTGAGAACTTTAACATACGAGGAAACTGAGCACATTTTGGTGCGAATTCGCTAGTTTGTGACAGGCCTAATTGTATACTTAACAGCGTGCACACACTCGCTCACACACAAACACACACAGCACATACACACATGCACACATACACACAAACACGCATGCATAGCACACATACACACACAAACACGCATGCAAATTATATACAAATTCTAAAAAGAAAACTTTTTAGAATTTGTATAGATAAGGAAAGTAACGAGTCAACCCCAACACAAGTGTCTCTTGACTACTCATTTATTGATGAAAATTTGAGAAACAATAAAATAATTTAATTAAAAAAAACCCACCTTTGCCCCAATAGACTAACTAACTGCGCAAACTTACTCGTACATCAAACCGGCATGCCTTAGACCCAAAAAGTCGATAGCGTTCAGAAGACTGATCACCTACTTGCCTAGATTGATAAATTATCATGAAACAGATACAGAAATTGCCTTTAGCGGTTAGAGGTTTAAGCGCCATGGTCTGTACTCATTCATACTTTGTTTTAGCTGTACGTAATTAACTATATTTATTAAAATTAGTCTACATACACATTTAATAATAAATTGCACATATACAGCTTAAATATTCCGTAGCGGGTTTAGCTAAACACTATCGCACCAGCTATATGGCTAATGGCGAAATTAAGCTGTAAAATTAGGGAAGCATGATATAAACTTTAATTATGAAATTTTAGACGTTAGGAACGGAAGTTGTTTGCATAGTTGCTACATAGATAGCCAGTTTAATTTAATTCACTTTATATTACAGAAATCAACAATATTGTCTTATAAATCTATATAATATATATAGCCTAATCTTCAATTGTAATCATGATTATATTATCAAATATTTATTAAAAGAATTAAATAAATTAGCTATTAGAATTTATGTAAATAATGCTAGATTTGATTTCAAATACACCCACCCACAATTAGGCATTTCTAGGCCTCACTAATAATAATTGTTGTAAATGAAATATATCTTCTTAAAGATTGTGGTCGCTCTGAAGGACAAAGCCAGAACAATTACAAACATTGCTGAAACTCACGAACGAAGCCTTCGTCAAACGTCGTGGATTGAATATCCACGACACCACGGGCCTTGTGAGAAGATTGAAAAGAAAAAAACCTTTGAATTTGTGAATTAGTGTTAGTGCATGTTAAAGTTCTGTGTTAAGTGCTAAACAGTAAGTGAAAAAAAAAAGCCAAAAACAGTCTACCCGGTAATATCTGTTTATTTTATTTGTATTATTTGACATTTCTTATTCTAAGCTAGATCCTAATATCCGATGAGTAGACTGTCTCAGTAAGTAGACTAATTAAAAGAATAAGACCCGCAATGTAAACACAATGTGACAGATAGAGACAACCTAAAACTCAGAAAGACCGATGTATGAAAATGTCAACAAGATTATAAATTAAAAAGAAGCAATCTTGTATGTATGAAAAGAGAATTAATTATGCAGGCACTTTTAATGCGGTTGGGAAATTTGAAAAGTTTTAGCTTAACAAAGTGATTGTCCTAAATACACAAGATAAGTCGATCGAGTTATAAGCCCTTGTTTGTCAGTGGAAGATTCGAAACATTATGTAAAGATTAATATAATTATATATATACTATATGTATAGTCACAACCACTTCCAGACTATGAAATGTTTACGTTCGAAGTTTGAATCAATGAAATTTAAATCTAGAATTCTAAAATTCTAAATAAATTATGTCTTATAATGACTGTTAAATGCAGATAGTATTTTTTTATTCTCAGCAAATGTATCGTTTGTAATTACGACGGTAATTTTGAATATAGAACCGGGCGTTGTAATTGATGACAGTGAAACAGACTCCGTAAGTCTTTGACCAATTTGCAATTCAATAGAACTCAGCTACAATACAACTTGTAAATTAAGTTTACTTTTGATAGTTACAATACTGTGCATGTATAAAACTATGCGCATCAAATAAAGGCTGCAGTCATCTCAGGGCCGGTGCTGCCACATGTCATCCGAGTGCCTTATTTCCTATTAAGAGGCGGGCGAAGCGAATTATAGACCTGGATTGAATCTCTTCCCAGCTCCGTTCAGTTGCCAGCCTTTCGGTATTTTTATAGATTACACTCCGGAGAATTCTCTATGGAACTACACAACCAAATTCCGTCATCCTTTTGTCCATCCTTCGCTCATCTTGAAGCATGCTGGAGTTTCACCCCTCAAAACTCTTGCCGAACTCACAAAGAATATATCATAATAAATAGGCTACTTCTGGACAAGCGTGATCACCAATAAGCTGCATCTCACTTTACATCAGGCAGGACTGTGGGCTAAACGTTGATTTAAAGCAAACTTATTAAACTATCATAATCAGTTATTCTTTTGGGTCCATCTTTAAATATGTCGTCAATTTTCCTCCAGCTCTCATCGCATTGTACTTTTTGTATCCATTTGCTTTTAGACACACTCTACTTATATTTGAGACTACTTACATTAGATAGGTCCTCATAATGTGCCAGAGTCTGTATATATTTTTGTACTTTTTTTTTCGCCCATTATATTAGATTTACATAAAATGACAAAAATTTCAATTGCGTATTCTAATCCTTATTGATTTTCCATCTGTTTCAACTGGTTCAATTAAGGATAATTTATTTCAAGAGGTGTAATTTAATGCGCCTTGTAAATTTCACTTAACAATTTTGTTTATCATGTGGAGTGCCTTAGTTGCTAATGGCTACTGATAATTTAACTCTGTTTTTGTGTTACTATTGATATAAATTATCATATTACATTTTAAGGTCACTAACATTTGAGATTCTGTTTGAAGTAAAACTTCTTTAGACGCATGAAGATAATTTTTCTTACGGATTACACGTTACGAAGATGTGCACCGTTTTTGTCGAAGGGAGACCGATTGAGAGCGATTAAGCGAGAGTGAGAAAGGGAGGTCGAAAAAAAACATGCTATAAGTTGATGTATATGTTTAGTAGTTATTAGAACTTACATATTAGAACTTTAGATGGCAATTCTGTCGCATAACATCTTGTGCAGTGAACCAAATAGAATGCATCATCAGTTATTGCTATTTGCGATGATGGGGTTATATGGGGTTCAATCCATATTTGTATTGCAGAAGCGGGCTGTTCGGGGTATTTGTTGTGATTCCCCGAGGGAGTCGGTACGGAATAAATTTAAGGAACTAAATATTATGACATTATCCGGTCAATATATTCTTGAAGCCTTGTTGTATGTACAAAAAAACTTAAACGATTTCAAAACAAATGGTGACTTTCACCAGTAAAATACGCGTAATAGAACTAATTTGAGTGTGCGACCAACCAGGCTCCAGAAGATAAACCACTCCTTATATGGAAATTGTATTCGTTTTTACAACAAACTCCCAAGCGAAATTAGAAAACTGTCACTAAATAAATTCAAAGCCCTTGTTAAAAGTAAATTAATTAATAAAGCCTTTTATAAATGTGACGAATACTTAAATGACCCTAAACCTTGGGATTGATTTGCTCCAGTTCAAACAATTTGTATTAAAAACTTGGCGATTGAAAAGAGTGGCGGAAAGTTTCTTGCCAGTTCTTCTTACCCGCTCTACGCCCTTGACTTGCGAACTGGTTGTAAATGTAAATTTACAGTTAATTTAATTTGTTTTTCTTGACGTTCATAAGTGTACTTGTTTACCTATATGAACAAAGATATTTTGATTTGATTAGCTGAGCGTATCTTCCTCTCCAAGGGAGAAATAAAGTTTATGTGTTATTTTGTGTTACAAATCCATTACAATGAAATTAATTACACATTTTAAATTGTTATTTGTCAACAAGAGGTGACATTGACTCGATGACCAAGAGTGCGAGTGTCAAGTGACGATACATAGGTATATAAATAATATTGTCATAATTACGTACGTCTGAATCATATATAGCCATAAGCCAAGCGATATTCGTAATACTATGCTATCATTGAGGGTCTGTTTCACAATGTATGGATAAAGTACCAAATAGCTATGCAACACATAAAAAATGTTAGCGTGTACTAGTGTACACACGTAAGAAGTGAAACTTATTTTTCGAAAAATGATCTACTATATGCAACTTTACAGAAATTGGTTAAATTAAGTTAAATTAGATAAAGTTTAAAAAAGGCTTTTATTATCATAGACATAAATACAAATTCTACAATTATTTCATTTTAGCTTATTACTACAAAGATTATTATTGAATTTCATGAATTGTAATAGAATTATTACTATCATAAGAAAAAGATGGCGCGTAACGGAAGAATGTCACGCGTAACGAAAAAATGTTACACTAAATTTTTTTCCAACCCCGATAAAGAAGTTTTACTTCAATTATTTTTAAGATAAAAGTTCCGAATAAAAAATTTCGCGTTTCATGACGAATAGAGCTATCTGACAGTCGTGAAACGCAAACAAACTGTTTATCTTACAAATAAATAATAAATAGCTTATTTGGAACTTATCCGGACATTGTGACATCCCTTACAATAATAATTCTATGAACAATACAGACCATTACCCAGATTATACGTCACTATGACAACGGATAAACCATTAAAACAAATTAATAGTGCGTCTCGCTCGCACCTTGTACCAAACGTATAAATGAGACAGAGATAAGCCCACTTCCGACAGCTTCCGGTGTAACATCCGCGATACGGAGTAGATTGTATCACTTTTGCGCCATAATGTATAAACAGTCTATATATCTCTAGTTTTAGGCTGTTCAAAAATTGAAACAACTCTTTATATTTTAAATGAAACCAGAATAATTATTTATTACCCATCAGTATTGTTTAATCCAGATTGTAATGTATATAAAATCACATTTATAAATAAATAAATCATTTATTCGCAACAAAGTGGTTTTGATTAAAACTGGATGCACAATTAGCCAAATCCAAATTAGCTTGCAAATGTCATGTTAAGTTTCATAAATAAGAACGACCACATAACAGAATAATCGGTTATTCACGAGTATAACTGTAAACTTTATACTAAAAACAAAATCACTCAACACTCCTAAGTGCACCGTACATACACCATGTCTTTTATAAATAAGAAATATGTCTGTTTCATGTTGAAAACCAATGTTTATTATTATTAAAAGTATGATATCTGCCAAAATATTCATTGAAACAATTCAATTGTGTGTAATGCATACTGGTTTCTTCACCGTAAGTGCTATGGGGATATAGAAAGAAATATTCCATCGACCTTAATCGTTCAAGCTGTCAATCGCCAATATTGCTTTTATCGTTAATTTCGTCAAGACATTCTCAGTAGTCAAATGAGTAGTTTCCGATAGAAAAATATGTCCTGAGCAAAGAAGTCTCCAAAATCCTATTTGGCAGTACTTGTCTCTGTGATTTGAACCCTGGAGCTCTGCCGAGACAAAGAAATAGCTTTCATGGTATATGTTTACTGTCTTAATCATTCAAACTTGATTTAAAAGGCAAGCAATTTCTTCGAAACAAAATTTACAGCCCATGGGAAATTTCCCTCCGCTCTCCATAATAATTATTTATTTATGGTATTAAACTCTATCGGAATAGGGATACAAATGATTTGAATATAAAGTTAACTTTTTATATTACGGATTGGTAAATTAATCTAAAAAAAAGAACAACCACAGTTTGAAAAAAATTAATAGTGACATTTATCCAAAAAATTAATAACTTTTACTTTCAGTTATTTATAATTATATGGTAATTACTATTAACACTTAACATAATTCAGCATATCTCTCCCAATCAATATGCATCTTCATTCTTATGCACATCACTACATCTTCCCATAAGACATGCAAGTGTGAGCAAGACAGAACGATAAATATGATTTATGACCCGAAGCCTCAGTTCACGCGTCGACTATAGTTGGCGATAAGGTTCGTTCTTAATGTGTCTTACAGTTATCTGTCAAAACTAAGAAGTAATAGAAAAAGATTCAGATAATGACTGTCAGCTTGACAGTTGAAGAGTTTCCCAATCTCTCTTTTCCTAAAAAAGGAGATACTTAAGAGGCTTGACGTGTCCCACCGGACCACGGCGACATCTTCTCCGGAAATATTCACATACTGTTACAATTGAAATTTTGTATTATTATTTTCACAATTGAAAAACATAACATGTGCTAGTCCAACATTAATAAACGTCAGCAATATCGAAATGAAAGAAGGGAAATACAATATCGCTCACACATATATAAAAAAAATCACTTTAATCAAAAATGGGCCCAACTCTGATCTGTCACCCGTAACACTGATTTTCAGCGGACCCATACTAACTTGGAGTATATAAGGGACATTGAGCAAAACAAAAAATTAACAATTAATATAAAAATAAATTATTTGAAATAACCGAATGAAAAAACACAGAAATGTGATTTCCATAGAGTTCTATAGTCGTGGCGCTGCCATGGCGACGTTATCGCGGTAATAAAACTAAACATTTAATTTCTATAATATACCTTACTTTAAAATAAATTAATCACGAAGGAACCCGCAAAGACGACCGAACTTGCTACTCTATAACATGAGTTTTACAATCAATTAAAAGCAGGTAGAATTGTATATATAGTATTGTGGTAGCTTTTTCCAAAGCTACCGCAATATTTTATATACCTAGCTTCTTAAAAAAATAGTTCCTACATTTCCATATAAATTGTGCGAGCTCATACGAGTTTATACGGAGTTAAAAAAATAAGATTTTTTCAAATATCCTTTGAGATCAAACGTCCCATTCTCTTTGTGGCCGTAGAGCGATGAATTTTAATGAATTACTCTCAAAATTAAGACTGCATACGTTTCTGTTTTATTTTAAAAATTTAAATCTATCCGTGTTTTTCGAAACTTAGAAACTTGAATCTGAGGAACTGCTAGAAGTATTTATTTTAAATTAGGATTTGGTACTAGAGATCCCCAGTACCAGCTCCTTCCCCGTGACCGTAACGAAAGTAGTGAAGTTCGAATCAGCAGCGTGATTGGATATTTTAAATTATCAGATATTTTTTTAGTAAAAAATATCATTTTGTTATCAGTGGGGACTAGGGGCATCCACGGGGCCCTGGTTTGCAGCCTTAAAGCCATAAAGCCTTTAAGTAGATCCGTCCCAAATATCGAGGTACCACTAGGTATTATAAGCTAAAGATTAAGTTTGATTGACATCCTCTTTTGACACAGACTCATTGACATTTGACCTCAACTTAGTGCTATAATCCTATATCCACATGTTCAATTCTTATTTATATATAATCACTAATCAATGTTATGTAATTCCATAATTAATTCAAACACCTAACGTAATTTGATCAATTTAAAAATACAGCACATAAAAAATCTGTTACATTGAAAATGAACAAACCGTTTGAGTTAATCAATAGGTAGAAACTGAAACGATCTCGGTTCAAAGTTATTTCATTTAAACCGCGAAACAAATAGTTTATAGTTGAAGTTTATTAACTTAAATGACCTGTGTACTGTGAGTTTGACAACATATTAAACGGTCATACAATGTGAAAAATAAATGTTTAATAAACCTCACAGTGGATATATATTTATAGACTATTTTTCCAGTATTTATATACAAAATTGTCATAACACCAAGCTACAAAAACTAACAATTGATAATGTGTGTCTGGGTCTCAGATTTGTGTATTTCTATTTAATGATAATTTGTCAATCTAATAGGCAAGTAGGTGTTCAGTCTTCTGTGACAAACGCCGTTGACAGCTTGGGTCATTGGCAATCCGGTTTCCTTCCGATGTTAACCTTCACCGTTTGAACGAATGTAAAATTCACATATAGCAAGTCCATTGGTGTATAGCCGGGGATCGAACCTACGACCTCAGAGATGAGGGTAAATACACTAAGTTAAAGGTAATAATCTCTCCTTAGCTTCCTGTGAGAACCTTTCAGATGGTTGAACAAGTGCTTCTATTTCTGCGGTAACTCTATTTTCATAGAAAATAAACTATGCAGGCCCTAAAATGCGGCTTAAATTTTGCTATAACTAAATAAATTATTATTATATTTCATTTTGCAACTCGGTCTGAATGGCACTTAATGTTTTGAAATTTCAATTAAAAGTTTTACCACAAAATTAAGGCTAATTCTGTTTCGTTTCTTTTATTAAGGTTTCTTATTTAAAGAAAAACACTTTTTTAACGGATTGAAGTTATGTATTATTGTAAATTTATAATTATTTAAACATAATTTTAAATGTAACCGACGTTTCGTGTGCTTTACAGCGTGCGTGGTCACATGACTGAAGACAAAAGGCGTTGAATGTGAAAAAAATTATCACAGCTGTAGAAAATGTTGTATTATCTGTATTTATTTCCCCGGAGTTGGTATCGACTAAACGATGTAGGGTTCTGCAGAAATTGCTCCGTTAAAAAAGTGTTTTTCTTTAAAATATGTAAAAGTTATGTTAATAAAACACAATACTAACGTTGAAGTCCATGACTAGACTTGGAGGTCGCACTGCTGTGCCCCGAGATACTTCTAAACGCGGTTGTGTAACTTATCATAAATATACACATACATTCAAATTTATAGTCGCACTTACCACCAGGCGAAATAAGCTCATTAAAATTAAATCGCAGCCACAAAAACACAAACAATTGGGAATAGGCACAAAAGACACGAGGTCGCGACCTCCTTCAAAATAACTTTATTCACATAGGTTACCAAGTACACTCATGAACGTCAACAGAAAAGATGTTAAATTGATTCTAAGTTTACATTTACTACCAGTTTGCAATAGAGTGGGCAAAAAGAACTGCCAAGAAACTCTCCGTCACTCTTTTAAATCGCCCAGTTTAGAGTCTAAATTGTTTAGATACTAATTGTTTGAACTGGAGCAAATAAATCCCAGAGACAAGAATCATTTAAATATAGACTCACTAACTATATTAAAAAAATATATACATAATGTATCTCGTGATTAACAATTTTTGTCATCTAAAGAGTTGTCAATTGATTTTAGGCAAATTGGTTTCCGGCCGGTGTATATCCTTACACAATTTTTCGACCTCTGTGCCTCGGGGCCACCTTGTCAGTGGTTAGACACTTAGACAGGTCGGGGATCTTTCCTTTAGATTGGAGTAATAGTTCACCTTTCTTTCTCCACATGGCTAATACTGAAGAATGTGCTTTTACCAATAAGTCTAACTCTTATTGCCAGCCAGAGGACTGTTTAAATTTATATGTATTAAATGTCCTGAGTATCTGTATAGTATATGTAATGTATGTATGAGCAATCTACACTAGATAACTTCATATTATATGAGAGGGTGAGATGTAAGAACCTAACAACCCTACGGAGCTCCAAGCCCTACAGACGGAGCCCTACGGCTAGGACTTTAGTGTTTAAGGTACAAAAATGAAAACCGAAATAGGCAATCACTGTCTTTATTTACAGAACTGTATTACATGACAGTTCTATGACGACCGCCTGATCTACGTGCAAATGGAATTAGGAAATAACGATACAAAGACATAATTACAAATGGAATTACGGAATTTCTATACAGACTTAATTACACCTATACACCGACTTCTAAAAAAAATAAGTAGACATAAAAACACAAAAAAAATTAATTACCGATAGATATCTTTCATTTCAATTTTTAAAGACTAATCAATACTAAATATTTGTGTTCGATACTTTTTTCATAAATGTATTTAGTAGAACGGTCCATTAATCGTAAAATAAACTCATTCTTTTATGAATTAATATATTTCGTGTAGAACATTATCTTTATTAGTCAATTAACTAAATTACAATTAATAATGCTAATCAAGCCACTGAAGTGAACTTTATCACTTGACCGAATTTGATGTTAAGATCTTTGATATAATAACAATTCAATTCAGTGAATACATGGCATAGTAATTTATGGTACACTTATATGAAAATCATTTTTTTTTAAATGAAAATCAAAGAACCGTAGTGTAGTTTGAGTACCGAGCGGCTTGATTCTTTGATGTTGCGTAGAGATGTGGGGTCACTCTGCATCTTATACCGCATTTACCATGGAGAGTGTTCAGAGGAGTTGTTCGGATAAATACCTGCAGCTGAGTTTCATCATGGGACGTCGAGGCAGAATACGAAATTCCACCCGTATCACCTCGACGTCCATCGTTCCACAACTGCGCCTTTTTCTAGGCAGTTTTTGCCGTGCACCACCACTTTGTGGAACCAGCTGCCCACTGAAGTATTTCCGAACCAATTCGACTTAGGGTCCTTCAAGAAAAGAGCGTACCAATTCTTAAAAGGCCGGCAACGCACTCGCAAGCCCTCTGCATTGAGAGTGTCCATGGGCGGCGGTATCACTTAACATCAGGTGAGCCTCCTGCCCGTTTGCTCCCTGTTCAAAAAAAAAAGAACTTGATGGTCTGATTTATTCAATTTAAATTTTTTAGTATAGTTAAAATACTAGTAATTTATACTTAACTATACATGATTATGTTATTCTGTATTCTGTCAAATGTCAAAATTCACTTCAAATTCAATTCAAAAATCATATTTTATTCATGTAGGTAACATAATATACTTATGTACGTCAAGAAAACAAATATACATTAAATGCTTTTAATTTTACATTAACTGCCAGTTCTCAAATAACCGGCGTAGAACGGAAGAGAAAAACTGGCAATAAACTCTAATCATCTGATCTGTCAGTCTTCTGTAATTATAAATTCGGATTATTATTCGGATATTACTTATAACTCTACCCTAAGAAGAAAGAGACTTATAAACAAGTATAATCTTCAATTTGCTTGGACTATATATCATGCGAATTTAAAACTACAGTTAAATATGCAGCCTGTCCATTTATAGTTGAACTGATTTTGATTTTGGCTAACCAAAAATGGTCAACTATTTATTATTCTATGCAAGACGGCATTTTTAAAACGGGTTAAAAATTATTTCTATACATGTGGTTATTACCGACCCGAATGACTCGTTATATTGTACGTGACCGCTGGAGGGTTGGAAAGCAATTATAAGCCTGATTCGGTCCAAAGGACGTTATAGTTTGTCAGCGATTAACTGGTTCCAGCGAAAAAAGCTTCCTGCAACGTTATAAACTATAATAAATAGATGTTATTTCAAATTTGGAATCTTTTTTTTAAATAACAGGGTACTAACAGGAGGCTCATCTGTATTGAAATAAAATTAAAAATATTATTTTGGAATATAAGATACAGATATCACATATTTCGCGTTATTAAATTAGAATCGGTCGACATCCCTACTCATCGGCAAAGAAGACAGAGGGTGGAGGCCGGTGTAAAAAACTCTCGGTACTCTTTTAAAATACCAAATCGTCAAGCAATTTTAGAATAAATACCTATTAATTAGAAATTGCCTGCCTAGCACTAGTCCTGGGCCCTTTTATCAACTACATAATAGTTAGCCTTTTTACATAGCTTTCCTTTAAGACATTTGTTAAATAATTTAAAAAGCAGAGATAAAAGATCCACGGTGATTTTGCTATATATATATATATATTTTATTAGATAAGAAAAGTATTCCCTTTTCAAAAAAAATACTAACTGTACGAGCCAAGGCTGTACACTAACTTTAGATTATTAATTAGTCTAGTACGGGGAAATTGCAGCCTGCGTTTGTTCTATTCTAGTAAACTTATCACTATAAAATGTTTTCATTAATATATTGCGAGGAAAATGAGAGGTAAAATGTATTTCCTTGAATTTATCTCTCAGAGATTCCCTACATTTTAAATTATAGATTGCACGAATAGCCCTCTTCTGCAGGATGAAAATAGATTCGATATCAGCAGCATGACCCCATAATAATAAGCCAAAAGTCATTTAGCTGTGACAGTAACTAAATTAAATGATGCCCATGTACTCACTTTTCCAAAAGGGTCGCTAGTGCTTTACCGGCCATAGGTTCGATACCCGGCTGTGCACCAATGGACTTTATGAGAGCTCACATTTCGCTCGAATGGTGAAGGAAAACATCGTCAGGCACAAAAGGCTCATCACCTACTTCTTACTTAATTAGATTGACAAATGATCATGAAACAGACACATAAATCTGAAGCCTATACCTAAAAAGTTTGTAGCGTCAGTTTCTTTTTCTTCAAATTAAGAGACCAGATAAAAGTCTCCAGCTTTTGAAGACTTGCATACACAACTCTAATGGGAATAGATAATAGAAGTAGAACAATTATCATAGAGCACCATACCAGCCCTTCAAGCCTCAATCTGCTTCACTAATGCATCACAATGTCAGCCTCTTAGAATTTGTTACACGGCAAAATAATAGCTAAATAATAGTACTGTTCTTAAAAGCGGTGTCCTGAAGGACGGATCAGCACGAATTCCCAAAAGGCAAAGAAAAAACATTATTAAGATAATTGCACCCAAGAGAAATTTCGTTCTGCCAATTTTTTTGGTAAAACCGAATCGAATTCGTGAGGGAAATAGGGTTTTGCGGAATAGAATTGAAGTGGAAAAGGAAACTTATGGCTTAAATTTAAATTTCGAATGTTACACATAAAAGAAAACGACGGCAGACAGGTGGCTGTTTAAGCTTTTTTCTTTCAGAAGAACCTTTGTTTTGGCCAAAATGTATCAGTGTGCCCAGCATTGGAAGAGTTTATAAAGAAAATTCTACTTTTATTTCCATGTAAACACATGATTACACACGGACAGACCGCATACAACCGCACTGCAGAAGAACAAAGAATCCTTATGACGGTTAAGAAAAGATAACTTTAATATTTTGGACACGTCTCTATTTAAGTTCGGTGGCGGTTGTTGGAGGAATGTTCAAAGAAATGAAACTCTTTGTTAGGAGTCGAGTATCAACTGGCTTTAATCGTTTAAAACATGAGCTTATAACTAACCTAAAATGAGGGGTTGCAATGCTGGATTAACATTAAACTAACTTGACTTATTTTGGTTGTTAAATATAAATACACATCTGTTACTGATAACGAATATTAGTGTAGTCGATATTATCGGAAACCGGAATGTTATATTAAAATTTGTGAGTGTGGGAAAAACTAAATGGCTCAGTTTGACTTCAAGTATACGATGGTTACTAAAGGTGGCGACTGACATTCAATATACCCTCAATGTGAGCACGTTACAAGTCGAATATTCGGTATGTCAGTACATCGAGCCGAGCAGCTCGATATGAGCACCGAGCGCGCTCCACTCGACTATCGGGTTTTGTTGCGAATACCTTTGAATGTTACATTACAAGTCAGCCACCACCACCTCTAACGTCCTCCATTTTGACTGCAACTGTGGATGGGATGCACAGGCGAATTGCGAATATTCAGGTGTTTTGAATATTCTTGTGAGCATGCTCATAACGAACAAATATTATTGCGAATATTCACATCAAGCAAAAATTCTATGTCAGTCGCCATCGCATTTGGTTTGCGTTTCTAAAATACATATATGTAACTTAACTAATGTCAGGGTAACTTTCGTAATACCAAACAATTTAGCTCCTCCCACTTAATTATTCAAGACAAAGATCGGCCCGCATCACGTCTTGGTTGAAGAATCATAGGCAATGATTCAAAGCTCCAAGTCATTCCTCAGAAGCGTGCCATCCGAAATTAATAGCCATTTTTGTAGTTAATATATTAATTATATATTGCTGCAGTTAAAGTACTCTTGGGGCATTGGGTTCAAGTGTACAAGTCGCTTATTAAACGTTTCAGTTGGCGCCTGGCACTACCGGTTACCCCAGAGCTGGTGCTTCCCTCGCTCGGCGAATAAGTGTCGCAATTTGAATGTCACCAATAAAGGTATACTGCCACGAGGAACAAAGTTTTTCAATTTGTTTTTATTTTATTGTCTAATGAATCTGACATGCTACTTCGTTCATCAATCACATAACATATGCATTATTTAAGTTCTGTTTAATTTTGATTAACTATAATGGTAAATAAAATTGTATCTGTAATTATACATAATAAAGAATTATTTTAGGAATTAATTATTTATGGATATAAACGCATATTGGTATTAAACACAATACTAGCGTAAATTGTTGTCAAATTTGCTCTTTTGACTGTTTTCATAATGCACCATCTTTTGAGTTTTTCAGGCTTTTCTTACCATATTGTATCCTTATTTCTTAATAGCATTATAATACAATAAACTATTGTATTTATATTTATTTTAAACAATTATAAACACGACGATTTTCACAGAACAAAAAATGTGATTTTTGTCTCATAATGTTTCACAAGAAAACAATCGGAGTCCGCTTATTTCGTCTTAATATTGAGGTCAAATAGAATAAATAAAAAAAATCAAACAAATTATGTCAGAATGAAGAAAAATGTTTGAACAAACGCAGCGGTGCGTGTCGTACCGTTGCGATCGCACATTGCTTCATTAGTCATTACTCCTCTTATTATGCTGGGTACACACTGTCTGCGCTTATGCGTTCGAAATTGGCAAACTGTTAACTTTTAACAATTAATAGTCATAGTAATCATCTTACCGAGCTAGCAAATTATAGTTACTGGTGTGAGTGAGGCTACCGGAAGGCATTCCCTTACTTCCCGATTCATGGCAGCGTTATTAATTAGAATTTTTACCCAATTTTTAGCCGCACATTTTTTACTAGTTCTGAAACTTGCAAGATATATTTGGTATTATTTTTTACCACTAACTAGACTAGACTAGACTCGCAGCTAAGCAACTGACAGGTGGACATAAAAGACTACATAAAGGCAGGGACTACCCGGGAAAATAAGACTGGGCAGGCCTAAAAGAAGATCTGATAACGGTTTGTTAATGATAATGACATCTGGGAATGGTTGGAGAAGGCGTTTCTCCCTAGAGTGGTCCATATCCACAGCCGAATAACATATATTACTTACATTTATTTATAACTAAACAATAACAACATTTGAAATATAAATTAAGAAGATGAAAATAAATATGGCTTTATAATTCTTATAATTAATAACTTTGCAACTGATCTGATTTACCGTACAAGCGTTGTGCGAGTATGTATTTAAATGTACATATAGACAGTAAAACCATTGGCAGCATCACTAACAAAATAGGAACACGAATTACGAATAAACGTCGAATATAACCTTTATAAAAATAACATCGAAAAAGTTAGTTAAATATATTAATAACGCGTGTTAAAATTTAGGAAACGCGATGTTAACTCGCTAATTTTCCGGTTTCGCGCCAGTCTTGACGCGACTAATAAAACTAGTTTTTATTTCTAACCTACATTATAAATGTGAAAATTTCATTGCCCAATGGACGTGAGTGGATTTATATATCCTTATTTACTTTTATAGGATGTTTCCTTTCATCATTGTTTTTTTTTATTATATACAATTTCTTTTGACGTTGTTGTTTATCACGCGCCTAATATTAAACTCAACCCAATAAATGCAAAACCATATATTCCTACTGTAATTGAAAAAAAATTTAAAGCAGAAATTTAGCCTTTGCTTGGAATTATTTTCTAGAGGATTCTGACATGTTTTTTTTTAAATATATCAGTACTAAATGGATACTTAAATACAACATTTTTACGGTTAGGCATTGACATTTTGGATCCATTAAGTATATTAATTATTAAATAATAAATATCATACATACTTGTATTTGTTATGTGTGCTACTAATCAGTGATGCTATAGAATTTGTTTAGGTATAGTAAATAAAAGCAGAAATTAATTGTTTAATATGTTAAGTAATAAGTTACCACTAACCCAAATGCGGTAAATATTTATATTATGTACAAAACACCAACCTATACAAAAATAACATGACATTGAACCGAAAACATTAAAACACTAGCGGCCCGTCCCGGCTTCGCACGGGTGGACATTTATTTTTAAAACATTTTTTGTAGATATTTATATGTTCATTAATATTGTGAAACATTTTTTTTATCATCAAGTTTGGCAGCGCATGCGATGAAAGACATTTTTTTTACCTTGGGTAAGATTATTGTAGTTTAAAAGGAGTATACGGGGTGTATACTCCTACTATTTGTAGACTTATGTAATTTTTGGTAAAATAAATCATACCATTTTCCATGACGCCAAGTTATTCATATAATACGTGTGAATATTTCAACAGTAAAATAAATAGTTATAAAATTTTGTTTGAACTATTGTGAATTTATCATTAAACCTTGTTGACCTGACCTATAATTAATATGCGATAGGATTAAACATTTGTTTAGAACGTAATACATACTAGTAATCTGGATTTTTAATAAATTGAAAAATTGTTCTGATTTTTTTATCAATATATGTTATGTTATTTTAATGTTACTTCTTTCTTATCTTTTAAAGGCAAGATGGTGCATCTATTTTTCTCTTTGGTTGAATTTTTAGTTAACTTTTTTTGTCTAGAATTAAAAAGGACTCTGTTTCGTAATATTATAAGGTATGAATTAACATTAAAAAATTTATTTAATATTATAATTTATAGTTCACAAATTTTCTGCAAAATGATGTGATTTTATCTTATTTCCTACAACAATATTTGAATTTAGAACGTTAGCGACACTGACGTTATTAAAATAAGTCAGATTGAAACAAAACTCTTTACAACATAATTATTAAAAGGATGTTAATTATAATGGTTCAACATAGTACAGTTCGTTTCCACGAAGTTTGTAGTTTCCAAGGAGGTTTTATTACATCTTTTTTACTAATAAGAAAGCGAAATTTTTATAGTCTGTGCGTTCTTTAATAATCTGGGGTGACACGTTTATTGGCGCCAACTGTACTTTTTATTAACTATTGTTATTATTAGGTTCAATTGCAAATAATGCTATTAAAACGTAATGAATCTGTTCTTACTAAGTATTTTAAGGTGTTTTAACTATTTATTTATGAACATGTTAGTATAAATTAATTATTCGCTAGCGGAAAAGCGATCTTTTCTAGGAATGAATGTAATATTTGCATATAATGTTGTTTTCAGTGGGGTAAAGTTAAACATTGTAACGAGTGTGGATCGTAAAGGCTGGAAGACCTGCTCGTACATCTGGAATAGGTTACATAAGCATTTGAAATACATCGAGCGTGTATGATGAACGTTGTGAGTTGCAGCGAGGAAATGTGTAAGAACCGTAGATATTTGTTCTGTTGTCTCTGTCTACCGATTTGGATTATTCGAATTCAACACTTCCCGGTACGCAACTTGCGCTTACTACTGAACTGCGGAGATTGTAGCTATTGCGTTAGTATGGTTCGCTTGCTTGTTGTTCAGTCTGTGATAGGCTTCCCTAAAATGTGGTTGCTGCTACTTTGTGCTGTGAGTGTCTTTGCACAAAATGGGACTGGTACGTAAAAGTGTTGTGAAATTAACATTTATCAAAACTGATATTTAGACTCAAACGCCGTGCCAAATATTAACAATATTGTTTGGATTTCAAAATGCATTCCATATTCAAAATAGTACAATTATTATTTGAAACTGAAGGGTTGCCTAAGACTCCAGTGAAAGGAATTTAAAGAATAAAAATTTTTGATGGTATAAAAAATTTAAACCTGTTACGCCCAAAAAAGTATAACTGCTAACGCGTGTACATAAGTACACACACATGCATTTTTGAAGTTATACTTGTTTTGGCGCGTAAGGGAAAAACTATCAGTCAATTTTTACGAAGGCGCACACCGTCTCAAAAAACCGCTACCTGAAAAAAAAGATTTTTAACTTGTTACGCCAATAAGTATTTAAACTTCCAAAGCGTGTACTTAAGTACACACACGTTATTCTTTTTCAAAATTTATAACCGTCCATTAATGGATTGCAGTCATAGGACTTGTGTACCAGTGAATTATTTTAGAGTATTTTCTACAAGAGCACTTGTTGTCACATTTAAGAGAAAAAAAAACCGACCATTAAGGACATTCCACAAAAAAATCAAATATAAATCCCATGTTTTCGTAGCGCCATTTATTTTTTTTACTTTTTCTATTCTTTCTTAGTAGAGGATGTTAGGAACCGAAGCCATCTCTATTATGTTTAGATATCTTTTAGGCTCTGTGGATAAAATGATTCCTTTTTAAATTTAGAAAGTGATTAATTGATTCTTTTACGTGTGCTGTCGTTGCAGCTGAAAATACCATCTCGGAAATCAATCCTATTAGAATATGGATAATAGGAACATAGAGCTTGTACGCGTAGGTATATGTAGCCTATAATGCGACCTGCGTGATAGAGAGTAGCCGTGAAGAATAAAAATATTATTAACTGCGTTTATATTAATCAATTTTAAAGAACATTTTCTATGTTTTTCTCATGTAAAGATAATTTAATATACGTGCCGCCCATGGACACTTAATTCCAGAAGGCTTGCGAGTTCGTGCCGGCGTCATTGCGTCAACACGCCACAAATTACGAATCCATTTCGTCATCGAAAGGATTTTTTATTCAATACAAATTGAAAAACCACAAGGATGTCTAATCGAAACCTCAAGGATATTAGGGAGAGCAATTATCGCAAAAATACGTTTTAAAATTGATGAGGACGGTAATCCTATGACAGCGTTATTATATAAATTAATGACTAGGTAAAGTTGCAGTACGGTTCGATAAAAAATAATTATTTACATACGTCAATCAAATAAAAAATATCAAGATAAATTATTATGTACATCTAATTATTATTATATAGTTATTATGATGCAAGATTAATGACAATATTATAACTAAACTTATATATACTCTATACTGGTTAGATGGTATTATTATAAAGTTCTAAATCAAGGCTCATCACAATTAACAGGCATAATAAAAGAATATATACCTACATTTCGCAATAATTTCCGAATCTGCATCAAATTGGATATTATGTGTCTGAGAAAGGTTTAAAAATCGAACAATTATCTGGGATTTCATGTACTCGTATAGGAAAAGAAAAAAAGGTTGGTAGGAGTCTTATTTGCTTTGCACTGCCAATAAACATGGCACAGCTTACGCTGGAGGATTTTCCGCTACATCATAATCTTTGTCCTATGATGGGTTAATCTACTATGTGTTGTCCAAAAATTCGTCGGCAGAGACGAGGTATGGAATGCATGTTATGAATTGATGGCTTCTTCAATTCAGCAAAACTTGCTCATAGAAGGAGACAGCTGAACGAGGAAGCGCTTTAGGCCGAATCCTAGGGTTAGAAGACGGGAGTAAATAGGAGAAGATCCTACCTCTTATGAGGTGTGTACTGCACCGTAGGTTTTTGAATGTAGTTTTGAGGGCCCGGTAGAACGCGCCTGAGAACCCGAAACATCTGGACGCGGTTTTCTAGAGAGAAATCGAGTACTATTTTAGTGGGCAGTGACCCAGTCTCTGAATAGCAGAGATTTTGGTGTGGGTGGAGTTCCACGTATCCATGCAACATTTAGGGGCATGGGTTACACAAATGCATTTTCAGATAGTTTGTAATACAAGGTCTGCTCAAAAATTTGTTAAGTTTATTTAATTTTTTAACTATTTCTTGATAAATTTGACTATCATACTTCAAACCAGAATAATTGAGATAAGTTTGTAATAAGAGCAATTCGCAAAACAGGTATTGCAATTCCTAACGTTAGGAATGGGTTAGCTGACGAAACATAAAACTGGATTGAAATGTAGACATAATGTAAACGTTTTTCCTATATCGTATTTCTTAATTTCTACGCATGCCTGTTTTGAGGCTAAAGAATCATAAATTGTATGACCGCTGTAATCATTGTATCACTCTCGAAGGCATACTGAATAATCAAATCAAATTCTATCAATATAAGACTTTTTCTAGCCTACGAACTTACACCCAGTAGCACTCCTGTTATAATATATTTTTATAATTAGATATTTTATCACAATAAATAATATAAAAATTAACTCTGACTGTAGGAATAATATGACTCACAATTTTAGTTCTATGTAAAATACATTTTAAGACAAATTTGCACGCCGTTATGTGTATTAAAATATACGAATTTTAGATTGTACTACTATAATATTTTTATACTATATTCTTACAAATAAAATATTATTATAACTGGTTATACTAATATTTATTAATATAATGGTTTACTAAGATCTCTCGGATATTCTTGGTAACTTGCTTGACCATAATTAATTGTATGCTAGTGCGCCTCATGTACCCAGGCAAGCCAACTAGCAAGCAAACATGAATGATATGAGTGTCTAATTTGTTGAAAGCAAAATAGGTAATAGTGTAACTCGTAAAATATAAAAATTGGAGTTAGATTAATGGATTGGGAAGTCCAAAAACCAGAAATACTATGATATCATCCGTATATTCTATCAAAGTTCATTACACAATTTTGTTTATAAAATTTCCTTTTTAATAACCGGTGCAAACACCCACAACGTTCTTGAGCTTCCAGTAAATATTTTTAATCATTTCTACGTAATAAGAGATAATGTTAAAGATAGATAAAATGAAACTAAATTTACAGAAATTTAGTTTCATTTTTAATAAAATTATAGACTTTGAACACACATGATTTATAATACATAACCCATATAATAATAGAAAGATGTAATAATAAATAGAAATATGTAATCAAATTCATAAAGTTTGGTCCCTGCGGTAAGGAACACTGGTGCCCTAAGCGATGGCAGTATTTTTGAAATAAATAACATTTGACACGTTTAAATTTATATATTAAATAAAACTATGTTATTCGTAAAACATTTTCCATACACCAACGAGAAATATTGTTTTTTTTATTATTACCAAAGTTTTAGTGTGAACTTATCTAAACTATCGCTTAATTATTCTTAGTACATTTCGTTCGTTCGTATATAATATGCAGTTTTCGTCCGCTTGTGATTCTTACAACATAACACTAATGCGATTCGTTGCATTGACTGCATTTAACTATCACAGTAATAGTTGCATTTCCGATAAAACCTGTTATTTAGTTGCAACTGTGTGTGAAAGTAAAACTGTACGTATGCTTAAATTACACACTACTTTAAGAATGCTGTCCTCTGACACTTGCTCACTGCTGATCATCGTGATGCTCCCGACCCAATTGTGGCAGATTAGTGCACTGTAGCTTCCATCTCTGACGATCTCCATCTACCAAACCCAAAAACCTATCTCAATCCATTATTGATCATGTGATTGACATATTAATCCAAATATTGATACAAGTGTTCTAATAACCAATCGACGGTTTGTATTAGCCATCTGTCTATACAAGCTATCCATGGTAGGTCGGATCGGTGTATGTGGATAGACTTAGAAAATGACAGTTCAACTATGCCAATATCCGATCTTAAGATTTTAATTTACACCAGTTTTTAAAATAATTAAAAAGCATAGACATGTATATTTTAATATTAATTGATCGGTTAACTACTGGTTTTGTTTATATTGATAATCTAAAATGAGTGTAAAGAGCGAAGAGATTGCATTCTATCCGTTGCCAAAAATGGATTGTCTTCGTAGGGTTTGGTTATTGTGATGCAGATAGGAGATCGGTCGACTGCCACGACAACCAATTGTTTGTTTCCAATCTGAGATTGATCGGGCGTAAAAGGATGTGATACGATTTAAGTTTATTTATTTTATTATTTAAGTTGATACCTTTTTTTGTGATACCTTGTCGGTCCATCGTGTTGGGATGTGTCCCCCTTGGTATCTTAACATACATTTTATCGATTATTATAAGTTTTTTAAGACTTCCGGGCAACGTTGCCGAATTATTGAGAGACACTCCAGAATGCTAGACTCGAACATTATTATTAGGATTACAAATAATTTTGACAACAAATTGTTTACACGTGGTAATGGCAACTCTTATTATTGAAAAGAAACAACGAGCATCCACAAATGTATATCCAGAGACTAGTCTCAGTGTAACTGTCAACTGTCAAATAGTGTGCCTCCGTATTTTGACAGATAAGAAGTCATCTATCTCCTAGACTTACCAGCCATTACCCCCTTTTTAACAAATTAAAAAAATACCTTTTAATAACTGTAACTTTGTTTTATATAAACGTATAAAGGGTGTTTTGTCTATTATAGACTTATAGAATATATATGAATGCACAATATCTATTTTCCAGAACTTCGTGAAGTATTCGATTACCAATCCATGCCAGCCCTCTCCGAATTGGACGACTTCGACAAATGCCTAAAGGACCCTGAAGCGGTTTATTGCATTGTGGATATGGAACTTCTGGAAGATGATACACCATTGTATCAGTTTATAAAGGTATATATTACAATACTATATTATTTTGATTGTTATGTCTTATCGACCGAT
This sequence comes from Pieris mannii, assembly GCA_028984075.1. Taxonomy (NCBI): domain Eukaryota; kingdom Metazoa; phylum Arthropoda; class Insecta; order Lepidoptera; family Pieridae; genus Pieris; species Pieris mannii. The sequence goes on along the minus strand of CM054793.1, from coordinate 10,175,546 downwards.
ATCTGTTTCTCAACGACATGACTAGAACGAATGGAATAAATAAGTATCGCAATACAGGGTTGCCAAAAAATTCGTGGATTTGTTTTTCGTCCTATAAAGATATTAGAACCACTCATGGCTATGTGTAATACCTTTTCATAATCCCTATTAAATGCTTCAGAACTTGTTATACAGGGTCGACGAAGTAAACAAAAAGTTATGATTTGAAAAATTATTATTTTGTGAAACTCAATATTATCCTCAAAACACCTAATAAACAACCGTAAATAGCATGTGTAAGGTACCAATCTAGTGAATATTATGAAAAAAAATACAGGATGTAGATTTTTTCAAATGTTAGTAAAAAGACAGTATTATACCTTCCGTAGAAAATTTTTTTGTAGCTGATGATCCCATTTAACCTCTAGTTGCGTTTGATCCACGACATTTTGACCACCCTTTATACCAGGTTTTGATTAGTTAGATTTATTGTATATATTACATTAAACAGTACATAGTGTATATACTTATTGTAAAGCGTAACATTATATGTTACGTTAGTATATTACCAGTTGAAAATAATATTCATATATACTTAATAATTAATTCATAACCTGATATTTATCACTCCCGTGGCGTTTATTCTCAAGCACAATACAATCAGATGATTTTAGGTTCGAATCCTATAAGGACGATAAATAATATACAAGTACTGGCTTAGTACTTAATTATTTGAGTTACAAAGATTACATATATGCAGCTAAACAGAACATTATAGGAACTAGGTAGATACTACACTCTTGTATCGAGATACTCGATGCAGGCACAAAGCATATATATCCCCCTGAAATATACTGTACTGTAACAAAAAATTATATTTTGCAGAATTTCTCGTCGCTATATTATAGAAACTATAAGCACTCAAAACTACACCGCGGCGTGTGTGGGACACAACATTGTGGATTGAATTTGACACATGCGAATGTTACCGATTTAACAGTGGATACTTTGAGGGAATGCTTTAATGCGAGTATACATAAAGGATATGGCTTGCAGGTAAGTTCCAAAACAATATATATATATATTTCCTATCAAAAAATGGCTAAAATATACGAGTCTTTTGTCTAACTCTGATTTTCCCTTTGGAGTTGATACTTTTGTGCCGTGGGGTTTAAGTGCAACTGCAACTTGCAATTTGGCGTCTAGCTAAACTCGCTCAACAAATAATAATCACAATGCAGCGAGGAAATGCTGGCAGCATTAAAGGTACACTGCCACAGGGACCAAACTTTTTATTTTTTTTTTTAATTTTCTATTTATCTATATATAATATTAAATAGGTTACATATAGGGAAAACGGTTCTATATCATGGAAATCTATGTAAAAAACATATTTGTACTTCACTTAATTTTCTTACAAAAATTGTACGTAACTACATAATAAAAATCGGTTATAAATAAGGATAAAAGTAAAATTCATATTCTCCTATTTGATATTATTAATTTATATTTTGTTGCGGGTAGTAGCGCCGAGCTCAATTGACCGCCATTATTTCTGATTGTTTGCTCGCTGGATAAGCGTATGCACTATGCATCCGCAGTCTTTTTAATCTAATTAAATTAAAAGACTCTTTTGTTTTCGTTTCAAATATTTTCTAGGTGGAATCACTATCAGTACGTTACTGCAAAACTCAGAAAGACCGCCTGCCAATAGACTGGCTGGACATCATCATTGGTCTGTTAATACTTCTGGTCTTATTCGTGAACCTTGGTTGTTCCGCTTACTACTTCTTCTGGCCTCCACAGGAAAGAGGTAAGTCCTAGACTAGGAACGATATTACTACTAAAATAACTTTGGAAGAAGTGCAGCCCTTTCTGACTTTTCCGACCTACAAAAGTATTGCATTGAACAAACATAAAACATATGTAAAAAAGCATGAGAATAAAAAATGAAACAGAGCTAAGCGTGACTCCCGTATGTCAAGAACGTATTACATTTGAAGTCATACTTACTAGTGTTGTCTCTGAGGTTAAGATTTAGAAACGAAACTTTAGTATCCTTTTTTAATCTTATAATAAAAGCGGACATAGAAAGCCTTTTAAATAATATTAAAAATTATTCTCATTTCCACACTCTCTGTATAGTCTAGAGAAAGATCTATTTTTTTCATTTTAGATTCGTGTTTAGATAATATAAGTTTTATGCGACATTTGTGGTTAGAGCCAAATCAATTTGTTAATGACGTTTAATTACATCCTTGTTGACTCCCAAATGACTTTGATGAACTATTAATAATTCTGTTGACATGGGCTTAGAATATTAATCTACAATATATATATGTATGAATAGATTACATATGATGCTTTTAATAGGAAGATGAATTCATTTTTAACGGCAAGTTTATAGCATTATAAACAACTGTTTTTTTATTATAATTACATTACGATAAATAATATGACATTTCCATGCCTATTTTTATATGGCTGACTAAGTTTTTATAATTGTTCAATCGGAAGGCACTTCACTTTGACAGACACAAATAAAAGATTTAATGTAATTTATTTATTATATGGAAAATTTCTTACAAATATAATTTTAATTGTAAGACATTTTGGAATACAAATTGACTTTTTGTATTCCAGTGTTAAGTAACCTTAAACTGCCTTATTAAAAGTGTAGATTTATTAAGATACAAAAATCTTCTGAAGAGTACTTAGCTGATTAAGGTTTTAAGTATATTTCAAAAAGGAAATAAGTTATATTTATTTAAAGCTGTCCCATAACTAATTATTAAAATTCCAGCTTTTATTTCTTAATTCTGTAGTTTATATTAACTTTTTTTTAGGTAACAGATATTTGTTAGCATTTTGTATCCAGAAAAATTGGAAAGCATTAAAATATGGCGGCAGCGCTGATGGAGGAATTTTCAAATGTTTTCAAGCTATGAGGTAAATAAGTGTCACGTTTTATCGCAAATAATATTGGCTATTGCATGTATCAGCAAAATATAAGTAAACTTAAGAAAGAGGAAACTTAAACTAAAGAAAGAGTCAGATACGATCTGATAGTTGGCAAAATCTCCCACAGAATTGTCAAATTTATCAATTAGTTGATTAGCACAAGAGGTAACACTAGTCCTGCCGGTCAGGGACTCGACTCCAACTCGCTCATCAATATCATGAGGTTCTTTTCGGAGTTGTAATCGCTCAGGCACGGTGGAAGACGCCAGACCAGACTAAGTTTAAGCAAATAAAGTCCCTTTTAGGAAAGGAGAAAGTTGACACTCCCTGGTTGCTTAGTTTCTCAGCTACAGATCTGCCTGATCACTTGGCTATGTATAAAATATATACATAAGTAAATTATTTCTTAACTTCATACTATACAGGTAGATAACTTTTAAATATCTTTAATCTTCCATCTGCATCAGAATTATAAAAACAGTCGTGTATGACATATTTTGACAATAAATATGGCTGCTTTATAAATATCAATATTTTCATGTGAATTAAATGAAATGAGAGGGCCAGAAAATCCAAAAAAAAAAAACAAAATGTATTTAAATTACTACAATAATTACGATTTAACTTAATATGAAAATTGAATCAGCCCGATATGAGATGCACGATCAATTATCTATATTATATACTTATTACTAATTGAGAATTGACCGGTCCGATGTGAGGTATCCGATCAAAGCTGGTATATGTTGTCCAATCCAAGTCAATATTGGTTATGCGGAGCAAAGGAAGTGCAATATGTAACATGTGTTTGCCATTTGGACATAAACATGACGTCCATATCACAACGCGTATAAGACTAGAAATGCTCTTGACCAATCACAATCAATCGAAACCAGTCATGGTTTCATGTTTCACAGTTTCAAACGGAAAGTTCGAATCGTAAGCAAACGAACGCGGCGTCATTTCGTCCCTTCAAAAGGCATTTAGCCAAAATATTAATAACTGGGAATTCATAACGTATATAATAAGATTTATTGACATTGATTTAGGGCAACAGAAGAAAACTTTTATTATTGACACATTGACGGACATGATCATACGTTATTTAGGTCTGACAATCTAATTTTAACTACAGAGCTGTGAGTTGAACATAATGGATAATCAGTGTAGTCGCGACCTCTGACAATTAGCGTACCCGCAGACTACAGACTTTTTATCGGCCGATAGTTTAGTCGAGTTGGCCTGTTCGTGCGCACACTGTACCAACAAAACAGTTGGGTTGGTCGCGAGTGCGCAGACTAGCCAACAAATGGTTTGGCCGATTGATTAATTTACTAGAGTTGGTGAAGAGACCAGTCGAAAAAAAATATTATAATTGCCTTATACTTGATACAAATGAGAAAAAAAATGAAGAAGCGGAATCGAGAGTATTGGGTACATCCAATCTACAATGACAGATTATTGTAAGGGAAGTTTTACACAATTCATTCTAAATTACTACACTTCCCGGAAAAGTTTTTCTCCTTTTATCGAATGAGCATAACCAGTTTCAATGAACTCGTTAAATTAATTGGACCTTCAATATCAAAGCAGTCGAGTCGGCCGATGAAACAATCGGCAAGTATGCGGGCGGGGAAGAGCGCCATACTGATCAAGCGGTCGGGCGATAGTTCGCCGATGGTTTAGTTTGAAGGCAGTCGTGAAGCCCATCAAACTTTTTTATCGGCCGATACTGAATCACTGTAATGTGCGCATCTACATACATATTCATACTGATTAAGAAGCCGACCAAACTATCGGCCGATAAAAAGTCTGTAGTCTGCGGGGACTCTAAACGTTCAATTGTTATACATTTTTAAGCATATACAACTCGAATAACATTTATATATAACTCTTCCATTTCCATATACATTTATATTTTATATCACGGGCTAGGGCACGGGGCACGGGGTGATCGGTCTTGCTGATTTTTTTATTAAAAATCAATGACACTACAGCCTTTTTAGGTCGGCCTTCTATATCTGTGTCGTAATCATTTGTTTATTATGGAATATAAGATACAGGTATCACTTATACCACATCATTAAATTTAAATCGGTAGACATCCCTACTCATTTGCAAAGAAGACAGTTAGTGTAGGCCGAGAGAAGAAGCCGACGTAAAAAACTCTCTGTACTCTTTAATAATAGGAAATCATCAAACCTTATTTTAAAACAAATATAGCAAATTAATTAGAAGAACGTTGCCTAACTCTAGTCCCAGGATCTTTTATCAACTAGATAATCGTTAACTATATAGTAAGCCTTTTTACACAGCTTTTAATTTATACATTATTAAAAAGCAGAGACAAAAGATGGGATTTTAATTAAGATATGTTCACCGTTCGAGTGAATGTTAAATGCGCTTACAGGAAGAAAGTCCATTGGTCATTCACAGCTGGGGATCGAACCTACGACCTCAGAGATAAGTCATACGATAGACTGCTCTGTACACATAGCACACAGCATACACACAAAGTAACTGTACACAGTTTACTATGGTATATATAATAATGAATATAATTTGTCTTCATAGGTTTTATACAATGGCGATGATCCTTGGTCTTCATTCCATGATTTTCATTGGTTATGGCTACACGGAGAATCCAGAATTCATTGAAAACGTAAGTATACTATCTTATTATACAAATTGACTCGTCCAATTCAGCCGATGCACATACATGTTGTCTGTTAGAAGCTATTTTAGTTACAATCGTATCGAGACTGCTGTAAATTAGTCATTTCAATGTTTGTCTGTCCTTTAAAATTGTATTTATTTGTATAGTTAGACATAACTTTTTAGAACCAATTCGTCTTAGGGTCATTCAAGAAAGGAGCGTACCAATTCTTAAAAGACCGTCAACGCACTCGCGTGCCCTCTGGCATTGAGTGTCCATGGGCGGCGGTATCACTTAACATCAGGTGAGCCTCCTGCCTGTTTGCGCCCTGTTCTTTAAAATAAAAATTAATGGAATACTCTGAGTATGTAATGAAAGTAAATAAGCTATTATTATTTATAATTTAGTATATTAAAAACAAGAAATCTCGCGATAAGTCATAAACATATAATCAGCTACTTATACACAACAATATCTCGTAAACATTTTTATTACCTAGTTACCTCCGCGAACTTCGTTTTGACGTAATATATTTTTTTTTACTTAGCCTACTTTTTAGTAGTTGCATACTAACATATGGAACATTTTGCTATGCTACGCTAGAGACTGTATGCGTATGTATAAGAATCAATCTTATAAAGACGTAGAATTAACGGAATAATTAATAAATAAATTACTATTATTTTTTTTATAATTCTCTCCACAAAAACCTAAGTTCAAGGAATAATAAATACTTGAATTCGAGTTTTCTACTTAGCAACATACGTTGCGATTCATTTTTATTTATATAGGCATTCTAATTCTAGTTTAGCGTATAAATGGTTTGATTATAACAACATTACAAAAGTAGGCCTGCCGGTGTTGCGATACCAATTCTGCAGTTGCATGTGCATCGGACGAAACGACCTTGGCGCCGTGGCCAGTCTCTATTCCAATCTATACCATCGAAAATTAAGACTTTGAAATCGCAAAATCAGTGGAAAACAGGGACTTATAGTATTTGTCGCAAAACTGCTAACAAAATATACAGAACACATTTAAATAGTTTTCGTATTCAATGATATATTCAGAGATGTGTCAGACAGAAGTGGTTTTATTTGTCATAAAGAATGCTGATTGTCGAAATATAGGCAGTTTATCAACGAAATGTTTCGTCGATATTTGTCGCACTTTATCAGGATACTTAACAAATGTCTTTTTGTTGTCTTAGTTTTCTTGTCAGTTTTTCGTGACTATAACAATATGTACTGCAAAAAGCCCAGTTTACGACGTCAATTAAAATAATACAATACTTTAGAGTAAGATGTATCAACTGATTTTTCTTATTTTATATCTGAATCGATTCCACTACCGTTCACAAATATAACGTATCAAAAATATATAAAGAATTTATAATTATTTTTTTAAATCGAATTTCTTATGATGGAAACTCTATTTCTCATACATGTTAAAAAAATAGATAAAAACAATACTTAAGGGTGCAAGAAGTGCAAAACCAATTCAAAAAAATCTAAAACTAAAAGCTAACCTTGCAGTTAATGAATTACAATACAATACAAAAGAATAAGAAGTACATGAATCACAAAACTCTCGATTAAGCAGGATACTGTAAAGAAATATTTATGTAGAATTAGTTTAAAAGAAATAATAATAATAGCCTTTATTCAGATACATTTTCCACTTAAACAAATTTCCATTTTAGTCCTCTTCTAGTGTACCTGTGTGCCGTTTTTGGCAAAAGCCTCCTTCAAATCCCACCATTCCTCTCTGCATTGTGACAAATTAAGAAAAAATAAGAGGTAGCATATAGTTTGGAGTTTGGAATACCCACAGCTTAATGGTGGAAATCCAAATCTGAGAGGTGTGGGATGGGATTTCTAGCATCATCCTGAGAATTGAATGAATTTTAAAATAAGATTTGGGATTGAATAGAATTGAGTAATCATCAGCCAGCCGAGCTACCTACGAAAAATTACCGCCAACACATTTCAAAATAACAATGCGTTTAACTTCGACAACAGTTGCCTTGAGTCTCGACTTGTCTACAAATCCTTTGGGACAGCCGTCAAAATGGATAAAGCCACAGATATACATCACAGTTTTATGGCGACTTGGGAATACTGTAGTTTAGTTTTTTCTTAAGATAGTCAAAGGATAGGGCTCTAGGCTTAGATTTAACGATATAAAGCGGATTTATGAGTCTTGAAATTCTTTAAGAGATCTTGGGGATTTTTTATTTGACTCCACGGTAATACTTCGATAAATCTTCAGAGATAGTTATAGGGTTAAGAGAAGTTTATTGTCGATAAAAAAATATATGTCAGTATAATATTAAAAAAATAAAAAGTTAATCCACCATCGTACACTGAATATAAGTCTACCTACCAAAACCTTTCGGAACGGGAACCACTGCTGCAATTTCCCGCATCTCAGGAGGCTGTTGTAAAGACTCGCTCCAATTATGATTAGCGACCGTTTTTGGTTCAAATTTTAGGTATATGTTCTGATTTTAGTGTTAAGCCGGCTACCTGTAAGGTTGAAGATAAATGTTTTAACTAAAATGTATGTTATGCATTTATATATAATTTAGTGTCAATTTGTTAGTGGAGGTAGGATTACTGATGCATTCGTCGTGCATTAGAATTCCGGCTATATGTAGACATTGTGAGAAAACTGTCACGTCTTAGCCGCGTATCAAGGTCATACTTACATGCGTATAAAGAAAAATTACCATAGAAACGGACCGTAAGTAAGTGATTGACCCAAATTACAAAATATAATTTGAGTTATATTATGAGGTATTTTCTTAAATAACATCAATGGTTTACGCAAAAATGATAAATATCACGGACTTTAGTTTTGTGACACAAGTATTTACGAATTTCAAAATATCCTACTACTAATGGACCGAGGAAGTTAGCTCTAAAACATAATAAATCTTAAATAAATCAAACTTAAGGCCATTAAAAGCAAAAGTTCATTGACATTACATTCACTCGTGCATTCACCTTATGAAAATGAAAATGTGCTAAATCAATTGTTAAAAGCCTTATTTGAACACAATTACATTCAATTAATGTATTTATAATTAAACACAAACACAAATAATATTATTAGGTATGAATAAATACATTGTAAAATGTTTTTTTTTGCTCTGCTTAACAAAAATGTCTGTGTTGTTGAAATGTGCTAAATGAAGTGATAAAAGCTTTGTTTGAACACAATTTTACCTAAATTGATATAAATGTGAGATAAAAGAGTTTGTAACATAATAATAATAATTATTATTATTTATTTATCTCCCATATAACATTTACAACAAAAAATAAGATTACAGTTGAGAAGGCAATACCCGGTTGATACTGATTTCCAAACTAGGTGAGAACCTGTGATATGGATAACCAGGCTTCCATTCCACAGCAAAGTCATAATATTGAGTGGTAACAAAAAGAACATAAATAATTTTCTTAAAATTTTATCCAATAGGCCCTAAGGAGGACATATTACATATAATACAATTTCATTGGTCATTTTACGACTTAGCTTCTTTATTGTTGGAAAATTAGTTTACAGTCATGACTTGTTACTACCATATAAATATCAGATAAAACAGATAGCAAAATCAACTTTATACTATTTCTCAACGGAGCGTCAGGACTTTTGACGAGAACAATCATTGTCGTTGCGGACAGCTTGTTACAAAGTTTTATGAAAATTAATTTCTAACGTTATGTGCGGGCTAGGAAACGGTATCCGGAAATTCATCACATATTTAATTTTTCGGCTTATGTCAAAAAAGGTTTTATCTACAAAGGTAAAGCTCCTCCACCAAAAAAAAACCTTACTCTCCTTCAAAGGTTGACAGCACATATGGGCATGGGCTTCTTATGGCCAACCTGCAGGCCTTCTAGGAGTTTTTAAAATACCGATGCAGTTGCACTTTATCGCTCGGAAAACAGTTCATTTTTGAAGTAGAATCTCGCTGTTGGCCTTGAGGTTCTTGACACAGCTCGGACTTTTTTGCCAAGCAAAAGTCAGCCGAAATGGGCAAACCCAAGGGCGGGACGGAGTAAAACCTCGGCTAGGGCCTTCGCGGGTTTGCCAAACGCCTGAAGGTCGAGACGGAAGCTCACTGGAGTGAGCGAAGTACGAAGAAGACCATCCCTGTAAAGGCGATTTTTACCCTAATCTGTTTTTGATATTGCTTCGCTGAGACGAGAGCTTTTAATCTGTCAATGGGGAAGAAAGTGGAATACCCCTGAGATTTACAGTTTAAACAATTTGTATAACTCAACTTAGCGATTAAAAAAAGAGGCTGAAAGTTTCTTGCTAATTATTGCCCACTCTACTTACTTGCGAACTGGTAGTAAATGTAGATTTAGGATTAATTTCACTACTTTTTTGACGTTCATAAGTACTTGTTTACCTATTGAATATTTTGACTTTGACTTTGGTAGTTTATCGCACCGAAAATACAGTTTTAACACACTACATAGATTTTACGTTACAGCAGTTATCACGAATCATTTAATCTCAACCACGATTTAATTTGCGGCGACACACTGTGCTAAACATTGTCGATTCCTGTTAATATGTGGTGTTATAATGTTAGTGTCTGAAATTTTCATTAAAGGGATAATTTGTATGGAAAATATTTAATGCTTAGTAATAAATTTTCGGCTATAAGTAAAAATTTTGCATTTATATTTAGAATCAAAAATTATTCTCATATGGCAAACTTATTTATTTCTAGAGAACTTGAACTTTAAGAAGTTTCACAACCGACTAATTAACATTTAAAATTAGGCCTTATTAAATGTTAATTAAAATCCTTTATTTTATTGATATTTTGTTCTTAACGCTTCATTTATCGGCAACTACATTTAATAGAAAATATAATAAAATATGTTATTTTAGATTTGAATTAATCATAAAAACGCATTATTTTCAGTCATACGACGATTTTTTCAAATCTCTCCTGTTCAACGCTCGTATCATAGTGCAAATATTCTTTGTGATGGGAGGATTTCTGATGGCCTACAAGATGCTGACTTATGCTGAAACTCACGAATTCACTTTAAAGACTGTGCCTATGGCTATTGTTAATCGCTGGCTCCGGTAAATTCTATACATATATTTATTACTATACAATTACCCTGAGCAGTAATGGTCTAGTGGCGTCAGCGTGCGCCTATTACCCCTGAGGTCATAGGTTCGATACCAGGTTGTGCTTTTTGTGTACTTTTTATATTTCACTCGAACGATGAAAGAAAACATTGTCAGGAAACCGGCTTGTCTAAGACCCAAAAAGTCGACGAGTTTTGTCAGACTCAAGTCTGATCACCTACTTCACTATTAGATTGTCAAATGCTTGTAGTGCCTCTGATTTATTCTATACAATTATCTTAACAGTTTAATACTATTACTACTAGAGCTTGAGTTTACTGGGAGCTTTTATGTTTATTAACGCCAATCCATATACTAAACATCATTAGTTTAGCATAAGTATACCAGAATGTAATTTTTTTTCTAGATTAATGCCAGCTGTTCTCGTAGTAATGGGTCTGGCAATGACCTGGGTGCCCCATTTGGGATCTGGTCCAATGTGGGACGCAGTAGTCAAGCGCGAGCGAGACGTCTGCAGGATGAACTGGTGGCAACTGGTTATACTTATGCCAAATGTGTTCCCATTTGAGAATCTGTGCCTTCCTCAGGCTTGGTAAGTAGATTTAGTAGTTCTAATAGTTGTGAGCAGTTAGACCTAAGCATACGACTATCGTCCTTGAGAACATAGGTAGGATCCCCGGCTGTGCACAAATTGACCTTCTGTCTGTGTGCACTTAGCATTAGCTTGAACGGTGAGTGAAAATCGTCATTCACCGTTCCACCTAATGCTAAGTAGTCGTGAAGAAACCGCTTGGCTTTGACCCAAACATTTTGACAGCGTGTGTCAAGCACAGCAGGCTGATTCCGACGTCCGTCAATCTGTAACTGAACTCTGCATCACTAGCGAACCAGCAGCCCTGAACTATTTTCGAACCAATACGACTTATAGTCCGTCCAGAAAAGAGCGTACCAATTCAAAAAGCGACACCTCTGGCAATGTAAGTCGCGATGGGGGGTCTAAATAAAAATAAAAAAAAATAAAAAATAAAACATTTCCAGCGTATCAAGGTATTCTGCCTACAAATATAATCTGTTTTATTTACAATTCATGTTTTATAAATGAGCTTGATTTTGTAGATTAAGGCCTAATAAATTGAAAAATATGTTAACGCAGAAGCTTAAGAAAATTAAGAAAGATAAAATAAGGACAATGTTAGCCAACACTAAACCATTAATTCTAAATCGCACGTGAAATTGCGCAATTTTATATGTCAATAAATAACGTTTCCTAACTGTAATAACATTTGTTTAAATGTCTTGCACCATATTTAAATCATTCGTTCTTATTTCTTATAAATTTCCAAGAAAATATTTTTAATTTTCTAAATTTTTAATAATTTGATTATTTTATAACTTGCCAGAGCACGGAAATTTCTGCAGACTTGTGTATTTTTTTAAATATTGCTATACTTTTTATTATTTCATCTGCATAAATATATAATTAAAGAAAGAAAAAATGTATTATACAAAATTCCGGATAACCGGTGTTGTGGGCAGCCAGTCTCTTCCTTTTTGCATATTAACTGTACGTGATAATAATTTCTATTTAACACTATAATCAAACAATTTTTGCATAACAAGATCAGCATAGGACAGGTTAATAAGATTTAAGAATTTTTAATGAATGTAATTGGAGTTTTGAAATGTTAGTGAAAATTTGGTTTTTTAGAAAGCGGCTTAAGATGAAAGGGCTTCGCAGGAGATAAAGCGTTAAGCAAAGTACTTTTTTGGGTTGATTATACAAAGGTTCGTGTTGCGTATGATGTGGTATGGTCCAATAATATTAATAATTAATGTGGTGCAAGCACACAGGCTTGTAGGTTTCTCAATGATTGAACGATTCAAAATTAAAATATTCTTCAATTGGAAGTAGTAGAAACTTTAAACTGTATACAGAAAATTCTCGCGGGTAAATCGTTCCAAGCGGCTTGGTTGTTTTTATTTTTTCTTGTATTCGTCAATAAGCCGTAAACTGTTATTTTATCCCTGGATGATTTACCGTAATATTTAAACATTATTTTTTTATTATTATTATGTGTGTCTTAATTAGGACTCTACAGCGAGCAATAATTAATAATAGTGTAATAATCTTAAGTAAGTATGCAGTAAATATAAACTTTGTTATCAAAAACCTACGAACCCTGACACAAATAAGTAAATAAAAGGATTCCCAAATGTTATTGTAAAAATTATGATAATGCATAAACCTGTCTTAATGGAAAAAGTACATCTCTCAGGCCAGATAGTTTTATTCTAGATGTATGTATGCTAAGATATTATTTAAAATACTGAAATATATAATTTTGTGGTTAGGTACTTGGGAACAGACACGCAACTATTCCTTTTGACGATGGTAGTAATGCTCATCATCTGGCGCTGGCCAAGGTCCGGAGTACCGGTCTTAAGTGGGGTTATGGTAGTGAGTTTATTGATACCATTCCTGCAGAGTTATTTCATGGATTTGCTGCCTATACGCGTCAGCATATTCCCTGAGTGAGTACTGTTTTTTTATACGATAGTGACATAAATCGATAGTACTGCTGTCACAGCCTTGCCATTTCCCAGTATGTCAATCATATGTTATAGACTGGCGTGAAAATAGAAATATGTTCGAAATACCTGCAGCTGAGTTTCATCATCGGATGTCGAAAAATACGAGAATCCTGTACTCCCATGACGTCTGTCGTTCAATAACGGAGCGTTTTTTTAAGGCAGTTTTTTTTAGCACTAGGTTCCACATAGTGATGTGGAACTAGCTGGCCATTAAAGTATTTCTGAACCAATTCGTCTTGGTCCTTCAAGAAAAGAGCTACTAAATAAAAAAGGCCGCACTGGCGAGCTCTCTGGCATTGAGTTATTTAAAAAAATGGGTGGATATTATTACAAAAATGCCCTCCATTCCGTGGCTGCTAAGGGCCTTCTAGAAAAAAGTACCATTTCTTAAAAGGCTGGCAACGCACTTACGAAACTCCTGGCAATGTAAGTTTCAACATCAGGTGAGCCTTCGGTTCGGTTGCCTTTTAAATAAAAAAAATTAGAATGGTTTATAGCAAAATCTTATATAAATAAGGACTTAGAATTTGTATTATGAATACGTAGATAAGATATAAGAATTCACTTATTTCTGTCAATGCAACTTTAAAACTAATTATTTGTAGACAAATTTGGTTACAGTACAAAGACGACCAAATAAACTCGCTTTTTGTAGACTTTGAAAGGCAGAGAAGTAATGGCTTTGTATAGCTATATTCTTGTTATAAATGTGGCCTAAGGTTTCAACTGCATTAACTCAGTTTAACATTTACCTATGAAAGTCTGCGTATGCGACAAGATACTCAAAATTGTTCAGTGTGCCTCGTACGAAGTCGAATTACCTGCGTAATTCTCCAATGTTTCGGGTTTTATCGAACTATGACAGCCATTGTCAAGACATTGATCTTTTCTTCCACAAAAAGAGAGATGTCAAAAAGTACTTGGAGAAGCGAGAAGACTCTGATTTTTTTAAATAGTAGTTTTTTTAAGTAGTTTTAAATTCTTAGTATTATTTGTTTTGCTTTTAAATGTCAAATTTCAGTCTTTTAATTTTATTATTATTTTTTTTTTTCTTAATGTAAAATTTTCTTTTAATGCGCGTTACTTGTTTTCTGCTTTTTATACATGTTAATCTATGTAATCTGTTTTGGCTTTTTGTATTATATTAGTATTTTGTATAATAATATGTATTAATTAGTAAGCTGTTAGATTACTTTAAATAAATAAATAAATAAATAAATAAATAAAGTCCATAAATGGACTATTAACTGGTGACTGAGGAATCTTTAAAAGCTTTACAATTAAGATACAAAAACCACTTACTTGTCATATGCAAGTTAAATAAAATTAAATTAGGTTTTCTTTATGTTAAGTTTCTATTATAATACCTTTACAATATTAAATACAAAAAAATATTTCGCGTACAAATATTTTTATATTCTTTTTTTTATAAAGAATAGGCAGGCAATGAAGTGGATGCGTTGCCGGCTTTTATAATGCTTTTTTGCATTCCAGATCGATCCGTAATATATTTGGATTCAACTACACGTTTTACCACGCGTATGTGTCGGCCCAGGGAAACTGGGCTGGCTATCATCTAGGCGTGCTGACTGCGTGGTTCTATCATCGGGCGCAGAACAACAAGTGGAATCTGGGCGAATCTTGGGTGAGGTCTATCTTTCGTTATTATATCATAACTTAAAAAGTTTTAGATCCCTCTAAGTCTTTATACAAATGATGTGAATCCAGTTGGCTGCCTTCAAGAAGGGCCCTGTATTAGTAGGGTGTGAATCATCATACTACCCGAAGGGGGTATACGCCCCAAACGGGTCTAAACACCCCCCTAGCGAAGTAGGGTATAACAAAATCATCAAAAAAGTGCAAAACGAAAAATTTCTCGAACAAATATTTAATACAAATTCATGTTATTTTTGAGCTTCAATAAGAATTGCATCTGGTTCCATTCCACGTTTCATTCTTAAATGAAACTTGTGCACAAACATGATTCGAACTTTCCGTCCCAGAGTTGAGAAGCGAAAACCCAAACCACTTGGTACGGTTTGTTTTTCGAAATCTTGAAATATATATAACATCAAATTGGTTGTACATCCGGACGGGATTTCTACGTGATCAGTCGTAAGTAGTCATTTTAAGAAAAATATAACCAACTGTAGAATATCAATAACAAAAAAGATTTTATTCCCTAATTAAATACATTTAACATAATTTTGACCTAAGCGATGACATAGATTTTAACTATATTTTTTTATATCACAGTAGTTATCAGCAGCTAGGTCAGGTAGTCTTTTGACCTAGGCATAATAATATTAAAGAACTAATATTTGTATAACTCATTTAGTTATCAAATAAAAAGGAATTATACATCCTATGAGGGTATCTTTTTGCTGCAATTCGGAACCAAACATCTTGACCATCCAGATGGACTGAGCTATCCGTGACATATACATTAAATACACGTAGATAAACTCTTCATACAGATAATACATAATAATATAATAAATATTTTTTTCCAGCTTCTAAAGTCTCTGTTCCTCATCTCTATCCCCATTGCTTTTGGGACGGTGTTGATGGGCTGGGATCTCCATCACCGAGAGGCGACCGCCTTCGAATCGGCCATTTTTAACGCATTGAATCAGAATTTCTTTGCGTTTGCGATTTGCATTTTCATCATCGGTTGCTTCTATAAATGTAACAGTAAGTATTTAAATTAATTGCGACACGGATTTTATATATTTTTTTTACATCAGGGATAGGGGCATCCCATAAGTCATGCCTTTACAATACTGCTAAAGTGTAAGTCAAAACTCAAAAAAGCCCACTCTGGGGACGCTAAATAACATTTAAACCTTTTGACGTGACGTCTTATAATTCGATTGAGCCGGCTGCACGCACGAAAAATCCCACGCTACCTTTCTCTTGACGCGTACGGCGTTACCTCGCTCTGAGGCGTTCCATTTAAGGCTTGACAATGGTAGCTGATACCAGCGCCGCCATTGCTCCGACATATATTATTTATTAGTTCCAATAGTTTTCCACCATATGGCGATGCTTTTGGTCGGGTTTTTTTAATTCCCATAGAATGCGATACCTTTTATATGTTTAGTACATAAATTATCTTTTTAAACTTTCTTATATATTATTTTTCTTATATTTATATCCGAGTTTCCTGATACTATACCATGATCATGCAGATAGTTAATAACTTAGACTTACTTAATAGAAATATTGGAACAAAAAAATGTGGCTGCCTACTCTAGCTTTCTTTTTATAAATCTTTTCGTACCAGTTTCACTTTTAAGCTAATCGAACGTGATTCATGTCTTCAGTTCCTTAAATCTTATTCAGTAAATCCACGCCCTAACTGACATAATACAGCAATTTATATTAGACTCCAACACGTACCGTTTAACATAAGGGTTCGATTCCCGTGCGAAAGATAGCGGGATTACTCGGGATCCTGGATAACAATAAAAATGTGGACGAAGGATTTTCGGTCCTGCGTTCAATGCATCTAGGGTGGTTATAAACTAGGCTAATAAACGATGTTGATGAAATTTATAAATTATTAAACTTTGTAATCAAATTTATGAATCGCCGTAGGTTCGATCCCTGTGGCTCGAGTTTCTATGTACATATCTTTTAAACGATGAAGAAAAACATCGTGAGGAAACTGGCTTGCCTTAGACCCAAAAAGTCGATGGCGTGTGCCAGGCACAGGAGATACCTATAAGATTGCAAACTCGTCATGTCATGAAACAGATACAGAAATCTAAGGACCTGAGAAGGTTGTTTATTTTAAAACTAATGAAAAATTGAATCTTAACAAAATTAGTTTAAATGAAATTAAAAAATAGTACAAATCTAACTTTGAAGTTTAACTTAAAAACAAAACATTTAAATGAATTGCACCTTTACAGGAAATATGTTTCGTTACGCTTAATAACAATATTAATATATTAGTCACATTGACAGTGATGTCTAAAAATTCACTATAAATCCAGTATAATCGGAACAATTGAATAAAAATAAGTTTTTATTTAATTACTTCAAGCTTTCGAGCGATCTCATCCCGGCAAACACTAATAGAACAAAGCAAAGCAATTCAAAGTAAAAGGGCTAATAAAAAAAAAACACAAAGAAAGATGTTGGATTGAGTTAGGCATAATTTGTTCCCTTTTATCCTTAAGTAAATTTTATTACTATGAAAACTTTGATAACTATTAATTACTTTAATTCATTTATGCTTAACTTTATGAAAATATTTCTGACGCTTTGAAAACGTCTAGTCTATAACCACCCTATTTTCATCCGCGTTCGTTTAACGTATTCACACGCCCTATGTGTCTTCGGCTTGTATGTTAACGCGTTTATTTATTTCGCGTAGAGCTCCGAGTTCACCAAATAAATCCCATTTTTTATTTACAAGTAAAATAAATTGCCTCTGGTCGAGGCCCTAATAACTGGGAAACGGGGTTGACAATGTTTAGGAAATTTAAAGGCTTTTATTAACCGACTTCAAATACGAGGAGCCTTATTGGGCATGTAAGTTTTTTGTCTGAAAACTATTGTGACTTTTATGTTATTGATTATTAAGAATCACGAAACGTCGGTTTAAATTTAAAATTATGTCTAAATAATTATAAGTTTAAATACAATAATACATAACTATAATCCGTAAAAAAGTGTTTTTCTTTAAATATTAAGAATATTTTTTTTTTAATTTTTATGTTTTTTCATTCTTTTATTTGTCTACTAATCTCGTCGTCCGCATAGTTCGAAGTTGTTCCTAGACTGCTTTGATTTTGGGATTCCATTCACAAGCCAATACACAATTTGTATGACCCAAAACTTGAGATTAAAAAGAGTGACAGAGAGTTTCTTTTCTGTTCGCCCTTGACTTGCGAACTTGTAATAAATGTAAATAAAGAATCAAATTAACATCTTTTATGTTGATGTTTATAAATAGAGAGACGTGAGACGTGTGACGTCATCGTGTGTTAGGTTTTTATTTTCGTAACAGAATTTCTAGACTCGGTCGCCGCGTACAAGCCCGCTTAAAAAACTATGCAATAGCTTAATATAAAATAATTTTTAAATTAGTTTTTTGTTCAGTTGATTACTATATGTATTACAAACCTACCTATTAGTTATCTCTGAATTAAATATTTCTGTATAACCAAGAAGTCTTAACAAGGAGCGTGATCAAAGCTAACTGTCTATTTCCAGAGATCTACGTTGGCTCCGTTGAATGGGGTCCATTGCAGCCACTTGGCAGAATGTCTTACTGCGCTATGTTGGTCCACGCTACTGTACTAAGGACCTATGGCGGTCAAATGAGACGCTCCTTCTACGCCACAGATTACACAGCTGTAAGTTAAAAGTAGTACTTATTTAAGTTATCTAAAGTCAAATCATACATACAGAGCGGGTACTTCTTACAGGACATTAAAATTATAGTTTCTTATTCCCGAGGTATAAAATCAGCAAAATTCAATGTGCAAAAACCAACCTAGGAGTTCAGCTATTTCCTTCTTTCGAATTCTTCGCGATATTATCGGATTAAGCAGGATATATTTGGTAGTGGGCTGATCAGTCTTAAAGAAGGCACTGTTAAGTACCTATCTCTTACCCAATCCGCTGTTTTGCTGGTAATTTCTTTTTCCGCTTAACATTTTATTTTTCATTTCTGATATGTTTGGTATCATTTATGTTTAACTAAATTATCATACATTTTACATATAATAAAAGATCTAGTAAAGACCAAAGATATCTAGCATTATGTATGATGTGGTAAACTTTAATATATACATAAATAAAGTATGCAAACAATTGTTAACAAAAAGACAGGAATTAAATAAAAACATCAACACAGATAGTACACAAGTATATGGTAGACGCAGCCGGATATAGTGAAATCGTAGAAGGATACGGAAATGTATTCACTGAGAAGGAAAGGTGTTTATTCGTTTCAACATACAAACGCAGAGCCAAAAATTCTGTCAAGTCGGGCCTTTTTTACCCTTAGATAGTTAAAATAAACCCTGTTTATTTCCAACTAACTATTTACAATATATTATTATCACTAGTTTCCGTAACTTCCTTCGATACCATTCTTCGATAAAGAGCTCCTTCAATTTCTTCCAAACCTCTCTATTCATGGATTTAATTCTCGATTCGTTTTCTTCTATATCTTCTATGCACCGTTTTCTAGAGCGCAGTCACCTTTCCATGTAGTTGTGCTATATGTTCTTCAGTATATTAGACGACAAAATAAATATAATTGTTTTTAATGAGGAGAAAATGCGCTTACGTAGGCTCGCAATATCGAGCTTATAGCAGCAGCAGAGCTTATAGCATTAGAAGAACTATCGCGGGTACTTTGGGGCTGTATCTACTTTGCAAGCCCTCTGCTGCTTCAAAGGGGTAGCGAGACCTTACCCAGTAAAAATACCTCAGCCCACCACACGGCCATAATATGGGCCTTCGGAGTTCGCCAAGGTTTACCCAAAGACAATAAATATAATACTCTTACTTCTCCTTAAGTTCCATTATTCGAAATCCGGATAACTTTAAATAACATTCGTAGGAAGGATTTAAGTATACAATTCAAAAACCGAGAAATCCGATACCATCTTAATAATACAATGTTTAAGCGATGCAATACGCAAATAAGATGGTTATTCGTTGAATAGAACTCCCGAGAGGGAGAAATTCAAGATTTCTGATGTCGGGATAAGATTACAGTTGACTGAATGAACTTCACTTTTGAGGGTTTGTATTAAGGTATTTATCCATTGAATGATATGCTATGAATTAATCATTAGCTAGTTAGATGGGAAATTAAAACACATTGAAGAAGTTTGGTCTCTGTGGCAATGTACCTTTAACGCTGGCAGCACTTTCTCGCTGTATTGTATTACTTATTCATTGAGCATGGAAAGCTCCAGCTCTGGGGTCACTGGTACCATCTACAAGGCGCCAACTTAAATCTCTAAGCCCAGGAGTCTCTATACCAAAGGGAACAAAAATAAAGTTGGAAAGACTCTTAAATGAGCAGTTTATTATATTCCGTCTGCTCTGCCACTGCTTCAGATTTTGTGTCGCCGAGGGAGGTTAGGCGGGGCTAACGTGTCCATACAAGTAGCAACCCATTTAAATAGGTACTTTTAATTAAAAAGCTACATTATACATTGATGAGAATGAAAACGAACGGCGGGAATAGTGGGTTCTGTTTGAGTGTGATTTCTGAAAACTATTACTAGATATGCACTAGGTCTATCGAAATCAAAGAATCGCTACTGTCGTCTTTTTTTACAAACCGACCTAAACTCCAAAGAATTCTACTATTTTTTATTACTACATGGCTCATAATATGTACGGCTAAAAATTTAACTCGAAGTATATCGACTATAATGTGTAATCTATTATTTAATATGCCTTTACTTTGAACACAATTAAACAAGGCACCATAAACAAAAGTATGATATATGTATTTACGAAGTACCACATTATATCATGCACTTTCTATGGTATATGTTATATATGTAACTTTTAAAATAACTGACGATTATGGTGAACATAAAGTTTACAATAAGAAAAATCTTAAAAAGGAAAAAATAATAAAGGAATTAGGTTTTTACGTGCAGTTTTAAATAATGTAAATGATAATAAGTTATTGCTTTATCTGGAATCCCAGCTTTAGCTTTAAAGTTGAGACTTTAAACGCTTAGCCACCAAAGTGATTGGTTTCGGGTTGCAGTTTACAAATAATTAATTATGTCTATTTAAATATATGTACGTCATAGTCCCTATCTCGTATTCAATTATTTCGTGAACTCTATTAATATTTAAAAAAAAACAAGCTGAAAGGCCTACTGGATCTACAATTCAAACTTTAAATTTTTACAAGATTTTAATGAACTAAAAATCTAAGTAGACGTATTCATTGTGAAAATGGCGCCTCGGCCCCCACTTCTCTGCTCTGATTGGTTGAAATAATATTCGTACTTTTATGATTCTAAATCATGAAACAATGATTTACCAAACAAATTAATCGAAATATATTATGATTATTAAAAGTAACAGAAGGCATCTCGATTACTACAACAAAGTCAATAAAAACAAAGTCAATTGAATCGATCAAAACATTTCCTCATAATTCAGGAATTCCTGGACAAACCTAAGCCCATCTACTACGGGCGTAAATATTTACATGCTGTGGTAGCTCGTTAAACGGGTTGAATTCGTTCCGTATTGGTTGGATCTCAAAGACATTTTCCCCATTGAAATTCATTGAAATGCTATTAATCAATTCCAGCTCCAAACACACCATTTGTACAAGAAAATGATTTCACGCTTTTAATAGACATCATCTTCGTCGGACCATTGGTTATAATGTGATAATGTTTTGTAAATGTACATAAAGCTAAAAACACGAACCCAACTTGCTTCCTCAAAAATACTTCAAAAACAAGTAAACAGACAGGTCTGAGGTGGAAGAAACTTTTAGTGGTCTCATCTCAAAGAAAAACATCGCTCGCTCGGCTGATCTTGCAGTGATTTGAGACACACTAGTATCTTAGACCACTCGTAAATCCTGGTATCACGGAAGTTACATGCAAAAAATATTTAAATTTTCAGATCATGTTGTACGCAGGCATCGTATGCACCACCTATCTCGCAGCATTACCACTCCATCTATTCGTTGAAGCCCCGGCGTGTGCCTTACAGAAGATTTGGTTTAGTCCCAAACGGGTCCCAAGGGAGGAGAAGATGACAGTGAAACCTGGAGTATCTAACGTGTCTGTGTCGACTGTGTCAACACACATTTAAATTACTGGATTCAAACCATACTAACAGATTGAAATCTGTTAGTTACAAATTAGAGAAGTATATTAAGAATACAATTGATTAGATTTTATATGATATACCTAGCCTATTTTTTTTACAAAATATATTCTTTTTAATATACTGCCAGCAGTATTGGCCTAGTTCAGGGTGCTCATTCATGAGTTCGTAGTTCTGATCCCTGGCCGTGCACCAATTAACTTTGTGCGCATTTAATACGCACTCGTATGGTTATTTGGTTTGGTTATGGCGGTGTCACTTCACATCAGATGAGCCGCCTTTCTTTCTCCTGATCTATAAAAGTAGCTATGAAGATCATGAAACAGATACAGAAATCTGAGGTCCAGGCTTAAAAGTTTGTAGTGCTGGGTTTTACTTCCAACAGTTTTCGATTTGTTACTAATTACTAACAACAATGTAATTAATGTAAATAGTAGTGTCATAAAACGTACATATGTTTTGATATAACATTTAAAATATTTTTTCGAAGTCAAATCTAGAACTTCCGGGGAATCTTCCAATATGTATAAGTATTTTAAACAAGTTATCAAGTTGTGTAAGTACCTACAGACTTAGTTTTAGTTTAACGAGAACTGCAAGCAAAGTTCTCGTTTCTGATTAATAGAGTTAAGAAATATTGTAAATAATATATTTTAAAAATAAACATATACTCACAGTCGTTTTTTTTTACATGAAACATTTGATTCAATCAATAAATATTTATTAAAAAAGAATTAATCTTCTATAATAGTCTTTACTTTTCTAACGAAAGTATGAAATCGTCTTTGTCTTTCAAATTGTTTTCGCGCTGTGATAAAAAGAGACATTGATACTTTAAAACGCTGCAATTATTTCCTTTGTCATTATGCGTTCAAGTCGTAATCAAAGAATTTAATTAGCAAACAAACTTGCTTATTTAAAGTTTAATTAAACAATAATATCCCAGTGTACAAATTATAACCCAGAAACGAACAACTAGTTCGAGCTACAGCACAATTATTGACAAATACAGTATAATCATAACGGTATATAGATATTTAAACGCCTGCCAGTAATGGTGAATGTTTAAAAAGGAGCAGGTAGCTTTAATACCGAAAAAATCGATAAAATCATCACTCATTGTCCTGTTACGCTCATTGTACGCTTGCGACGGTCTTTTCTAGTCGATTGGTCTGTACGTTCGAGGATTTACTCCTTTGAATCCTTACAAAATAGTGATAATTCAAGAAATTTTGTTACGTTAAACTATCGTCCGTAAACTGATTTTAGAGACAACTATTTTTTTAAACTTTTGAAAACAAAAATATATGTTCCATTACATATTTGGTCATAATTTCTCCAGCCACCGAAGACTTACGTCGACATTAATTACAATAATAATACTTCAGTAAAAGGGAGTTAACTAATGGATCAAAGAGAAATAGCAGATAAAGAAGGTGATGGTGATAGAACCCTGTGATGAAGCATTTTAAAATTTGACTTTATACGTTACTTGTATATAAAATAAAGAAAATAAAATTATGAAAACTTCTTTACAGGTTGATCAAAGTAGTGAACTTTTAAATTTTTTTTTAATTATATTGGTAATTTTCGTGTAATGATACTGGAAAGGAATACATAACTTATTGTTATTAATAAATAATTGAATAAAAAATATTTTATTATTGTTCGTTAATCATAGCAGGCGTAATATAATCGTATATCCTATTACTACTATTTTACAGTGGTTTTTTCCTTTACTTACAGTGGTTGTCTGGAAGAAATCGCTGTAAAGCGATAAGGCCGCTAGTTGCTTTTCATTCAAATTATGTTTAATTTTTTTTTCCTTTTATGTAATGCAACGAAGTGTTAATAAATAAATAAATAAATACTATAATAATAAATGTGTTTAGTAGTCATAAGTTTGCTGCAGTCATATATACGTATGTATAAGGTATCCTAAAAAGTTCGTTGGCGTAGATGGCGCTGCTAAATATACTGCAGTTATTAAATTAATATAATTTTTAATTAGCCCTAACCTACATAAGTAATGTGTATATAATATTTGACATCTGTCGTACTATTGGTTTGTGAGATATACTATTTTATGTAAAGCAACTATTGTTTGTTTATAAAATGGATAAAACCGAATTTGTTTTACGCGACAAAAAGTTTAATAAATGTTCAATTCGCTTAAGTTGATGATTTCTTAAATAGTTTTTTGAGCGTTCTCTTTATTAATCAAAATAGGTGCTACTGTTTACAATTTTACTATGGTAAACAAATAGGCGAACTTTGCTTATTGCGTATTTGGCATAGTCCCAGCTAATACGGGTCACCGTTGTTTATGCCCTTATCCTGGCACGTGGCTGTGCTTGGTACACACCAGTTATTGGTAAAAAAATATTTTAATAAATGTGATGTCTTTAAATATAATAATAAAAAATGTCAAGAATAAAAACGGAAACGCCTTTGAATAAGGTCAATGTTAATAAGAACTTCCTTTTGATTATCGAACCTGCGACCTCAGGCACCAGAGTCTAACTCTGACTCTATTAGCCCCACAATGCTCTTTAAATTTATATTACAAATTATAGACAGTAATTTATTAATTAATTGCACACCCTCATACTTAATAGACCTCTTGAAGTGAATTGTACGCGGCTTCGGCAAGATACACATAATCTCTCGAAGAGTTTTGCATGTAACTGGTGTGTAACTTATAATATTTCTCATTGATACCAATTACACATGTCAGAAGTGAAACTTCTTAGTAAATTAATTATTACTAAGGCCCCAACGGATGGTTATGTACTAGTATTACACACAGTATACGTGCTCATGATAATACAAATAAATAAAAAATCTGCGTTTACTGCACAAGACGATTTTATCATCTAAAGTTCTAATAACTACTAAACGAATATATTATATAATATCAACCAATAGCGTGTATTTTTTCTCCCTTACTCTCACTCAATCTTTCTCACTATAGCTTTCTCCCGCCCCTCGCCCCACTGTGCGCGATGCGACGTTCGCTCTATCCCACTCCCTCTCTCGTTCTTTCTCACTTGCTTGCTCCCTACCATGGCTATTTGCTTCATGCTACGTTCGCCCTTTCTCACTCACGTACAATCAGTCTGAATCGCTCTCTCCTTTTTCTTTCACAACAACGTTGCACATCTTCGTGACGCTAATATTATTATATTGCGTTTCATACGTAAAAATTTTACCCTCGTGCGCCTTAAGTATATTTGTAGTATGTACATTTACGACGTTGTAATTTCACAGACCTACACAGCAATAGAGCATCTACGAGTATCGAACCGACCACTACGGAAAAATAAGTATACAAACTATTATTTATATTAAAGTCACCAGTGGTATGAAGCTATTTTAAAATAACTTTTCTATTCTAAATTCCTTTCCCGCGGTCAAGCAATCTCATCCTATCGTATCGCAATCCATTTTTATAGGACCCATTTATAAGATTAGTCTCGATATTTCTATATCACTTCCGTATTTTCAGTTATATCTGGAAATTTTATAGAACGGATTAAAGAATTTTAAATCCAGTTTGAACTTTATATTCCAATTTTATTCATAATTTTAGCAAAAGCGTTCGCCGTTCGTAGTTCAAGTGAAAAATTTGGGTGAAATTTGGGGTGCAACTAAGTGTTATAGCTTATTTTATATGACTAGGGGCAAATAGGCAGGAGGCTTATTTGATATTATCTGATATTAAGTGGCAACGAAGCCCATAGAGACTCACATTGCCAGAAGGCTCGCAAGTGCGTTGCCGGCCTTTCAAGAATTGCTAGGCTCTTCTCTTTACCTTAAGTCGAATTGCTTTGAAAATACTTTAGTGTGCAGCAGAAAGTTCCACGTAGTGATATTTACTATTAGATCACAAGTAGTCAGTAGGTTTACAAATATATTTGAGTACGTTTTAGTTAGTTTTGCAGTTCTTCGTTTTCAATGTATAGGTACTTGTTTACAATTCAAAGGAAAAATTCGCTTTTCGTTCAATTTTATTTCTAATGCCATTTCGGTTCAAATACACTTTATTTCCCAATGAACTACATTCACTTAGAGTTAATTTATATTTAAGATAAGTACCTACAGTTACCTACCTACCTACTAGTTGTGTACATCACGTTATCAAATTACTTGAGAATAAAAAAAATAAAAGTCGATCTGCAAATATTAAAATATTGACATCGTAATTCACTAAAAAAACAATAATAAGTATATTATTTTGTACAATATTTTATATGTAATAATAGGTAGATAGCAGGTATTAATACCTATTTATTACCTCGTTACTTATTCTGCTTAGTTTAAAGGCAAGAACATCTGTGTCTGACACATTGTGACATTTGAAAGACGGCTGGCCGGTTACCTCGCTAGGTTTATTACACTTTACGATTAAGATCTTTTAGCTGGTTTCGAAGTCAGCGGCAGGGGTCAGATCTGCTACACATCACTTATTAAATGAAATTTAAATTATTTAAAAACAGATATACACTTATAAAGTCCCAGAGTCATTATTTATTCAAAGATAACAATTTTTTGTATGGCGTCAAAAATCTCGTTTCGGCCCCCGTTTTTAATAAACTTGCGGATTCATGATAAGGGCTTCGAAACTTTCAAGTTATTAATATTCCAGAGGAGTACAAAGGAGTGTTTTTGGGGTCCCGTTAAAATTCTGATATTAAAAAAAAACTCGTAACAATCTAAGAAGGAAACTCAAATAGAGATTACACACTGTTCTAGCTTGCTCGTAGAGCGTTATTGACCAAAAACTTCAACACGTCTTTCGTTCAAATTTTGGATCTAAATTTATTTATTGCATAAATATAAACACTAGCCAAGCCAATACGCTAATGTCTAAAAAAAGAAATGTAATGAAAGAAGCCGGCGACTTCTTCGAGTCTACTACCTATCTTTCGTTATTGCCTATCGGTTTTGGAGATTTCCTCCAAATATTTGAGTAAAATATTTGTAGGAAATATGTTTTCGTTCCACGTCATTTGAAAAATATAAATTACTCTATCGCACTACAGAAAAATAATCAGCTACGGAATCCCACAACTGAACGGAATACTCACACTTAGCCGTTATTAACTAGGCCTTTTTCTCCGTTAAAGTTAAATCGGTACGAATTGTGTGAGTGAAATATTAGGCCTTAAATACAAAAGACACCTTTGTGAAACAGTGCGTGAAGACCGTTAAAAATAAATGTGAAATTCAGATAAAGAAAATTCCTTAAATATTTTCTAAATATATATTTATTTATTTAATATTCAAACAACTAACATAAATTATACACAACAAAAATTACGTATACTTAAGACATACAAAAAGGAAACCAACATTTAAAAAAGTCAACATTAAAAAATAAAAATAAATTAATTAATTAATAATAAGTAAATTCGGCTGTCTTGTTTGATGGTGTGAAAGGCTATGCACGCGAGAGTGTGTGCTCATGATACAGCTTAAATAAGCTGCATAATGCACACAATTTATTTATATAATTTAGCTATTTAGCGGCATATCCATATATTTATTTATTCCCCTTACATTATCCGCGATAGCTTGAACAAGTCAAGGCTTAAAATATATTGGTCGCTGTATATCCGGGCTGAGCGAAACAAAATGAATTTTTTACATGGCTGTTATTAACAAAACCATATAGCTAAAAAATGGAAAATAATGTAGCACACGATCCTGCTTCACTAAGGTACCTAGAAATAATTAAAATTGATTAAAAACGTAATATAATAATTGACTATAATATTCTATAATTCTTCCCCATTTTAAGACAAATTTGCACGCCATTATATGTGGCATAATATACAAACTGGATTGTACCACCATAACATGATGATATACTTGCAAATAA